>CM033714.1:76508816-77070634 GCA_019671005.1 Hibiscus mutabilis
CTTGCCACTCCGGACATGAATCTAATGGAAATTATAGAGTGGAGTGAAATGGCAAGAAGATTTATTATGCCCTAATTTTCTTGATTGTCATCCTTGCAGGTGAAGGATCATCGTAATAAACTGGTCAATGGAACTCTGTCATCATTTTTCTTAATGATACTGGTGCAACTAGATTTTGTCAACTCGTTAATAAAGATGGTCCACGACTTATTTCGACATCTACATCAGACATCAGCGGCTACAAGCTTCCTTTTGCCTGCTTATCTAATTCGTTGAGTAAACCAATACCTCTAAGTTTGGATGTGTCCTTGCCTGCAATTCGGGATCTTCGATGGAACTTGTCACGGTTACTGTATTTATTCAACATTCGACTTGAGAAAAATGTTGCCACGAAAGTGAAACTTATACCGTCTATTTTTATGGTGTTTTCTTTTGTTTGTAGTGACTAATTGCCATGACTTTTGGATGAACACAGTACTCATGAACTATTATCGGACATTGTTTAGTGCAATGAGAAAAGTCTGATGGTGATTAATGCAAAAGTGCAGGTTCTACAATTCAGGATGTTATTTTGTGAAAAATAGTCGAGCATGGGATCATGTATAGATGGCCATCTTTCTAATAGCTTCACAAGAGACCTTGTATTTATGATTTCTGTTACACTAATCTAATTTAAAATTCTTGGTAGAAGTAGAACCCTAAAAGGTGTAAACTCTTTACAATCACATCTTTCTTCTTCTAAATGTCACGACCATTTTTTAAAAGTGATTGTGTGAAAATAGCCTAACGATTATATTTTAAAAAATTAAGGTTTTTTTGCCCATTTTGATTTATTTAGTCTTGAAATTAGAGTTTTTCGTATTAAATCGAATTTTCTTTATTTATTCTTGAAAATCAATTTGGAGTCGCCAGCAGTCACTTTGGTAGACCGGACACCATAAAAACAACCAGAGATTCATTTCTTTTAAAATTAGGGTTCGGGAGTCGGTTACGTGTGGGGAAAGATTAGTACCCCACAAACGTCCGTTATCGGTACCTTATTAATTTCATGTAGCATTTTGGCATTTCGAACAATAATTTAAATTTAATTATATCTTTAATTGTTAACTGGATTTCATTCCGAATAGAGATATCATTTTGTAAGAAAATACATTTTTAGAGAATATAAGTTTTGAAACATCCAGTTACTTTAGGATACTTTAATTTATATTAAAAAATGTATCTCAACACAAAATATTTTTAATGCATGTTCATTTATTTTCTTATTAATTTTAAGTTCAAACCTAATTAGGGCTCAAATTGATTAAATTAATTAAGAAACTATGAATACTATTGAATTTAGGGTTTATGTGACAACACCCAAATGATTGTGCACTACCCATATTAAGCTCTAAATTAATAATATTCTTAATTATTTAATAATTCTAACTATCTTAACTCTAATCCTAATTTAATTTTAATTCAACTAACTAGGTAATTTTAATGTTATAAATTCAAATAAAATATTAAATATTCAACTAAAATGCTCTCTTGATTAACATCTCACTACAATGAGATACTAATCAACTTAGAACATTAAAATTTTCATTTAATATTCATTTGTTTTCTACAATTATCTCCCTAGTTAAATTATTCAAATTAATTAGAGAACCTAGACTTAAAGGCTTTAAATAATTAAATCTAAGTGTTTAATATTATCTAACAATCATACTACATGCTATTTAAAATCATACAAGCATACAATAATTAAAAGGCATTGAAATTAAACTTAAAAAAATAAATGAAAGCTAGAGGGCCGCGGTATGAAGCCCATAAAAGAAGGGCGCGGGCCGTTGTAGGGGTTCGCGGGCCCTGTGGCCCGACCCTTGGTCTATATAAAGACCCTATCAGATGCTCATTTTTTCCATTTTTTGGATTTTCTACCTTTATAAACCCTCAAACTCTCTCGGCCTAACATCCTAAGCCCAGAAGATCACACTCCATTTCGATCAAACACCCATGTCCTTCCCAAATTCATCCCCTGTTCATCATATTTTTTCTCATTTGATCTAAAATAACATGATATTCCTTTCATTTTCTTGTTTCCAAAGATCTAACACCCAAAATCCATTTGATGTTCATCTTAGTTCATCATGAACACGATGAACATCAAAGCTCCGACATATCTCCGCCTTCCACTCTGTCATCCTGATCTTGAACCACCATCGCCGATCATCCTTGGCATGTTCACCGGCCGTTGGAGGCGACACCGGCCACCACCGACCGTTGTCTCCGGTCATCTTCTCCGACCACACTCTAGACTCCGACCACCGTCTGGTTCGTCTCCGACGATCAGTCACCACAGCAAGCCGATTTCTAGTCGTCGTCTGCCGCCGTCTAAAACCCTAAAACACCCATTTTCTCAAATTTTCAACCTAAAACCCTAAATCTACCCCGATTCGATCGAATCCTCCCCTTTTCTCCCGATTCTTAGGCCTAACTACCCAAACCGAACCTAATCTACCCTCTTCGACTCCATCAGGAACCTTTAATCCTCTAGATCTACAATATTGCCCTCAGAAATCTCAGATAAGTCTCAAACTCTTCTTCGGATTTATTTTCCTAGATCTATGATTTTAAATCACTTGAACTAATGTTTCTTAGATTGAATGTTGTTTTTTATGCCAATATTTATATGATTTAGTGACGATTGCTGTTTTCTTGAGTTTTATAAATCTAATTAGACTTTATTTGCAGGAAATAAGATATAGAAGAGGTATTACCTTCTCCGGCGAGTTGAACGGTGTTCGGTGACGTCACAACGATCTTCTCCGGTGATGATTTGTATTCTGGTAAGACTCTCAAACTCCCTTATCTCTCTCCTAATTATTTCAACAATTATTATCTTTTAATTGCCTAATCATTGCATCATTATTGTTCAATAACTGCTTCTCTCTCCTTATTTATAACATGTGGGCCGGCTGACGTCAGTAGAGCCATTATCCGCGTGAAAAATAATTGAACCAGTAAAGAACCACCACGTGGCAATTCAGTTATCAATTTAGGCTGGCTTTGAAAGCACAATTGCCATTTGTGTTTGTTTGGCCGATTTGTCCTATAAAATGGGCTGAAATGCTATATGTTGGGCTTGTAATTTGGTTTTTTGGACGTAAAAGGGGATTCATATGAATTTGTAATATATCATGGACACTCATTTTGTATTTTTGGACTTTTTATTAACATTTATTTATTTAAGAGATTATTTATATTATATTATATATTTATTTATCTATTTATTATTTTTGGTTTTATTTATAGAAAAACTATATATGTATACTCGGACAAAATATGGGTATTACAGCTGCCCCTCTTTGCTCATTGTTGTAGAACAAGAATAGGGCAAAGACTGAAAAGACACAGATTTTTTCTGAACCCTCTGACCACTGAAGCTTGAAGCTTTTCTTTTGATTATGAAATTCTTCAACCTTCTCTTTTTCTAATCTTTCTCTCTGCAAAGACGTTGAATAAGAAAGCTCTTCTTATTGTGGACTTCCTCATTCTTCGAAAGGGTGGACTCTTCACATTAGGAACCTTTGAGCAAACTCTTCTCATTGGGAACTCTATCTTCATTGGGCGAACTCTTCACATTAGGAGTTTTCTCTTTGGTGGGGATGAACTCTTCATATTAAGAGCTCTTTCTTTAATAGGCGAAATCTTCACATTATGAGTTCTTTCTTTGCTGGATGAACTCTTCACATTAGGAGCTCTTTCTTTACTGGACGAACTCTTCTCATTTGGAATTCCTTCTTTGCTGGGCGAACTCTTCTCATTTGGAATTCTTTCTTTCACTTTCCTGTCAAAACAAACTAAAATGCTTGGATGAGGATTAATATGAACCTAATTTCCTACATGATGCATGGACTATATCTCATTTAGATTAATCAATCAGCTTCTGCTCCCTGAGGATTCATCTCGATGCTTCATTTCATATTTAATCTCCCTTAATATTTAATCTCACACTCGAGGTTAGCCTTCAGAACCGCCTTTTTGCGTTTCTGGCCCTTTGCTCTAAAGTGCCATTTCAGGTTTTCACTCTAGGTTTCTTTTCTCGAAGCGCCCTTTCAGGTTTTCACTTTGGTTTTTTCTTTCTTTCTTTTTCTTTTTTTTCTCAAGGTGCCCTTTCGGGTTTTCACCTCGGTTTTTACTTTCTATGTTTTTCTTTTTCTCTTTTTTCTTTATTTTTACCTTTTTCTTTCTTTTTCTTTTCAAAGGTCGCGTCAATCAAAGGGCCGTAAATATGAAAATAACAGCTCCTCATAGAGGGGTACTATCAATACCACAAAATCATCTTCAAACTTCATAAACTATCCCAACTGAGGTATCTTCAAGTATCATGATCAGCAAGAGTGATAACAGATGTATACTTCTTTGATACTCATAGGACAGAGAATGGACAAGTTTCAATCATGACGATATGTTGTCTTTGTGGTTCCAATTATCCCATTATGAGCACATAGATAAAAATTATTGTTCTTCGGGTGACAGACTTTGTTGTCAGATTCACACCAATTTGGGAATCTATGTTACAATTATCATGACGATTTTCTACCACAATCTTTGCAAACCTTGAATTCCGCTCTTTCTTATCCCTAAATTCCTACCATCATGGAATTCAGTATCATCTTCACTTTACACTCTCTTCTTCAATATCCCAGAGTGCTAAAATTCTCCTGCAACTTTCAAAACATAGCAATACCAAGAAATTATCTGTTTTTATACATTATATTAGCCATTTTATGATGCTTTAGAATAAAAGAAAGTTCGGAAGTGAATTCATGAATTTTATTGAAGCTTATCAAAGAAATACAACAGAATTTTTGAAAAGAGTCATGGCAAACTAAAACAACAAAATCAAGAAGAAAAAAATCAGATCTTCGAGCATCCATATCTTTGAACTTGAACCCTTGTCCAACAGACTTCGAACATTGTCGGAATGTTTACAGATGTGAAATCCCTTCAAAAGTACTTGGTGTTCGAGAGGCTCTGATTGCTGGATGCCTATTCTTACATTTCCGTGTCACCCTTTGCGGGTTTTTAACCCAGATCCTCCTTTGGTTTCAAAACACCCTTTGCGGGTTTTCATCTTGAACCCCCTTTTCCTTTATTTTTTTTAATGTCTGGGACGCCTTTTTGGGGTTTTCACCATAGATATTTTCATTTTGCGAAGCACCTTTTATGGGTTTTCACTCTGCCTTTTATTTTTATTTCTCTTTTTTTCAATCTTTTTTTTTAATTTTTCAAGCATAATATTTCTTAACTGAATCCGAGTTCACTGGCTTGTGCAACTCTTCACCATCCATTTTAGTTAAGATCAATGTTCCTCTAGAGAAGGCCTTTTTGACAACATATGCCCCCTCCCAGTTAGGCATCCATTTCCCACAGAAATCTCGATATATTTGCAAGATCTTTTTCAGTACTAGATTGCCCTCTCGTAATTCTTTGGGTCGAACCTTCTTATCATAAGCTCACATTATTCCTTTTGGTACATTTGGCTGTGACAGATAGATTTCAACCTCTTCCCCTCGATGAGGTTTAACTGGTCAAACTGAGCCTGCACCCATTCTGCGTCATCCAGCTTTACTTCAGATAGAACTCGAAGTGACGGAATTTCAACCTCTATTGGGAGTACTGCCTCTATTCCGTAAACCAGGGAATATGGTGTTGCCCCAGTAGAAGTTCATACAGAAGTTCGATATGCGAATAAGGTAAATGGCAACTTCTTATGCCAATCTTTGTATGTGTCTGTCGTTTTTGATATGATCTTCTTGATATTCTTGTTTGCTGCCTCCAATGCCCCATTCATCTTAGGGCGGTAAGTCACAGAATTGTAATGAATGATTTTGAACTGCTCACACGCTTCTGCTATTACCTTATTATTGAAGTTGGTGGCATTATCAGTAATGATTCTTTCTAGCAACCCATATCGACAGGTGATCTCCTTCTTTAAGAACATATAAACTATAGATATGATGATATTGGCATATGAAGCTACTTATACCCATTTGGTAAAATAATCAATAACCGCAAGGATGAAACGATGTCCATTAGAGGCTTTGGGTGAATTTGCCCAATGATATCCATGCCCTAGACTGCAAAAGGCCATTGCGAGTTTATTGTATGTAAAGGTACATGTGGAGTGTTTATTCTGTCAGCATATATCTGGCATTTGTGACACTTCTTAGCATGTTCAATGCAATCTTCCTCCATAGTCGACCAATAGTAATCATTTCTCATTATTTTCCTGGCCATTGCAAAGCTATTAGCATGCGTTCCACAAATTTCGTCATGCACTTCTATTAAAATTTCTCTAGCTTCTCGAGAATTAACACATCTGAACAAAATCTGATCTTTGCCCCGTTTGTATAAAATTTCACCATCAAGCACATATCCTGAGGCTATCCTCCTAATGCTTCTTTTGTCATTATTTCACCTCATTGGGATAAGTTTGGTATTTGATGTACTGCATGATATCAAAATACCAAGGATTTCCATTTGTTTCTTCCTCAACGCTATAACAATGAGCATAGGTATTGTAGCTCTGCATCTGAATTGTCATCATATCCGCATGTTTGTTGGCCAATAATACTGAAGCCAGTGTAGCTAAAGCATCCGCCATTTAGTTATCTTTCCTGGGAATATATGCGAAAATAATTTCTTTGAATTCTTTTATTATTTCAAGGATCAACTTTTGATACTCAACCAATTTAGCATTTTTCATTTCCCACTCTCCACGAAGTTGGTAGATGACTAGTGTTGAATCTCCGTATACTTTCAAACTTTCTATTATTCTTTCAATAGCAGCTTGCAAGCCTATAACACAGGCTTCATATTCTGCCATGTTGTTGGTGCAAAGGAATTCTAACTTGCTCATAAAAGGATAACGCACATTGTCATGAGAGATCAACACTGCCCTAATCCCTCGTCCTAGGGCATTAATGGCTCCATCAAAGTACAACTTCAAAGTTTCCTTGTTTGAGATTCTATTTTCTTCCATGGAGATATTCATTACGTCCTCATTCAGAAAATTAAAATTCAGGGGCTCATAATCCTCCAAAGCAAGATTTGCCAGGAAATCTGCTATGGCGCTCCCTTTTATTGCCTTTTGCCTCACATATATAATGTCAAATTCTGACAACAACATTTGCCAACAAGCCAATCTCCCAGTCAGGCTGGTGCTACCATCAGAAACTTTAATGGGTCGAGCTGTGATATCAACCAAGTAGTGTGGTATAACATATATTGTCTGAGTCTATGTGTTACCCAAACCAAAGCACAACACAATTTTTGAATTGGTGAATATCGTTCTTTACACTCCGCAAACTTTTTTCTTAGATAATATATGGCTCTTTTCTTTCTTTCTTGTTTCATCATGTTGCCCCAACACACACCCCATTGAATGTTCATAGACCATCAAATAGAGAATGAGTGGTCTGTCTAGAACCGATGTGACTAATATCAGAGCGTTTTTCAAATACTTCTTAATCTTGTCAAACGTTTCTTGACATTGTTTATCCCATTCTCCTAGATTATTCTTTTTAAGTAATCTGAAGATTGGATCACATTTATCGGTCAACTGAAAAATGAACCGAGAAACATCCATCAACCTCCCAAGGAATCCTTGAACTTCTTTCTGTGAACTCAGTGGTGGAAAATTCTGAATTGCTTTCACCTTATCTAGATCTATTTCAATTCTTCTTCTACTGACAACAAATACCAAGAGTTTTTTTTATGTTACTCCAAAAGTACACTTATTGGGTTTGAGTTTCAACTGGTACTTTTTCAATCTTAAGAACAAATTTCTTAAGTTCTAGATATGTTCTTTCTCGGTCTGGGATTTGGAAATCATGTCATCCATGTATATCTTGATCTTTTTATGCATCATGTCGTGGAACAGGGTTACCATGTCTCGCTGATACGTTGCCCCAGCATTTTTAGTCCAAAAAGCATTACTTTGTAACAATATGTGCCCTATAGGGTTATGAATATTGTCTTGTCCATATCCTCTAGGCTCATTTTTATCTGGTTGTACCCTGAAAATCTATCCATGAAAAAAACCATGAATGTCCCGACATATTGTCAACCAGGATGTCTATGTGAGGCAAAGGAAAATTATCCTTCGGGCTGGCTCTATTCAAATCTCTATAATCGACACACATGCGTACTTTTCTGTCATTCTTTGGTATCGGGACTATATTAGCCACCCACTCAGGATATCTAGACATTTCAAGGAAATCAGCATCAATATGTTTTTGTACTTCTTCTTTTATCTTGAGTACCATCTCTGGCCTCAATCTTCTAAGCTTTTGCTGAACCGGTTTATATTCTGGCCTTATGGGCAATTTATGTACCACTATGTCGGTATTCAATCCTGGCATGTCTTGATATGACCAGGCAAATACGTCTTTGAACTCGCGCAACAAGTCAATAAACCCTTGTATAGTTATTGGCGAGAAAGCAGTCCCTATCTTTATTTCTCTATTGACCTCATATGTTCCCAGATTGAGAATCTATAGTTCTTCCTTGTGAGGTAAGATCTGCTTGTCTTTATTTTCAACCAACCTCAGTAATTCATCAGGGATTTCACATTCTGTTTCATCCTCGACTTCCATTAGACACACTGGCCGCTCAAGACCTACTCTAGGATTATGTTCAATATCATTCATGCAATTATTAGTTGAAGACCTACAAAGGAAATAATAATATATATTTGGAAAGGATGGGAAAAGAAACAAGAAACAAGTTTGCCATTTGTGAATCAACATGAAAACATCTTTATTAAAATGAACTAATATGATGACCCTTTACAGATAATCCCCTATACCCGCGGCAAAGGTATAGGGTGGTTCATGGTATTTACTCTGTTTTATTCTTAGTCATTAAAGGCAAATCTTCAATCGTCCAATTGCCAAGCACTTATCCAGGGAAGCAAGGACGGATCTTCTCTAAGAATCTTCCAGGTTAAGTCCCCTCAAAGATTCCTCCAACAAACAATCCCTCCAGGTTATTACCAAAAATTTCTTCTCCATGCAGCCTTGCAGTTTCATGATAGACCTCCTCTAGCTGTTTTTCCATATTTTCAAATCCTTGGGACTTAAAGATACCAGTTAAATACGGGAAAATCATTGGCTTAGGGAATGCCTCATTTCCCAAGAGGTGGACACTCCTTTGGCTTTCTTTTTTCTTCAAATCTTTACATCGTTGCTAAGAACTGGGCTAAAATCCAAGGCCAAAACGACCGTTCTTCATTATTATAGGCTTCAGTCGCAAACATCCTTGGAGCCGTTTACCCAGTCATTTTCCATTTTTGCTCCCCTGCCAAGTGTCTGTCGGACTATTATTTTGGTATAATTTGACAATATGGGTCGCGATATTAGCTTTCCCTCAGCAATAAATGTTGCGTTTATGAACTCCAGAGCCCTGAATAAGCATTCCAAAGCATTATCACCTGTCCCAATATACGGCACATCAGTGGACATTAAAGCAATGATATCCTCTTCAGCTCCCACTCTGACTAGCTTTCTTTATATTACAAACTTGAGTTTCTGATGCAGAGAATATGGTACTGCCCTAGCCGAATGGATCCAAGGCATTTTGAGTAAACAATTATATGTCAGTTTAATGTCCATCACTACGAACTCCACATTGTAAACTGCATGCCTAATAAGTAATGGCACCTCAATCTTTCCGAGTACGTCCCTGGTCGTTCCATCAAAAGCTCTTACAATATTCTTATATGTCTTCATATGGGAGTCATCAACTAGCAGTCTCTGTAAAGTGACCATTGGTAGGACATTCAACGCTGACCCATTGTCAATTAATACCCCCGGTAATACATAGCCCTTGCAATGCGTAGTGATATTCAAAGCCTTCACGGATCCCATCCCTCCTTCAGGGATCTCGTCATCAGTGAATGTAATGTAATTGTCAGCAGTATGGTTTACTATCCTGTCCAACTTGTGTATAGATATGCCATTCGGCACAAACATCTGAATGAGCACCTTCATTAGGGCATTTTGGTGCCCTTTAGAACTTAATAACAGCTCTAGGATAGAAATTCTTGCTTTTTCAGCTGCTCGACAATGCTATATTCACTATGTTTTAGAAATTTTAGAAACTTTTGAGCTTGTTCTTCAGTTCCTGGCTCGTTTATTTTGGGGGCAGGTTCTCCCCCAAATATTTTTTCAGGTGCTACCACAACCTTCCATTTCACCTTCTCTGCCTCTTTTAATGTTTCTAGAGAATAACACCTACCACTACAAGTAAAGGGCCCCACTTCATTTACAGATTCTGCATTCATTTTTCCATCATCTTTTTTTGGCATTGTTTCTTTCGGTGATTTCTTCTCCTCCGATGACTTACCTTCCTCAAGTGTAGTCACATTGGCCGCATAGTTCCATAGAACCTTATAGGTACTTTTGAAAGCAAATAGAGCGGGAGGTGTAATCATAATCTTGGGAGTCATTGTTGGTTTTACATTAGACGAGATTCCAGTCTTAGGCCTGACAGCAACGACCAAGGACTTATGGATCCCATACTTGACTCTAGAAGATTTGGAAGAACATACTTCCACTTCCTTCCTCTTTCCTACTTTCTCAAAGAACTCTATTTCCTTATTGTCCATCATCTTTTGTATCAAACTTCTGAACTCTGTGCAATGTTGAATTTCATGATCATGTTATTGGTGATATTCATAGTATACATCAGACTGCACTTCTCTCTCAATTCTCATGCCTATTTCAATCATCTCAGTATTGTATAGCTGTTCAACTACCCAGTTCATCGGAGATCTGACTTCTAATACTTTTGTCTTTAATTGTTTTGCTTCATTATCTTCTTCAATGGCATTCACCTTTCACCCACCATGGCTTGGCAATGGGTTTGCTACAATGCTGGGTTCATCAAGCTTCAAGATCTCATTGTTAATCAGATTTTGGACCACCTTTTTAAATGCCGTGCAAGTCTCTATTGTATACCCCGGTATTCCAGCATGGAATTCACAATGAGTATTAGGTTTATACCATGAAGGATGAGGAGACTGCAGAGGGGTCAAATAATATAGCCTCACTAGATTTGCCTCGTACAACTGTGTGTACAGCTAAACATAGGACATTGGTATTGACGTAAAGTTGATCTTATCATTCCTAGGACCACGTGAGTCTTTCTTAGTCGAACTTTGAGAACCACCCGATGCAGAACCCAGCGAAGTAATAGTTACATTCTTGGGAGCCTCATATGCACTTGTGTTGTTTACTTCATTGTCCTTCCTCTTATAGTTCTTATGAGAATTGTCCCCACTCTCGATTCTGCCACTTTTAATCGCTGCCTCAATTAATTCACCCATCATTACTATATCAGCAAAATTTTATGTAGCATTATTTATCAATCTATCAAAAAGTGGCCCTCTTAATGTCAGTACAAACATATGAGCAACCTCACTCTCCAGCAACGGAGGTTGTACTTGCACTGCTATATCCCTCTATCTCTGGGCATACTGTCAGAGTGTCTCATTATTCCTCTGCTCCATACTTTGCAACATAACATGGTTGGGGACCATCTCTGTTACATGTTTATAGTGTTCCACGAAAGCCCTAGAAAGATCCTTCCATGATTGAATATTTGTGCAACTCAGTTGTGTATACCACCATACTGCTGAACCAATCAAACTGTCTTGAAAATAATGTATCAACAACTTTTCATCCTTCAAGTGTGCAGCCATCTTGTAATCACTAATTTTGTCCGGGGTTGACCTGTTTTATTTTGCAATAATGGGCTTGTATATATTAGATGATGATAAAATTGGGCTCATGTGTGATTATACGTATTAAGTATGTATCACAAGTGTGTGTTTATTATGTATGTCTATTTAAAACGTGAACATATATGTGTTGTTTGTCAAACTTGCATGTAATATACAATTGTATGTATGTATGTGTTATTAATATATTAGTGTGTTTACTATTGTTTTAATATCATTAATGTATAAATAGGAGTATGAGTATTATATTGTATGCGTGTGAGTATGTATTAATGTTTGTATTATGTGCAAGCACATTTGGTTATATATGTGTATGTGTTCATTGCATGTGATAGTAATATATATGTTAGTGTGTATGTACGTATGTATTATAAGTGTATGTATTGATATTTAGATATTATGTAAGGATATTTGTTTATATAATGTTATCATATTATAAAGTGGGCTGATAAGTAATTAAAAAGATAAATAAAAAATAGATCCAATAAATAATTAAAACTCAATGTTTATATAAGTCCAAGTCCAATTACACTTTTAAAAGCCAAAATAATTATTATTATAACTACATCTGGCCCAACAAGCCCAACCCTAAGTTTGATAACTACTTAAAGGAAACCCTAATTTATTTTATCCCCTGCACAGCCCAATCTGGACCGTTGGATCAAGGGTTGCTGATCGAACGGTCCAGATCGAATGGAGATCCTTCAGCTCTCCGCGCGCCACGTGTCATCATCCAGCGCTGCCACGTCAATCATCAGATGCAATATGGGCCGTCCATTCCAGAAGAGATCTCAGTCCATGCTTTGGCCGTTCTGCTTCTTCACGCGCCCACGCACCGGCACTGGTCAATCTCCTCATCTGCATGACCACATCGCTGGGATTTTCGCTGCCACCACAAACTCTCCCAACCACCGAACAATAGAAAAAACATAAAAAGGGGAAATCAGAACATCATCATCCACAATGGTTTTATTAAATCTTTGCTTAAACATGTAAACAATAGCATAGATATAGGCGATGAGTAATCTGAGACATGTATAAGATGTAATCAACCATTTGTAACATAGGGAGTTCGAACGGAAAACCCAGAAGCAGTACAAAAAAAAACAAAGCCTTTCAAGGTATATTTCATTTCTTTTTAGTTCGAATATATAACATGCATGTTTAGTTAGTATATAAATAAAAGGAAAAAGAGTTAAGATTTTACCCTCGTAGATTCCCTTTCCTTTCACGTCATTCTGACTTCCTCTAGTCGTCGCTCCGCCGTTGATAAGCCTTGGTCACCTAAAGGCTGAGTATGGTGAAACAATGCAAGCACGCGGCGGCGGTAGACATTTTTTTCGATTTGGCTTTTGGGTTTTTAACTGGAAAATGGATTGATTTTGATAAAACTAGGTTCGGATCTAGGTTTTGTATGAAAATGGGGAGTTTTTGGCGCGGTTTAGGTTCGCCATAATCTGGCGACCGATTTGGGTTCATGATGAACCCAGATGAACTTGAAGAACAAGTTGAGAGCGTTTTGGGGGGGTGAGAAAATGTTATAACAGGAAAAAATGGCTAAAAGGGTTCGATGTTCGGATAAAATGGGGATTTATAGTGTTATAATTTTAAAATGGTATAATTGCATTTTAAATCTATCCGCCCTAAAGTAATTGTGCCAGAGGGGCTTCCGCGTTGTCCAATTGCACTATTAGTCCCTCCGTGTGGGATAATTACCAAGGGAAGCCATTCCGCCTTTTTTAACTATCCCCTGGGTCCTTCGTAGTTTTTCAAAAATTTCAATTACATCCTCGTTATTTCTTTTAATTTTGTCGCTATGTTTTATTTTCTCAAAATTAGGTCCCTTTTCCAGTTTTAAATTAAGTTATTTTATTTATTCTTTTTCATGCATTTTTAGTTTAAATCTTGCATACTTATTTCTAGCAATTCCAATTTAATTTTCATGATATTATTGTTCGTTTGTGATCGTGATTTTATGGATAAAATTAGTTCGAATAGAATATATATTAGGAATTTTATATGCACATAGATGTAGTATACAATGGAAATGTAACTTATGTTTAATATGCCTTTGCTGGTAAAGTATAAATGTAACTTATGATATGTTTTAGAATAAAATAGGAATTTGTAAAAAAATAAAATGTTTTAATATATAATACATATTTTTAGTATATAGTAGTTTTTTAAAAGAAATATATATATATATATATATACATACATATTTATATAATAGATACTTTCGATATAATAGTTTTAAAGAATAAGATAGAATTTTTTAAAATATAATATATATATATATTAGGACCTATAATACATAGTTTTCAAAGTATATAGTATAACCTTACAAAATAATGTATATATGTTTTTTATGCAATATATTTTTTTAGGCATGGTATGATTTTGAAGAACGTAATATATGCATTTTTTATATATAAAGTATATAATTTTTGAAGTATATAATAATGTTATGTGAAAATGAAATATATATATATATATATATGGTGTATAATATTGTTTCAAGTATATAGAAGAACTTTGTGAAATAAATAATACATATTTTTAAATAATAGGTTTTTTATATAACTTTAATACATAATGTATTTTAATGCATATTTTTTAAATAGTAGGTTTTTAACATATTATATAATTGGGGTAAATATTAAATTCATTAAATTAATTGGACCTTTCATAATTGCTTTAGGGGTAAAATCAATTTTAAGTTTAACTTAACATTCAATTACAAATTAGTCACCATAAATTAGGTTTCTTAATCTTTTAGGGCAAAATATATAATTGGGCTATATATATTAAATTGGGCTTTCCTTTTAAATGTTTACTTCATGCCTTTGATTGTCATGCCTTAGATTGTCATGTCTTAATTGTCATTCATATAATCTTTAATCTTAATCATATTCAAAATTAATCTAAATTGTAAAAGGGAGGTACTCATTAATTCCAATATTTGTGTCATAGCAGTCCGAGCTTAAAAGATGTTGACCAAATATTCAAATTAATCTTTACCATCCCAAGGTAAATGGATTCAAAATTAAAAAATCATCACATCATGCTTAAATGTTTGCATCATGCATAAAGGTGACGTACAGGGGTCGAACCATAAATTAACACGGCAGTCGGGCTTATTCGATGTCGGTTTAATATATGGTCCAACATATCGTCAACTTTATTAATTAAATGTCTAATTAATTCGAGTCCATCAATTCCATAAGGCACGTGCAATCAAGGTTAATTTTCATCTAAGAACTCCAAATTAAATTCAATTTAAATTTCAATAATTTTCATCCTTTTAAGAGCAACAAATGTTTTGGTACCGAGTTCCGGGCGTGATGGGGGTGCTAATCCTTCCCCACGAGTAATCAACTCCTGGAACCTTTCACAACGAATCTTTGGTTTTATGGTGTCTAGCCTACCTAATCCAAGTGGCTGGTGGCGACTCCAAGTTTTTATCATTTTCAAAATTTTAAGGTTTTCAAAAGAAATCCCCAATCTTCCAAAAGATTTTCATTAATGATTTTGGGGATAATTAGTAGTCGGCTTCTTTTCTAAACAAACACCCTTAATGCAACAAATTCCTTTTTTAAAAAAATAAAAAAAGTCGCTACAGCTTGGCGACTCCGCTGGGGATGTATATGTTTAAAAAAAAACAAAAGAGAGTTAGGCCAAAGGAAAACTTGTGCTTTTAAATAATGAAAGTTATTGGGATTTTAATTGATTTCTAACTAGGATGATTCTTCTTTGAAAATGTGATCGAGATTTCATGGGCTTTGTTAATTGGTGGTCCTTGAATTAATTTTTTATTTAATTTCTAAGGAGTCATCGATATGTGTTGCATCATATCATTAAGCTCTATACTTCTCTTAAGTGGGAGTGAAACGCCACACACCCACGTGAGTAGCCCTGTACGGGTCGGTAATTCACTTCTGAATCCACGCCTTTTGACATGTGAGCAGCCTTCCACGTCATCAGGTCGTGCTTTCCCTCGAATCGAAACCAATTTGCAAGCTTATAATAGGCTAGAATTGGGTTCTTGTTGCCTTAGTACGCAATAAGATAGATTCAGGTACCCTTAATTAGAACCGAACCCATGTGTGAGAATTTAAGAAACCCACCCCTATTAGAGCCATGCAGATAACCTTAGCGAACTAGAACTCATGTGGTTAGGTTTCTTTCTTTGTGAAAACTGTTTATGTTATCTTTTCTTGCTTTCGTGTTTTTATCTCATGACTAACTCTTCTCTTTTCTTCCTTTTCATTGTTGTTCTTTCGTTTTGCATATTATCTTCATATCATAAAGAACACATTGAGTTGGAAATAGTCTGAAGTTAAAGACTAGATTCATGGGAGACCTAGTTCGTAGCAATGATGAAAAGAACTCCGACGTACAAATATGGTCTGAAGGGGAACAGTTGCATGATGGAGACAGTATCCCCGCCGGGTTCAGGTTAATATTGGCAACATAGACATTTATGAATATGGAATACAATGACACTTCCGAGCTGAAGACAGTGTGGAATAATTAGGACTTGGAAACAAGGTGCACCTTCAGAAGAGAATATGGTGACATTGCATGTTTGTTAAATGTTCTGGTGGATCAGGCACTGTTGCAAGCCTTGGTGAGATTCTAGAATCCCACCTACAGTTGTTTCATGATCGGTAACTTCGACTTGACTCCTACGATTGAAGAATATCAAGACATCTTAAACTGTGAGAATATTGACGAAACTTGGGTATACTCGAAGCCTAGTAAGAACAAAGCATTTCGGGGTAAGCTCAGGAGATTCACAGACATGTTGGAATCCTGGGTCGAGCATCAGGTCATTACTGGGAACGGCAAAGAGTATCTCAAATGGGATGTGATTCTAGCCCTGGCTTCTGTACATCCAGTATGCTGAGTTCAGCGAGATCTCTTCGGGTTGTTAATTTATGGGTTAGTACTTTTTCCCCGAGCACGAGGGTTAATTGACTTGGTAGTGTTAGCATGCTTGACCGTTTAAATAGTGGGACCAATCCCGTGCCTGTGATTTTAGCTGAAACTTTTTGATTTTTGAGGTTTTGCCGGGAGTATGGCAGGGGTCGTTTTCATGGTTGCCCGCAACTTTTGATAGTATGGTTTTATAGTCACATATGGTCGAATGCTAATTTCTTAAAGCCTCTCTACAATGGCAGTTTCTCACCTTTAGAAGAATTTCTGCGAAAGGAATATTGGTCCACCCGAAGGTCTGAGGAAGTTTGGGTAGATGTTCTTAGCAACCTGAAAGAGGAAGATATAGTTTGGAGGGCTCCGTGGCTTTCTGCAAGGAGTATCCTTTACAGGTGCGGGATACACCCTTGGGTGCCATTACTTGGACTTTGGGGGTACACGGCTTATGCTCCTCTTATGGTTTTGAGACAGTATGGCTCGAAGCAATTCGTACCAGCTACCAAGGGCATGAATGAGTTCAATATGAATTATGAGAAGGAAAATGGCTACAGTTTGAATGAATGGTTAAAGGTCTACAAAAGAGAAAGGATGAATTGGAACTCGAGCTCAAGTTAGAAAAGGAAGAAATTCAAAAACTTAAGAGGCTAAACAAAAGCAAGAGAGTTGTGGAAGGTGGATTAGGCGAAGGGATAGAGCTTCGACTCAATAAGGAAAGAGCGAGAGCCAAGAATTATAAAAGAATGTATTGTGAGAATAGGGACCAGGTGCTCACTTTAACACAAGAAATGAAGAACTTGCACACTTCTCACTCTAGGCAGCTCGAGAAAGAACGTCGCCAAAATGAAGCCTTGAAGGATTAGGTTAAGTGTCTGGAGAAGTCTCTCTTCAAGCACAAAGGTTCGACTAGCAAGTTGAAAGTAAGCAATACGGAGAATCAGGCCTTAGGGGCTCACATCAAAGAGTTGGAAACCGAGGTTCAACAGCTCAAGGATCATGTGGCAAGTTTTAGGGGAGCAATTCAAGTACGCCCGATGCCGAGTCTAGAGCAACTACATTTCACTGCCTACACCATTTGGAGACAAGAATAATAGTTAGCGCAATGGATGGTTCAGATGCAAGGAGTTGTCCAGAAGATACAGCTCTTAGCAGAAGACGCTACTAAACTTCATGATTGTGTCGAATGACTTTGAAGAAGGAGAGAGGATTGTTTGGATTTTGAGAGAGATCATTGACCTCGATACCACCCTGAAGTTATATGTTTAGTTGGCTTTCTTTGGTTATTGTACCAAGACTATGTTTCTATTAATGAAAGTCGTTTAACGATGATATTTGCCAAACTCAGTGTTGCTCATTGCATTCATGCATAATTTATTTATTTGCATTTTATGTTTTGATACAAATGATTGACTAAAAGACTTCATGTTTTAGAAACAAAAAGATTGCATTTTTGGTTCTTTAAAATTACCATCATTCCACATCCATATCATACCCGTTTACGAACAAAGCGAATGGAGGAAAGCTTTGCGAAGTTGAAAGCCGATCTGCGTGGTCAAATGGAACGAACCCAACATGAATTAAGGGTCACCATCCTCAAGTCCCAGCAAGACATGATGAAGGAAATATCTTAGCTGTACAAGCCCAGCTAAGGCAGGTGTCAAGAGACAAGGGTACCGTCGAGAGCCCTGCCCAAAACTCGTGAGATCACCTTTATGCTCAAACCGTCAAGAATCCTATGTTCATTGATCCCTCATTGAATCCTACACAAGGAGCATCTGCTTCCCATGTTGGTGCCGCAGCTCAAACTCAACCATGGGTGACCTTCGGGAATTCCAAGATTATCGGGGACAGCGTCCCAGATTTTGATGAATTAGAAAAGCTAAACCAAATGAAAGCGGAGTTCACTAAAGAACTAGAGGATACTCGGAAAGACCTAGAAGAAAAGCTCCGAGTGAAGGAAGACGATGATAACCCTATGGGTTAAGTGCTAGGGAACTCAGTCTGGTTCCTGATGTGAAGATCCCATACAAGTTCAAGGCTCTAGATTTTGGGAAGTTTGATGGGAGCACTTGTCCGTCTGCTCACATAGTGATGTTTTACCGAAAGATGACTGGTTTTACCAACAACGAGAAGCTCTTGATTCACTATTTTCAGGACAGTTTAGTAAGGTCTGCTCTGAGGTGGAATAACCAACTGACCAGAGCTCAAATCAAGTCGTGGAGAAATCAGGCGAAAGCTTTTACTGATCAGTATAAGCATGTAACCGACATGGTTCCCAACTGACTGCTAGTACAAGGCTTAAAACAGAAACGCAACGAGACCCTTTGGAAATATGCTCAAAGGTGGCACGATGTGGCGGCCCAAGTCCAACCACCGCTTCATGAGCATGAGATTTCCATGATGTTCGTGGACAAGCTAAAAGGGGCACTTTATGATCAGTTGATCAGTAACCCTATTAGTAACTTTGAAGAAATAGTCATGACTAGGGAACGCATTGAAGCGACCATCAAGAGCGGAAGGATCGATGGAGGGGATCAGTCAAGAAAGCAATTTAAAAAGAAGGATCATGAAGTGAACAACACCAATGCTTTTGAGAAAACCAAGAACTTAACAATAGAAAAGATAAAGGACCTAAAAGGGAAAGGGATGATAGGTCTTTCATGCCTTTGCCAATTACCTAAAGAACTCTACTCGTAGTTATACAAGGCCGATCTAGTTTGACCGTACCACATTACTCCCTATAACCCACCGTGCCTGGCTTGGTATAACCCTAAGGAGCACTGCGAGTATCATGTTGATGTCCCATGACACTCAATTAAGAACTGTATATCTTTTAAAAAGTTTGTTCAGAATCTGATTCGAACTGGGGTATTGCAGCTGGGGGAGCCCAGTATGGCCAACAATCCGTTGCCGAATCACGAGTGACAATGTGTAAATGCTATAAAAAATGAGTACACTGAGAAAGCCAAAAAGAGCGTGTCCGAAGTCTAGTCTCCCTTGAGATGGGTCTTTCAACAGTTATGCATGGCGCGTCTAATAAATCGGAGAATAGTGTTGGTCAAAGAAGGATGTGGCCTGTACTGTGAGTACTACCAATAAAGAGATCATGATATTCAGCATTGTGAAGAATTCTACCATTTACTACAAACTATGATAGATAACAAGGAGGTTGAGTTTTTTGAGAAGGAAAAAAGAGTAAAAGAGTTTGAAGTTTGTGCATCAGAGAGTCAAGAAACCAGATACAATGCGAAGAGACCACTTGTCCTCGGTCTCAGGATGAGTGAGGCAAGTGAACCAAAATCGGCTCCCAAAATCATAATTTCTAACCCAAAGTCTTTTCCTTTTAAAGACACCAAGATGGTCTCGTGGAATTACGCCGCGAGCGTCACAATTTTGGGCTCGTCCAGTGCACAAGAGGAAAATAAGGTAATGGAGACAGAACCTGCTCAACCAGGTAGCAGAGAAATAAGCGATGTGGGGCATCTAACAAGAAGTGGTCGATGCTACATTCTAGAAAACATGAGGGATCCAAAGGAGAAAGGTCAGGAAATTAGAGCAGGACCCAAGAAGTTGTTCGGAGAAGACCCACATTCAAAGATCAAAGAACCCGTCACAGAAACTCAAGTACAAGAGTTTCTAAAATTTCTGAAGCACAGTGAGTATAATGTTATCGATCAACTTTGGAAACAACCAGTTCGTATTTCAGTACTTGATCTGTTACTGAATCGTGATGCATTGCTGAAGGTTTTGAATGAGACCTTTGTTGCAAAAGACATCTCTGTTGGAAGATTAGATCAGACTATCAGTCACGTCACTGACGTTAATCACATTACTTTCAATGATGATGAAATTCTAGGGGAAGGCACGAGGTCTGTCAAGGCCCTAAACATCACCACTCACTGTAAAGGTTATGTGCTGTCGGGCATTTTAATCGATAATGGCTCTGCATTGAATGTGATGCCTTTAGCCACGCTACAACGACTACCAATCGACAGCTCACATATAAAACCATGTCATAATACGGTACGAGCCTTCGACGGGACTCAAAGAGATGTGGTCGGGAAAATAGAAGTACCTCTGCTCATTGGTCCCACTAAATATGTGGTCAATTTTGTAGTCATGGATATCCAGCCATCTTACAACTGCTTGTTAGGGAGGCCGTGGATACACTCGACCAACGCTTTTCCGTCCTCACTCCATCAAAAGTTAAAGTTTATCACCGAGGGGAAGTTATTAACGGAGAATGCAGAAGAGAACATCATCGCTTCAGTGACTCCAGATATACCATACATCCCTACTGATGGAGAAGCGATGGAGTGCGCCTTTAGAGCCTTAGAACTTATCAATGCTACTTTTGTTGCTGAAGGGAGCAAAGTTCCATGTCCTAAATTGTTAAACTGTACTAAGATGATGGTATTCGAAACCCTAGGAAGAGGAGAAAGAAAGAATAAAGGTTTGGGAGGAATCTATAGGGGTGTCTTTATCCCGTTAGTGTGATTCACAAGGTGGACCACTTTGGACATGGTTATAAGCCTAATTTTCTGCAATAGAGACAATAGTGGAAAATGAGACAGGAAAATAGAAAGGCCAGGTTGAGAGGGGAAGACATTCCTTGGACTCCTATAATCTATTCAAACTTCAGAGGGATCTTAATATCTGGGGTATTCGAAATCCAGAAAAGGATATCCAAGAGGAAAACCAAGAGTGTGAAAGGTGCCTCTAAGAAGAGCTGATCAGTGAAGCTTTAGAAGAAATGAATGTAAACATGATTGGTGACGGGAGCAAGCCTAACCGGTTTATGGCCAGAATTCGTCTGTGCCTCCCAGGAGAAGAGCTCAACAACTAGACCTTCAAGGTCATGCCAGCACTCAATAGGTACAGATCAAAGTAATGCCTGGAACCACTCCATTACTTTGGCCCGAAAGTAACAGACATCTTTTGTAAAAAAGGGAAACTATGTCATATTCATCTAATTTTAATGAAATATACTATATCTAAATTTTCTCTCTCAAATGGCAAACACAACATTCATTCCATTTCATTCATTCATTATTTATTTATTTATCTATTCATTTATTTATTAGTTAAATATTTATTTGCTTCATAAACTATACTTTTCCTTTCCCAATACACACTTTCAAAATTGTGCAGACCCTTTAATATAAATTGTATGAACGATGCGGAACCTAATCCTAAAGTAGATTTCGAACGACCCATGTACTTGGCGAAGGTAGAGGAAGAAAATGATGAGATTCCCGAAGAGCTACTAAGAATGATGGCCGATGAGGAAAAGCAAATCGTTTCGCACCAAGAAAAGCTAGAGATCTTAAATTTAGGGACGGACGAAGAAAGGAAAGAAGTAAAGATCGAAGGTACCCTATCACCAGAAGTCAGGCAGGGGTTAGTGGAAAAGAAAATCCTTTCGCACCAAGATATGTTGGGCTTAAACATGGACATTGTAACGCACAAGCTTCCTATTAGGCCATAATGCAAGCCCGTTCAGCAAAAGCTTCGAAGAATGAGAACGGATATGCTACTAAAAATCAGGGAAAAAGTGAAGAAACAGCTTGAGGCCGGATTTTTGTAGTCTCTAAATACCAGAATGGGTAGCCAATATCGTGCCGGTACCAAAGAAGGATGGGAAGGTGCGTATGTGTGTACATTATAGAGACCTTAATAAGGTGAGCCCCAAAGACAATTTTCCTTTGCCCCATATTGATACTTTAGTGGACAATATTACGGGGCATGCTTGGTTCTCGTTCATGGATGGCTTTTCAGGGTACAACCAGATCAAAATGCACCCCGAAGACATGGAGAAAACAACTTTTGTGACCATGTGGGGCACATTTTGTTACAAAGTGATGCCCTTTGGATTAAAAAATACTGGGGAAACTTACCAAAGGGCCATGGTAACCTTGTTTCATGACATGATGCATAAGGAGATCAAGGTGTACGTGGATGACATGATAACCAAATCTAAGACCAAGGAGGAGCACATCCAAATTTTGCAGAAGCTCTTTCGAAGGCTAAGAAAGTATTAGTTAAAGCTCAACCCGGTCAAATGCATATTCGCAGTCACATCAGGGAAGATTTTGGGCTTTATGGTAGGTCAGAAGGGCATCGAGATCGACCCCGACAAGGTGAAAGTGATTCAAGATCTTCCACCACCGCGAACACAAAAGGAAGACTGAGGATTTTTAGAGGGGATAAACTATATTTCCCGGTTTATATCTTAATTGACTAACAAGTGTGACCCTATCTTCAGGCTGCTCTGAAAGAATAACCCGGGGTCTAGAATGAAGATTGCCAAGAGGTACTAGAAAAGATCAAGTATTTGACTGATCCCCCAATTCTAGTAGCACCAGTGCCGGATAGACCATTGATCTTGTACCTGACAGTCTTTGAAAATTCTATGGGGTATGTACTTGGACAATATGATGACTTGGGCAAGAAGGAAAGGGCAATCTATTATTTGAGCAAGAAATTCACCGGTTGTGAAACGAGGTACCCGCCAATTCAGAAGTTATGTTGTGCTTTGGTATGGGCCACTAAGCGGCTATGGCAGTACATGTTGTATCATACCACATGTTTAATTTTCCATATGGATCCACTAAAATTTTTGATGGAAGCGCCAGCATTGACCGAGAAGATGGCTGTTAGTAAATGCTCTTGTCAAAGTTTGACATCATTTACGTAAACCAAAAAGTAGTAAAAGAAAGTGTCGTGGCAGATCTTTTAGCAAGTCGCGCCTCGGATGACTATGAACCACTGGATTTCCATTTTCCAGACTAAGATTTGATCTGTGGTTTAACTGAAGGGAGACCTGTTGCTGAGAAAGATGGATGGAGGCTTTATTTCGATGGGGCGTCGAATTCCCTAGGCCATGGAATATGGGCAGTATTAATTTCCCCTGAAGATGACCACTACCCTTTCACAAGTAGGCTGGAATTCTTCTACACCAACAATATAGTCGAGTATGAAGCTTGTGTCATGAGACTTCGAGCAGCCGTTGAAAAGAAGATCAAGGTGCTCTGGGTTTTTAGAGATTCATCTTTAGTAATCTACCAACTTCGAAAAGAGTGGGAGACCAGAGATACGAAGCTAATCAAATATCATGATTTGATCTAAGATTTGGTTTGAAATTTTTGAAAAGGTTAGTTTCACTTACTTGCCGAGGGAGGATAACCAAATGGCCAACGCTCTGGCCACTTTGGCCGCAATGTTCAAAGTAAATAGGACAGCCGAAATAAAGCCCATCGAGATGCAAAATTTTGAGGTGTCGGCCCACTGCTATAGTTTGGAAGAGGAAAAGGATGGCAATCCATGGTATTATGACATCTTCCAATATATCAAGTACCAAACTTATCCAAAAGATGCCAACAATAACGAAAAAAAACTATTAGAAGGTTGGCGTCGAGGTACGTCCTTGATGGAGAGGTTTTGTATAAAAGAAGCAAAGATCAGATAGTGTTGAGATGTGTCAATGCCCGAGAGGCCGAAACTATTCTAGCAGAGATCCATGGAGGTTTATGCGAAACCCATGCTAGCAGATTCTCGATGGATAGAACAATCATGAGATACGGTTACTTTTGGTCAACAATAGAGGGAGATTGCATCAATTATGCAAAAAATGCCATAAGTGCCAAATCTACACTGATAAGATACATTCCCTGCCAGTACCACTGCACGTCATGAACTCACCTTAGCCTTTTGCTGCCTGAGGAATATGCGTCATTGGTCAGATACACCCGAAAGCTTCTAATGGGCATCGCTTCATCTTAGTAGCCATCGATTACTTCACCAAATGGGTAGAAGCTACCTTGTACGCCAACATCACAAGAGCGACAGTTTGCAAGTTTCTCAAAAAAGAAATTATATGTAGCTATGGCCTGCCCGAAAGGATCATCACTGACAATATTTCCAACTTGAATAATAAAATGATGACTGGGGTGTGTGAACAGTTCAAAATTGTACATCACAATTCTACTGTTTATCGCCCCAAGATGAACGGAGCAGTGGAAGCAGCAAATAAGAATATAAAGAAGATTATAGCAAAAACCACAGAAAATTACAAGGATTGGATGAAAAAGCTACCTTTTGCCATGTTTGCTTATTGAACCTCTGTGAGGCCTCCACAGGGGCAACATCGTACTCTTTGGTATATGGTACAGAAGCGGTATTACCCATTGGGGTCGAGATTCCATCACTTTGAATTTTGAACAAAGTAAAGTTGGATGAAGATGAGTGGATACAAGCTAGGATTGATCAATTGAACCTCATTAAAGAAAAAAGTTTGAAGGCCATCTGTCATAGTCAAATGTATCAGAAAAGAATGATGCGAGCCTATAACAAAAAGATTCGCCCTAGAGAGTTTCAAGAGGGGATCTGGTGCTTAAAAAGATCTTACTTAACCAAAAGTACTTCCGAGGAAAGTAGATGCCTAATTGGGAAGGGCCTTATGTTGTAAAAAAGGCTTTCTCCGGAGGAGCATTAATCCTAGCCGAGATGGATGAGAAAGAGTTGAGCAACCCATTAAACTCAAACTCTGTAAAAAAGTATTATGCCTAAAAAAGAAAAAAAGAAACAAGAAAAAAAGAAGAAAAAAAGGAAAAAGAGGAAAATAGAAAAAGAAATAGGGTTTAGGGCGAAAACCCAAAGATGGGCGTCTTAAAACCAAATGGGTGATCTGAATTGAAAATCTGAACAGGATGGTTTAGATGTACTTAAATTTTGGCAAATGACTGGCAGGCCTCGTCAAAGAATGATGCTTCAATCCTTAGGTCGTCAAAAGTTGTAACCCAAGATGGCGAGTGAAATATCTACTGTGGTCGATGGGTTCTCATTATTCATACAGTCGATATTATTCATATCTTTTCTTTCTCATGTTTGCCATGACTTTCTAAATTTTGTTAATATTTCTCTAAGTATTAATAAAATATTATTCTCATTTTTGTTGTCCGTCTCATAATCATCTCGCAGATGAATTGGCATAGATCACGAAAAGCAAAGGATTTTTTGGTATTACTATGATCTAACCTATTGAGTGCAGGTTGTTCCAAGATAGAAGGTGAATCTGCCAAGCTTAAGGCGAAAAGATCATTGAAGGTGAAATTGACGAGATTCACCAAAGAAAGGCAGTGAGTACCTCACATGTTGAAATCAAAGGAGCTAAGGGCGAGAACCCAGAAGGGCGCCCAAGGAAAAAGGAAAAAAGAAAGAAAAAATAGAAAAAAAGAGAAAGAAAAACCTGAAGTGAAAACCCGTAGAGGGTGCTTTGGGGAAGTACAAGTCTAAAGTGAAAACCTGAAAATGCGCTTTAGAAAAAAGGACCAAGGGTTCAAAAAAGGGTATAAAGGTTGAACCTGAGTGACAAATGGGGCACCGCCGTTACAAGGAAGAGAGGAAGAAAAGAAAGGAAGATCAAAATCAAGAAACCAAGAGGGAAAAGTGTCCAAGTGAATTAGTGTCACTCATGCATCACACTTAGTTAGACATCCCTAGGGTAGGGGCATGCTAATTCATATCATCATAGCATTTCATCTCTTTTACAGGTATTTGAAAGATAAATCGGGTACCTCCTAAGGAAGAAAAACAAACATCAAAATGGAAACTTGAAAGGAATTTCCAAGCGAAGGATTTTGAACACACCACTTCCTGGTGAAAGATGTGAGATAATAGAACCGTGCATAAAAGAAAGAAGAAAATCAGCCTATCCATTCAGGCTCGCCAAGAGCGAAAGCCTTCATGGAACCCTCATTTGAAGAACTCATATTTGTTCGCCGCCGCTTCGGAGGAACATACCATCTTTGTTTGGTTATGTATGCTGCCATTTTGGAGGGACACCCCAGCGTCACCAAGATTGCTTTCTGCTGCTTCGGGAATGCAAAGTTATTTGGATTCATTCAATACTGTTTCGGAAGAATGATTCGTTTGAAGTATATTAGGATTTGTTCACTGCAGCTCCAGAGGAATGAGTCGTTTAGTAACTGGTTTGTTCGTTACCGATCAAGAAAGTCATGCCAGTGCTACATGTTTGTTTTATGCCGTTTCGGGGAAACAAGTTATCTCAATTCACTTACTGTCATTTTGGAAGAGCAAATCATCCGACAGGGAAGTAGGACAAAATTAGTGCTTATGATATTTGCTTTATTCTTATTTCACAAGTATAAGCAAAGAGGGGCAGCTGTAATTACTAATTTTGTCCGGGGTTGACCCATTTTATTTTGCAATAATGGGCTTGTATATATTAAATGATGATAAATTTGGCCTCATGTGTGATTATACGTATTAAGTATGTATCACAAGTGTGTGTTTATTATGTATGTCTATTTAAAACTTGAACATATATGTGTCATTTGTCAAACTTGCATGTAATATACAATTGTATATATGTGTTATTAATATGTTAGTGTGTTTACTATTGTTTTAATATCATTAATGTCTAAATAGGAGTATGAGTATGTATATTGTATGCGTGTGAGTATGTATTAATGTTTGTATTATGTGCAAGCACATTTTGTTATATATGTGTATGTGTTTATTGCATGTGATAGTAATATATATGTTAGTGTGTATGTACGTATGTATTATAAGTGTATGTATTGATATTTATATATTATGTAAGGATATTTATTTATATAATGTTATCATATTATAAAGTGGGCTGATAAGTAATTAAAAAGATAATAAAAAAAACAAATCCAATAAATAATTAAAACCCAATGTTTATATAAGTCCAAGTCCAATTACACTTTTAAATGCCAAAAGAATTATTATTATAACTACATCTGGCCCAACAAGCCTAGCCCTAAGTCTGATAACTACTTAAAGGAAACCCTAATTTGTTATATCCTCTGTGCAGCCCAATCTGGACCATTGGATCAAGGGTTGCTGATCGAACAGTCCAGATCAAATGGAGATCCTTCAGCTCCCTGTGTGCCACGTGTCATCATCCAGGGCTGCCACGTCAGTCATCATATGCAATCTGGGTCATCCATTCCAGAAAAGATCTCAGTCGTTGGATTAGATCTGATCCAACAGCCCAAACCAGCCCGGACCGATCGAATCCTGCGTGTACAGCCCACGCTCCGGCCGTAAAGCTTCTTCACGCGCCAGCACCGGTTCATCCACTCATCTGCATGACCATATCGCCGGGATTTTTGCTGCCACCACCAACTCCCTCAACCACCGAACAACAGAAAAACATAAAAATGGGGAAATCAGAACATCATCATCCACAATGGTTTCATTAAATCTTTGCTTAAACATGTAAACAATAGCATAGATATAGGTGATGAGTAATTTGAGACAGGTATAAGATGTAATCAACCATTTGTAACACAGAGAGTTCGAACGAAAAACCCAGAAGCAATACAAAAAAAAGCCTTTCAAGGTATATTTCCTTCATTTTCAGTTCGAATATATAACATGCATGTATAGTTAGTATATAAAAAAGAAAAAGAGTTAGGATTTTACCCTCGTAGATTCCCTTTCCTTTCGCATCATTCCAGCTTCCTTCAGTCGTCGCTCCGTCGTTGATAAGCCATAGTCTCCTCAAGGTTGAGTATAGTGAAACGGTGCAAGTACGCGGCGACGAAAGCCCTTTTTTCGATTCAGCTTTTGGTTTTTTAACTGGAAAAGGGATTGATTTTGATAAAACTGGGTTCGGATCTAGGTTTTGTATGAAAACGGAGATTTTTTGGGGTGGTTTAGGTTCATCGGCCGCTGCTCGGCAGAGGTCGACACGGCAGTAAGCCGGTCGGTTTTTGGAAATTGTGACGGAGGGCCACCAAAATCTAGGTTCATGATGAACCCAAATGAACTTGAAGAACAAGTTGAAAGTGTTTTGGGGGGTGAGAAAATGTTATAACAGGAAAAAATGGCTAAAAGGGTTCGATGTTTTTGGGGATTTATAGTGTTATAATTTTTAAAATAGTATAATTACATTTTAAATCCCTTCGCCCTGAAGTAATTGCGCCAGAGGGGCTTCCGCATGGTCTAATTGCACTATTAGTCCCTCCGTATGGGATAATTACCAAGGAAAATCATTTCGCCTTTTTTAATTATCCCTTGGGTCCTTCGTAGTTTTCAAAAAATTTAATTGTGTCCTCTTTATTTCTTTTAATTTTGTCTTTGTGTTTTATTTTCTCACAATTAGGTCTTTTTTCCAGTTTTAAATTAAGTTATTTTATTTATTCTTTTTTTGCATTTTTAGTTTAAATCTTGCATACTTATTTCTAGCAATTCCAATTTAATTTTCATTATATTATTGCTCGTTTGTGATCGTGATTTTATGGATAAAATTAGTTTGAATAGAATATATATATTAGGAATTTTATATGCACATAGATGTAACGTATAATTTTATGTTTAATATGTCTTTGCTGGTAAATTATAAATTGGTAAAATGAAATGTACATTTCTCAACATATGATATGTTTTAGAATAAAATAGGAATTTGTAAAAAAATAAAAATGTTTTAATATATAATACATATTTTTAGTATATAGTAGTTTTTCTTAAAAGAAATATATATACATATATATTTATATAATAGATACTTTCGATATAATGGTTTTAAAGAATAAGATAGAATTTTGTAAAATATAATATATATTAGGACCTATAATACATAGTTTTCAAAATATATAGTATAACCTTACAAAATAATCTATATATGTTTTTGATGCAATATATTTTTTTAGGCATGGTATGATTTTGAAGAACGTAATATATGTATTTTTTATATATAAAGTATATATGTTTTGAAGTATATAATAATGTTATGTGAAAATGAAATATATATATGTGGTGTATAATATTGTTTCAAGTATATAGAAGAACTTTGCGAAATAAATAATGCATATTTTTAAATAATAGGTTTTTTATATAACTTTAATACATAATGTATTTTAATGCATATTTTTTAAATAGTAGGTTTTTAACATATTATATAATTTTATGCATTTTAATGTATATTTTTAAATAATAGCTTTTTTATATGTTATATAATTTTAACACATAATGTATCCTTTTTTTCTTTTGGGCCTTTATTTCATAATAATAATTTGGGCCTTAGGCCTTATTTTGGTCCTTTTGGGCTTTTGTCCAAATTAAGTAAATTAACTCAATTAATCTAGATCGTGTGCTCATCTTATAGGGGCACGATCGTAGAATTAAATTAGCCTTAGGTTTTTTAGAGCCTTAGTTATATGAGAGTTCGGATTAATCTAATGAATTTAAATTTATCCTTGGCTTATTGGGGTAAATATTAAATTCATTAAATTAATTGGACCTTTCATAATTGCTTTAGGGGTAAAATCAATTTTAAGTTTAACTTAACATTAAATTACAAATTAGTCACCATAAATTGGGTTTCTTAATCTTTTTGGGCAAAATATATAATTGGGCTATATATATTAAATCGGGCTTTCCTTTTAAATGTTTACATTCATGTCTTTGATTGTCATGCCTTAATTGTCATTCATATAATCTTTAATCTTAATCATATTCAAAATTAATCTAAATTGTAAAAGAGAGGTACTCATTAATTCCAATATTTGTGTCATAATAGTCCGAGCTTAAAGGATGTTGACCAAATATTCGAATTAATCTTTACCATCCCAAGGTAAATGGATTAAAAATTAACAAAATCATCACATCATACTTAAATGTTTGCATCACGCATAAAGGTGACGTACGGGGGTCGAACCATAAATTAACACGGCAGTCGGGCTTATTCGATGTTAGTTTAATCTATGGTCTGACATATCGTCAACCTTATTAATTAAATGTCTAATTAATTCGAGTCCATCAATTCGATAAGGCCCGTGCAATCAAGGTTAATTTTCATCTAAGAACTCCAAATTAAATTCAATTTAAGTTTTAATAATTTTCATCCTTTTAAGAGCAACAAATGTTTTGGTATCGAGTTCCAGGAGTGATGCGGGTGCTAATCCTTCCCCACGCGTAATTAACTCTCGGACCCTTTCACAACGAATCTCTAGTTTTATGGTGTTTGGCCTACCTACTCCAAGTGACCGGTGGCGACTCCAAGTTTTTATCATTTTTAAAAATTTAAGGTTTTCAAAAGAAATCCCCAATCTTCCAAAAGATTTTCATTAATGATTTTGGGGATAATTAGTAGTCGACTTTTTTTCTAAACAAACACCCTTAACGCAGCAAATTCCTTTTTTTTCAAAAGGAAAAAAAAAGGTAGCTACACATCTTACGACAATACATTGTAAGGTGGGCCCTCAAACAAGTAGTCTCATCGTACTTTTCAAAATCAGGTACCTTAAACTTCATAGGAAGAATCAGATACTAAGCTCATTTCTACTGTACCCGGTCATGTCTCATTTTCTCTCTACATTTCCAACAAACGATCCTCCAAAGCTTTGCAGTGTTCCTCATACTTCTTTTCAATTAGTGTATACATTTTTTCTATCTCATTCAGAGTGTTCAAGTTAGAAACTTCCTCTATGCTTCCGAAATTTGCCCCAACGTGTACTGGATGATTAAGAGTTAATCCTAGCAGATTGATTTGGACCTTCTTCATAAGAGGAGGTCCATCGGGCTGCACCCTTATGTGAGATGTGGTTTCTGCCTGATCTTTCACATCATTGGAAGTACCTTCAAGTATTTTGGCCTTTCCAGACACTTTTGGCCCCAATAGAGCAGTTAGTTGGTTAATTATCTCTCTTTAAGCTTGAGCAAAATAATCTTTCATAGATTGCTCAATTCTATCGAATCTGGTTTGTACTTTTACACGATCGTTTTCAAGGCTAGTGATCCTGTCCTCTACAACCATGGTCTTAGAACACAGACGTGTTCCGTATGAATGCAGAATAATTGTGGTTTAAAAACGAACTGCCATAAAACCATTTTTATTAAGTCATTTACTTTGTAGGATAAAACATAATGTAAGTACAAGCGTGTATAAATGTATGAATGCATGTATGAATGAATGCAAAAAGAGGCATCGAATTCAAAAACTAGTCTTTTGGAAACATTCATTTGTTAGAAGGTCTAGATACAAGGAAAAGACAATTTCTTCTACAGAAAAACACTAGCTCTAACTCCTAGATTGACTAATTCATGAAGTAGACGGGTAATGACTTCTCCATGCTCCAGCTCAATATTCTCTTGCTCCAATAGACTCGTGGCTTGTCTTGACAATATCTACACATATAAAGCAACACCCCTAACCTGTTTCTTGAAGTTTACCAATTCATCATTTTGGCGTCGGATGGTGGATTGTGCCACTCCATACTTATCCTTCCATGCTCCATTTTCTTGGTATAGCGCTCCCTCGTAAGCTGCGAGCTTCTCCTTCAAGCCTTGCACTGCATTCTCCAACTCCGATATCTTTTTCAGTAACCCTTCATTCTCATATTCCATCTAGAACTTATCTTCATTATGGTATTTCACGGCCATCTGCTCCAGTTGTGACACTTGAGATGTTAAATCAAAATTTTGGGCATGATCTTCTTCCAACTTCTCATTAGCCTTTCTGCTTGATTCCTTATTTTCGCGAGATTTCTTCTCGTACATCTTTTTGTATTTATTTCTTTCCTTTGTCATATCGTCCAATTTCTCTGACAAACTTTGTTCCATTTAACTCGTTCATTCTTTTTGCTTTGTAACTCTCATGGATTTCTTGCAGCTCCTTCAAGTCCCGACTGATCTTTTTGTTTTGTTCCATTAGCTTATTTTCCTTTCTTTCATGTTTACTCACTTGCAGCTTTGCCATGGTCAATTCTTCTATAAGTTTAATGATTACTTTTTCATATTTCTTCAAGTCTAGTTTCAGATCGTGCCTTAGCTTCTCCAGCGCAGACGATGCTTCTATAACTGATCGAATTGACGGTCCTGCATTTTCTTGTATCTCGTGAAAGGTTGTATCGTTTACCCTTTGTGTCATTCATTCTTCATATCTTGTCATAACTTCCAGATCCTGATATGGATGAACCCTTCTCGACTTCTCCCATGCTTTTGTAGTTTGAATTATTATGCATTTGTAGTCATTCGTCTTGTGTGCATATTCGAACTTTGCCATGCCTGCAATAGCTGGTACAAACTGTCTTGAACCAAACTGTCTAGACACCAACAAAGGACAATATGTCGTTCCTCCCTAAATCCCAGGTAATAGGACCCAATCTCTTTCTCCACATCGATATAGAAATGTTGTTCCCCTATTCAACCAAGGAGCTTTCCATACAACATCGACATCCTTCATATTCTTGAAACATTATTCCCACTGCTTCTCATTCTTTTTCTCCAACGGACAATTAGTTAAGTGTTCTCCTATTGGTGAATATGTATCCAGATACCTGACGGCTCTATACGGAGTATACCACCTATGTCTTCTGAACCAAATCTAGAGCTATGCACATCCCCAAAACTTTTCTTCCCCTGATTTGTTACACGCAGTCAACGATCTATAGGTTTCTGTCAAAATGGCAGGCACCAGGTTTACACCTTTCTCCAATCGCTCGAACAATCCCACCATTGACGGATCTATGTGCTCCAGAGTCCTTGGGAATAGAACTAAGCCATATATGTACAAGGCATATAAGCTTCTTACCCTAACTGGTTCATCTTTACTTGCCAATATCAACTCCTTAAGAACTCTCCAATTTGCACCTTGTTTGTCCTCATTTTGATCAGTACTATCACTATTGACTATCTTCATATCTAACCACTATTTTATCTTTCCAGTAATCGATACCAATTTCTTCTTGAAGCCCGAGTTGTTATTTGGTCTAGTATAGATCTTGTCACTTTGCACCCTAGGACAATTAATTAATACCTCATACTCTTCAAGTGTTTGTGTCATGTCCACTCGACCAAAGGTAAAATAATTGTACGCATGATTCCAGAATTGTGACATTGTTCTGAGTAACTGTTGATCTATCTGGACACTTAACAATAAAGCTATATCCCCGAATTCTCTTATAAATGACTCATTCATTTCACCTCCATACTGATCCCATATTGCTTTTACTTCTGGAAGACAAGTATTCAGATGAGTTTTTAACTTTACTTGACTCTTCATCTGAGACACATATCCCTTTCGTAAACTGACTCATTTCTCGTTCTGAGTTTGTTCCGACCATGTCCAGACCGCAGTATTGTCTTCTCATATCTTAAACCTTTTAGACATATTGAACACTTACGAGTTAACTGATTCTCGAATCGATGCCAAAACAAATAAGAACAAACACAACAAAACAAAAAAACTTGTGTCAGTATTGTGAATTAATACATAAAGCAAATAAACAGAATATTAACACAGAAAAACACAATATATTTGCAAAGAAAATAATCAGAGAAATGTATTTAAACTGGCAGCACATGGCCTAGGTACTTGTCTGGCTCTAGTGGGGTAGGTTTCTAAAACATAATGTGTGTTTAGTTCTAGACTCTGGTTCCCGAACTGTCATTACTGTCTATTGCGACGGTAAGACATCGATTCGGTAGTATAGGTCCCTTACAAAGGAGGCATGGGCCCCACGACGCATAAGGTTAGTATACCGAAAGAGGACAAAAATCTGAACTCGGAGCTGGAGAGCATCACGTCAGATAATGTATTTCTCCCACTTAAAGATGAAAAGCCCAGGTCGAGGGCTTATGCATGAATGACAAATATATCATACACAAAAGCTACCTCCATTCTTCCTGAAAATTCATCCAACAATTCTCGAAAAAAATTAAATTCAAATTATTGTTCGAATTGCCAAAATGCCACGTGAAATTAATTAATTAGGTCTAACTCTCAATTTTAGTCCCCAATGGAGTCGTCAAGCTGTCGCGACCATTTTTTAAAACCGAGTGTGTGAAAATAGCCTGACGATTAATTCTTTTGGGAAATTAGGGTTTTTTTTTCCTATTTTGATTTATTTAGTCTTGAAATTAGGACTTTTCGTATTAAATCGAATTTTCCTTTATTTATTTTTGAAAATCAATTTGGAGTCGCCGCAGCTCACTTTGGTAGACCGGACACCATAAAAATAACCAGAGATTCATTTCTTTTAAAATTAAGGTTCGGAAGTCGGTTACGTATGGGGAAAGATTAGCACCCCACAAACGCCCGTTATACGTACTTTATTAATTTTACATGGCATTTTGGCATTTCGAACAATAATTTAAATTTAATTATATCTTTAATTGTTAACTGGATTTCATTCTGAATGTAGATATCCTTTTGTAAGAAAATATATTTTTAGAGAATATAAGTTTTGAAACATCCAGTTACTTTAGGATACTTCAATTTATATTAAAAAATGTATCTCAACACAAAAGGTTTTTAATGCATGTCCATTTATTTTCTTATTAATTTTAAGTTCAAACCTAATTAGGGCTCCAATTGATTAAATTAATTAAGAAACTATGAATAATATTGAATTTAGGGTTTATGTGACAACACCCAAATGATTGGGCACTACCCATATTAAGCCCTAAATTAATAACATTCTTAATTATTTAATGATTCTAACTATCTTAACCCTAATCCTAATTTAATTTTAATTCAACTAACTAGGTGATTTTAATGTTATAAATTTAAATGAAATATTAAATATTCAACTAAAATGCTCTCTTGATTAACATCTCACTACAATGAGACACTAATCAACTTAGAACATTAAAATTTTCATTTAATATTTATTTATTTTCTACAATTATCTCCCTGGTTAAATTATTCATATTAATTAGAGAACCTAGACTTAAAGGCTCTAAATAATTAAATCTAAGTGTTTAATATTATCTAACAATCATACTACATTCTATTTAAAATCATAAAAGCATATAATAATTAAAAGGCATTGAAATTAAACTAAAAAAATTGAAATTAGGGACCAAATTGAATTAGATTGCAAATTAAGGTGTCAAATTACAATAGTTTAGGACCAAATTGAAACAAATGAAAGCCAAAGGGTCACGGTATGAAGCCCATAAAAGAAGGGTGCGGGCCGTTATAGGGGTTCGCGGGCCTTGAGGCCCGACCCTTGGTCTATATAAAGACCCTATTAGATGCCCATTTTCCCATTTTCCCCATTTTTTTGGATTTTCCACCTTTATAAACCCTCAAGCTCTCTCGGCCTAACACCCTAGCCTAGAAGATCACACTCCATTTCGATCAAACACCCCTATTCTTCCCAAATATATCCCATGTTCACCCATTTCTCCTTATTTGATCCAAAATAACACAAAATTCCTTTTATTTTCTTGTTTCCAAAGATCTAACACTCAAAATCCATTTAATGTTCATCTTAGTTCATCATGAACACGATGAACATCAAAGCTCCGGCATATCTCCGCCTTCCACTCTGCCATCCCAATCTTCAACCACCATCGCAGATCATCCTTGGTCTATTTACTGGCCGTCGGAGGCGATGCCAGCCACCACCGGTCATCGTCTCTGGTCATCTTCTCTGACCAAACTCCAGACTCTGACCATCGTCTGGTTCGTCTCCGATGATCGGTACCGCCGCGAGGCGATTTTCGGCCGCCATCTGCCGCTGTATAAAACCTTAAAACACCCATTTTCCCGATTTTTCAACCTAAAACCCTAGATCTACTCAAATTCAATCGAATCCTCTCCTTTTCTCTTTGACTCCATTAGGAACCTTTAATCCCCTAGATCTACAATATTGCCCTCAGAAATCTTAGATAAGTCTCAAACTCTTCTTCGGATTTATTTTCCTAGATTTAGGATTTTAGATCACTTGAACTACTGTTTCTTAGATTGAATGTTGTTTTTTATGCCAATATTTATATGATTTAGTGACGATTGTCGTTTTCTTGAGTTTTATAAATCTAATCTAACTTTATTTGCAGGAAATAAGATATAGAAGAGGTATTACCTTCTCTGGCGAGCTGAACGGTGTCTGGCGACGTCACAGTGATCTTCTCCGGCGATGATTTGTATTCTGGTAACTCTCAAACTCCCTTCTCTCTCTCTTAATTATTTCAGCAATTATTATCTTTTAATTGCCTAATCATTGCATCATTATTATTCAATAATTGCTTCTCTCTCCTTATTTATAACAGGTGGGACGAATGACGTCAGGAGAGCCATTATCCGTGTGAAAAATAATTGAACCAGTAAAGAATCGCCACGTGGCAATTCAATTATCAATTTAGGCGAGCTTTGAAAGCACAATTGGTCCATTTGTGTTTGTTTGACCGATTTGGCCTATAAAATGGGCGGGAAATGCTATATGTTGGGCTTGTAATTTGGTTTTTTGAATGTAAAAGAGAATTCATATGGATTTGTAATATATAATGGACACTCATTTTGTATTTTTTAACTTTTTATGAACATTTATTTATTTAGGAGATTATTATTTATATTATTTATTTATTTATCTATTTATTATTTTTGGTTTTATTTATAGAAAAAATATGTATGTATACCCGGACAAAATACGAGTATTACACTAAATAATACTTGTTACAGGTTAATAGTTGTTTATATTGCCTGTTTAACATATAACTTCTATTCCCTTCTTGAGTCTGCCCAGACTTGAAGTTAAGAATTTATGTTTTCAGAATCGAACAATTCACTTGTTACAAAACATTTGTAGGATTCTCGTGGTTCTCCTTGTAGCATGCTGCTCATTTATTGTCATTGGGGGTTTCCTCCTCTTCATGTTTAGGTAATGTACAATCAATCTTTATATCTAAATATTGATTATAACTCATTTATATCCGAGACTTGGCCGCCCTTTTGGCGGCCGGCGGGTCTATTTTGGTTATTCATCTTCAAATATGATAATCGTATGTTATTTTCCGGAAAAGCACAAATTCCTAGGGATAAAGAGCTATAATGCTACTTTCGTTTGCTAATCTGGCAGCTATGCCTTGAAATACACATTCTCTAGAGCACTGTGTCTGGGAGGCGTGGGCATGCCTTTATTCATCATCTACCCATTTAAAAGTGCGTGGTGTGTTATGAATCTAATCGTTGTTTGCTTTAAAATTTGATTGCATTCATATTGCTAACATGATTGTGAAAGCAAATTCGAAAACTTTCAGTCTGAAACATATTCATACGTTGAACTGCAGCAAAGAACATTATTGAGTGTGTTGTTGGCTTTGTTTTTGCTGTATGGGGCATATTGTTTTATTCTCAGTTGTTGAGCACAATGACAGAACAATTCAGACTAAGTAGTTCTTACAACTACAAGAGCTCGTTTTAGCTCTCCCTTTTTCCAATAGCTCATTATTTGCATAACAGTGGTCTGGAAAGACATTTTGAATGCTGAAGGTGATGAAATATATGTGAAGGTAAAGGCAACTTACTGTTAAAGTAATTCGCTACAATGTTACTTACTGTTAAAGTAATCCTTCGAATATATGAGGAAAAAACATTGTAGGGTGTTGCTTACCATGTTTCTTGACAGAATATTGGTCTTCACATGAAAGAAGGAGAGAACCCATCATTCTCCGAGCAAACCGAGAGGGCATGCCGGCGTCAAGAAGTTGCAATAGGATATTTGAAGGACAGTCATAAGGTACATAACGCTCTTGGTCGATCCTAAACGTGGTTTCTTTCAATGCCTAATCGCGTCTACGTTCCACCACAGGTTATTAACCCAACTCCAAAAGACAGAACCTCTCTCCCAAGAAATGATGGATTTGCTAATCGTCATATCCGAGCTTGAAGGCGAGCAACCTATTGTCGTCTATAATGTGCAAGGAACTCCAGTCATTCCTGTTCCCTTTGCACTTTCAGTTCATCGACTGTTTGCAGAATTGAGGTGAAACTATGATGTTTTAGTTTCATAGAGAAGGCGTTCCCATGAAACCATCATCTTTGATCTACTTGAAATCTTAGATTGTCGTCTGTCATAGGAAAATGTTGTAAATTTTGTAGGAAAATCAATAAACTTTTGTCCTCCTGATAACACTAATGTTACTTTATAAAACATAAATAAATAAAAAAAAGAAATTCACTTGGATGAGTACAAGCAGTAGAATACAATCATATAATATATAATATTGTTGGTCGAAAGAAGTCGGTTTGGTGGTTGAGAACAGTTCACACGTCCAGTTACGACGTCAGGCTTTGAATATCTAACATTATTTTAGCGTTTTATTTTAGTAGACTAATTAGTTGTTGATGACAAAATATCACTCTTCAACACAACGATGTCAATCCCATGCAGTTGGAAATGGGAAGAAGTTTAAGTGATCGTGGCGGCCGACGACCGTACAACCCGGTTCTGATGGTGCTGAAGCTCAGGCATACCCTTGGTAATGAGTGTTGTTGAAGAGGATAGGCCGAGGATGCTACCCATTAACTCTTCATTCGAATCTTCCACGTTTAACGTATTATTAAGTTTTTATTTATTTAAACCTTTAATTTATTTAAATTTCATCTTATTTTTACAACTAATTATATTTTCTCACAATCTTAATTTTTAGTTCAGTCATTAATTAATACAGTGCAATATATTTTAAATATGCTCCGCATTATATCTAAATTGATATTTAACATCTAAATTTACACTAGACATTGATGCTATGATAAAATAATCATACAAAGACAAGGTCTGGTGAAAATTTCATTTCCAGAGTTAGAACGAGAAGATCTTTCATAGAACTGGAGCCAATCCATAAATTATTTTTTCTTAATTGTCAACTCCTTTAAACGTTGTTATTGGTCAATCGTCATCTATCAATATTTATTATTCACAACAGAATCGATATCAAAACATTTGCATTATTTTTTTCAAATTAATTTTTCATAAAATTTAAATCCGCGTGACATGAATGAAAAAATCATCTAAAAATTTGTCCTTTTAATATTTTAATCTCCTTTAACTATGTATGAATATTTTTCACCATTTAAATTTTTAAATAAACATCTCAAACCTCTAAATTTATAATTTTTTTAATTTAATTCATAAATTTTAACTAATAAAGTAATAGAAGACGTTAGTACAAGTTCTTCAGCGTCTAAGTTACTGTAAAAAACCCCAAGTATAATGACAAGATGAAATAAAAGGAAAAAATCAGATCAGTACAAAATAAATTAAAAATATTTTAAATTTTCATGTCAACACTAAATTATCACAACGTTAATGATTTGACGGTTTAATGACAGAAAAAATATAAAAGTTTTGTGGTAAAATTATTTTTTGTATAATTTAGTGACCTAAACGAGACAAATGCTAAAGTTCAATAGCTAACAGTGTAATTTAACCTCTCTTCTTTTATCTTCTTTTCCAGCGGAACAAAAAAACTCGGGCAGCCAGAAGAGGACGGATAGCTCAGAAGTGTTCAGATTCAAGGGGAAAAAGAAAAAAAAACCGATGTCAAAACCGAGATCTTAACAAAGAAAGAGAGATCGACATCCAATAAAACAATGAAAGCTTTGAACTTTGTTCTTCAGTTTCTATTATTTCTTTTGTTGTTTTCTTTACACAAAGCAGTCGCTAATGGCGTCACTCCCGAGGAAGCCAGGCAACTCAGAGATGAGGTAAAATCATATGTTTTTCTCTCAAATTTATATTTTGAATTCAGGGTTTTCGCTCTTATTTGTAGATATAATGACATATCATTAGGATTTATCGGATTGGCTTTTTAACTTTACTCTCGTTTTCTTTACTGATCTTGCATTTTTGCGATTTTTTACTGTGTGTGGATTGGTTTTTTGATTGATAATTGATTGTTTAAGGCTTCTCTGGAAAGTTTTGAGAACCCATTTGGGCAAAAGCATTAAAATGAATGGGAACCGGGTGTATTATTGGTTTACATAGTATGAAAATACATGGAAGATGGGATTTAAAGTTTTAACCTTGAAACTATAAATTATCAATAAATCTAATTGGGTGTGAATTGGTATATATTAGCAATTCGTTTGTTTTGGAGCTGCAGGTGCGTGAAATGTTCTATCATGCATTTGATGGTTATATGGAGCATGCGTTTCCACTTGACGAGTTGAGACCTCTATCGTGTGAAGGAGAAGATACGCTTGGTGGTTATGCGTTGACACTGGTACAATCCTAATCTTCCACTCCCCCCCCCCCAAAAAAAAAAAAAAAAAAAAGAAAAAAAATTGTGAGACTAAGATTGTGTATTGAATTGTTTTGTGATGTTGAATGGAGATGTTGAATGGAGCAGATTGATTCTTTAGATACACTGGCTTTGCTTGGAGATCGAGAACGGTTTACTTCCTCTGTTGAATGGATTGGTAAAAATCTTCGGTTTGATATAGTGAGTGAACCACTTTTTGCATCTATCTTTTGCGCTTATCCCATTGGGTTTGTTTTTGACAAGGAAACCTTAGTGTGACTGATAGGATTGAACGTTGATCTTTTTGTACAGTGATAAAAATTATTACACTTTTCTTTTTTATTTCTCATTACTTAATGCAACATAGATGGCAGTTTGTTTACATTCTACTGTGATAATAAATTATGGTTGCCAGTTTCCAAATTATTTTTCTCATCTGATCAATTAATAGCTATTTCTATTGGCTATGTATAATGCTTTTGGTTCCTGGGAATATAGCTATCAATCTAAACTTTGGAGTTTGCTTTTATTCTGCAGAATAAAACAGTTTCCATTTTTGAGACCTCCATCAGGGTCCTTGGAGGTTTACTTTCTGCACATCTTATTGCAAGTGACTATGCGACGGTAATATTGATTTTTTCCCACCTCAGTCAATCTTTCTAATCATATTTCATTAATGTAGAATAAATATCAAGGTCATTTCAATTTCAGGGCATGAGAATTCCTTCCTATGACAATCAATTACTCAAATTAGCTGAAGATCTGGCTAGGAGGTTATTACCTGCATTTGACACTCCTACAGGTATTTGCCCTGAATCCTTTTCCCATTAAGATGGGGTAACATGAACATCGGATTGTAATAGATGTTTTAATTTATTATGACTATATCCAGCTATGTTATATTGCAGGAATTCCATTTGGATCTGTTAATTTGAAGTATGGAGTTGATGAACATGAAAGCAAGGCAATGCCTAATCTCTTTAGTGATGATTTCTTTAGTTAGTTTTTCTGGTTGTGCTTGTTTGACCCTGAATGTAGCTTGTGCTAATTTCTGTATGTAATTTTGAATGATGAAGATGAAGGCAGTAAAGTGAATTGATTATTTTTATTCACATATTAACCTGTAGGTCAGGCCTGATACTTACGAGTGCCGTATGTGTGCAGTTTTCATGTATATTATATTTATATGTAATTTGAAGCTCCAATTCTGCTCTGTTTAGATAACATCTACAGCTGGTGGTGGGACTTTGACCCTTGAATTTGGAGTGCTAAGCCGTTTGACAAATGATCCTAGTAAGTGTTACTGCCCCTGTATTTGAGGTTTTTGCATTCTCTAGAAGTTTGTATGGTACAAAAAGTATGATAGCAAGTTTTGACTCTCTTGCTTTCTGGGGAAAACAAGTTCTACTGATTAACTGCAACATCAAAATTTGAAGGGAAAACTAGAAATACTAACATACAAGAAAACTAAAGGGAAATTGGGGATTGTTTACTTGGAATCTCAGTATAACAAATTGCAGGGCTGCCAGATTGACTAGGAAATGCATAAGTCAAAACTTGTTAGTTAGACTTTGCAAACTGCTATCAGAATATCAGTGATGAGACTTTCATTTACTGTTATCAATTGTAAGGACTATTAATTATTTATTCATTGCTGAAATATATTTAAAATGGATGCAGTTTTTGAGCAAGTTACAAAGAATGCTGTCCGGGGCCTATGGGCTCGCCGTTCAAAGATTAATTTAGTTGGTGCCCACATCAATGTATTTACTGGTGAATGGACACAGAAGGTAACTTGTTGTTTTACCTTGACCGCATGGTCAATGGCCTCAAAGTTTTCTGTTTTTGTAATGGTTATGTTAATGTTCTTCAATTGTTTAGTCATTAAGTGGATGGAAAAGATTATATCTTGTGTTGCTTTTACTGAGTCATTCTTTCCCAATATGTTGAAATAAGTCTTTTCTATAAGAAAGATGATGAACTTTCTTTGATGTGGTCATTGTCTTCTTTTGAATTTTTTTTGTTCTATTGTGAATCCTTTTTTCCCTTTTAAGTACTTTCAAATGAACAAGAGTTAATATTTTCATAGGATAAATTTGCCTTCTCGATATGCAGACATTGAACAGAAAACTCATATAATTAAGAATATGCACTAAAGTAAAAAATTCAACTGCAGATTTACTCATTAATCCATGGTAAAATCTTGATTCTACATTGCTTTCATTAATCCATACTGACCACCTGCAATTGATTCTACGTTACTTTACAGGATGCTGGAATAGGGACAAGCATTGACTCCTTCTATGAGTATCTTCTGAAGGTCTGTCGCGTGACTCGAAATTAACGTACATTGTAATTTTGTAAGCACAATTAAGAAATAGAGAAAATATATATATTTTCTTTCCATGATATCTTTTCAGGCATATTTATTATTTGAGGATGAAGAGTATTTGTTCATATTCCAAGAAGCATATAGTGCTGCTATGCACTATCTTTACAACGATCCCTGGTAAACACTTGTGCTGTTGTGTCCCACTTCAATTAAATGTTCCTTTCCCTAGTTTTATTATTCCTGTTATCATTTTCGGCATTTTCCGTGCATTATGTATTTGGACTTAATCATCACTCTCTCCTTCACCTTTAATTTTAATTTACTTAGGTATGTGGAGGTCAATATGGATTCGGCTGCTATTGTCTGGCCACTATTTAACAGTTTGCAGGCATTTTGGCCTGGGCTTCAGGTTATCATTTATTAATATTGTCTAACTTTATGATATATATTTTTGTGTAACAATAAGTTATGTGATTGAATATTTGGTAATCAGAGGTTTACCATTTTTGGAAGGTTTTAGCTGGAGATATTGATCCTGCTATTAGAACACATACTGCCTTCTTCAGTGTCTGGAAACGATATGGTTTTACTCCGGAGGGTTTTAATCTTGCTACACTTAGTGTTCAGGTATCTGAATCATAATAGTGTACTATTCTTATCTTTCTCTTTCAGCATTTCAAATTAGATTTTTTTTCTAATTTCACACGAACCTAAATAACACCAAATATACCATGTTACTAAAGGACAACGTTTTACAAAATTGGTGCATTTTCTCTACGATGGTTCTCAATTATGATCTAAACGTAACCTGTGAAAGTTGCATTGCGTGATAAATTTTCTCATCTTTTTTTTTCCTTTTATTTTTAAAAAATAAAAAATTGTCACACTTTTACCTTATTCCTTTGGCAGCCTAAGCTGAAAACTCTTGCTTCCCAAGTTAATAAAAAGTATGTATTGGATCTATCTATCGTCTATCTAAATTATACCATGTTTCTATGGCAGCATGGGCAAAAGAGTTATCCTTTGCGTCCGGAATTAATAGAAAGCACGTATTGGCTCTACAGAGCTACCAGAGATCCCAGGTCAATCTGATTGAATTTTCGAAGCGCCTTTTCTAACATCTTTTCACATAGTTATTTGGAGGTGGTAATATTGCGAATTCTTCACTTATCACTATCATGTGGCAACTGGAGTAATTCTAAATGATTATATTCATTCATCAAAGAAATCTCATTCATCTAGTCTGTTGAGATATTGTTTGTTTCTGAGAGGCTTTACTGTTTCGGGAGTAGAAAATTCCTGGTATAGCTTCCTTTCTCTCCTATTTACCGAAGCAATTCATGTCAGCATTAAGTATTGAAGAAATACCCATATCTAAAGATGAACAAAGCTGCTGCCTATAATCATAACATATAGCAATTAACGGCAATGATTTAAGATATTACACAAAAACAATGTGATAAAATAAAACGACGTGCTACATAATGTATTTTACGAACAATCATTTCTGATGAGAGTGCAAAGCTATCCCTGCTGCTGTTGCCTGTTAGGATGTTTTCCAGTTACCTGTTCTGCTTCTCTTAACATCTGTGCTATTTCCCCATTCTTGCATACTAAAAAGGCTAACAAACATTTTCTGCTTTAGATATCTGGATGTTGGACGAGACATAGTTGCTAGCTTGCAGTACGGGGCTAGGTGCCCATGTGGTTATTGCCATATATCAGATGTCGAGAATCACAAGAGGGAGGATCACATGGAAAGCTTTTTCCTGGCGGAAACAGTAAGTGGCAATTTGCATGTATATCCATATTCCCCATTTCCCTAAATACGATTTTAGGATTCTGGTTGGCTTGAACTTCAAGTCCAATTTGACCTTGTCATCACCTGCCCCCCTCGGATGCCTTTTGGTATTCTCATCTCATTTTCTTTTCCATTCGGTATATTCTTGTTTGTAACCTTTGAACATGGTCAGGTGAAATATTTGTGGCTACTTTTTGATTTGGCTGTGGGTCCCGACAACCTTGTTGAAAATGGACCGTACAAGTAAGGTTTATATTTCCTAGGGTCTTTGAACAAAAAAATATTTATATACATGAAACAAGCTACATTTTCTTCTCATTTTTGTTTTTTTAATGGAAAATTCCATTTATAGGTACATATTTAGCACTGAGGGCCATTTGTTGCCTGCAACTCCTCAAATATCCCTATTACAAGAGCATTGTTCATATTTTGGGGCTTATTGTCATGGCAACTTAAAAGAAGAGCCCCGTGCATCGGACAAGTCTGCTGATTCTCAAGAAACCAATGGTAGTAGAGTTTCTGAGGGTTGGGTTCGCACGGGATTTCCTTTGGACTCTTCTTCTTTCGAGTCATCTCCTGTATCAGGGCTGATTAAGGTCAGTGTTGTATATTTTCTGAATCAAATTTATGTATACCATAGCGAGTTTTGTTCCCTCTAGTTTGGTTTTTGTTTTTTGTGTTTTTCCCACCGGATTGATGGTAATCTTAGACAATGAATTGTCACTAAAAGATTGATTAATGTGTGTTCTCTCAGTGCCTAGACTAGGATTTCTATTTCAGCTGTCTTCAATATGAATTTAGTTATTTCTAATTATAGCGTGATCACTTGTATGTACCTTTTCTTGTGGCTAAACTGCGGAATAAACAAGGAGCGGCTATGGAAGTTTAAGGCCATTTATTTTCAATAACTATTTCATTTGTGGGGTAAATTAGTTTTCTTTGTGTTCTTAGAAATTTTCTTCTTCTTTTCACAGGGCCTTTGTCCGGGACTAACTCATGCGCAGAAGTATGGCATCTCGTATCTAGCTTCAGTTGATACACCTAGTGAAGATGATTCTGCTAAACAAAAAGATAATGGGGTTCAGAGCCATGCTATAGTTGTTGTCTCTGACCAAATTGCGAATCAATCACTATCCGGTGACAGCAACAGTGACAATGTTAAAGAATCATCCGAGAGGGAACCGGAGAGTGATCCATCTCAATCATGAAAAGGCTTTTCGGGCATGTATAACTAACCAGAGGTAGTTTGTGCCCTAAACCACTTATGATAAAACCGGAACTCAGCTCTTTCCTTTGTGTTATTTTCCTTGGAAGACCATTCATTGATAGTAAGACAGCACACATACTATTATAATCAACAGGCTCGAACAATCCGGCAACAACTGTCAATACAAGGAGTATATTTTCAAGGTTAGAGTTGTGAACCGCAAGACGAAGGAGGTTGTAAGATATCTGTGATGTTTTGCTGGCCGTGGTATTGCCAAGAAAAACCGAAAGTATGAACTTGTTTACTTACAGGGGCACTTGTAAACCTAGCAAAATTTAACTGAACTTGTGTACATTTTATGACTATATCATCCTGGATTGGCTGCTCGAATGGAACAACCGGTTTAGTTCGGGGTTCCATTGATACGGGGGCTGTCGTAATGGTCTCGGAAACCATTGCCATTTACACCACTTGATTTAAGTTGTACTTAAAAAGTTGATGGATTTGTGATATTCAATAACCTTTCACGTTTGATTCTTTTTTCAACCATAGGATTGGTCCAACGAAGGCAGTTTAAGGTTATATCCTCATTTCTTCTTGTTGAGATTTTAGAGAGTATCTTTTGATTCTGTTTTCCGTACTTGTTCAACCAATGAATGAAAGTAGTTTTAAGACAGATTTTGTATTCATACATAATGCCGACATCTAAATAAACTTAGGATCACTTGTGTCAAATCCCTTTAATCTTTGTCAGATTATGTTCCTTAACACCTTTAATCTAAATAATCTTTGTATTCATACATAATGCCGACATCTAAATAATCTTAGTATGCATATTATATATAAACAGTGTTAATTAATTAAAAAAGGGTAGTAAGATAGGTTAGCTTTAAAGGCATGGGCCTCCAAACAAAGCACCCTTTTGCCTAAAGAAACAATGTTTACAAATTCCCAAAAATCTTCTCATTGCTCCATAAGATTTTCCTAATAGAAGGTATTACTACTTTAATTATCTCACTAACCATTTACCTTCTCCCATATACATTATAATCAAAGAAAGCTTTTCTTTACTAATTCTGTCGGTCTAGTGGTTGATTAATTTAGATTAGATACTACATAGTCTCGTATAGATGAGATTCACCCAACTTAAATTGCTTCATTTACAACGTCAAGATTTGAAAATCTAACCTTGCTTAAAAGATTTAATATTTTTTCCCACTAAACTAACGAGTTGTTGTGCGGTCTCAGATTTTCTTTAATTTTCTAGTCGTGCAAATTAAGATGAGTTGTTTGACTGATTTTTATAGTGCAAGGCACTTTATATACATGTGAAAGGGAATTAATTTATAATAATCCCTTAATTTGATGCTTGAATTTTGGGCAAATACATATCATATATGTAAGTACTACATACATACATACATAAAACTGGTCAAACTTTAGTTTCAGTCCCTATATTATGTTAAGATATGTTATTTAGTCCTTATACTTTACTAAAACAAGTTAAACCGATTTCTTTTTAATAAAACAAATCAAACACAACTTAATCCAATAAAAGTTTACATGTCAATTGAATGATAAAAGGTGTGTTATTTAAAAAATTCAACATTAACATTTTAATTAGAATAATTAACGGTGCTAACAATTTGAATTAACTAATAATATTATAAAAATAGAATGACCAAATTATGTCAAATTGAAAATAAGAACTAGATCTCAACTTTTAAAGTAGTAGAGAGATTAAAACCATTATTTGACCTATATATATATATATCAAAGTAAATGCTTTGTTTCTCTTGTTAATGCTTGAATGTCACAAAAATAAGCTGTACAATTAAAGCATTAATAATCCATAAAACAATGGATTTGCCAACCTCTCCAAATCTCCTGAATCTGATGGGATCTCTCTCTTTTTTCTTCTTTTGTTATGCATAGTTTACTCAGAATAGGAACTTATGAACACAAATGAACACACATAAATGACACATTTATTAATGAAAACATAACCAAAACTCGGATAATTTCCTCACGAACCCTGAACATAAACAGTAAAACAAATATAAAAATACTCGGATAGCACCATGCATCCTTTTTTTCTCTGATTTTTACCTTCAATCTAGTACTAGTTTGATGGTTATATAATACAACATCAAAACCACTGTAACATTACATATGATCAAACCACCAAATATACATATACATGTTTGCTTGATCTGTTTTTCCTTCTAAATTTTCCCCAGTCGGTTGAGTTTTTCTGAATTCTGAGCAACTGAGAGAATCAGATCCAAACAATCTCCTTGGACAACCCAAGCTCAAAAAACTCTTGTCTCCCTCTGAGATAGATTCTGTCCCCTTTCTCTTATGTGTTGTTGATTTAATAAGACTGGATTTTCTCATACACCACAACCTAATCCCCTAGCTTCTGATCCTTTCATGATTCTCAGTCTCTTGCATGATGTGATGAACATTCTGTAAACAAAAAAGAAAGACAACCTTGTAAGTTTCACAATCATTATATACATATATACATATGTTTATATGTATGTATGCGTGTGTGTACTTACTGCCATGGAACATCACCAACAAGCATCCAATCTCCATCTTTGTCTTCATAGGTAGGTGCATAATCAGATCCTTTGTAGCCTTCTCTTTCAGAGTATTCACCTGAGAAAGTTAAAATCTTTTAAGTCACTTTCACATCAAAAGAAATGATCACAAAACTCATCCCAAGTTGAATCGTAAAACACGGCCGCAACTGCAAGTTCTTACCTACGGTGAACTTGAACATGTTCTCCAAAGCCCGCAACAGCTCAGGATACCCCTTGTAAACTCTCAGGTCAATCTTTCTCAGATACGGTGCTCCATCCATGCTCACTTTCACATAAAGCCCGGGCTCGGACTCGGTTTTCTTCGCCTGCAGGTTGTTCTTCCTATAGGACTGGACCGGTGGCCACCCCACAATTTGTGCTCTACAAGTTTCCAACAAACTCATCCATTTATTTTTTTTTTTTTTTTTTTTGCATAGTAAAAAAAAAGGGGGCAAATCTTTGCTTTTGCATACTTACTTGGAAGGAGGGGCTGTTTCATTTTGAGATTCAGATTTTCCATTTGCTCCACATTTCTCACCAGCATCCTCCTCCTGCAACGCTCGCTTGTTGTTTCTAACACCGGGAACAGCTGTTTCTTCATCTGTTGTTCCCGGCAACCCTAATCTTAGTTCGGTTGCCTTTAAGTTGAGATCATTCCCATATGCCGAACTGCTTTCCATTGTGTTTGGTTGGTAGTTTTTACAGGAAACTGCATACAATGTGACGAGTTGATTTGGTTTGGTGGTGGGAATGGGGATGGAGAAGAAGGTATTTTTATAGGGTTATGAGAGAAGAGCGGTAATGGGGAAAGCCTTGTTATTCTCTCAATGCATGAATTGTGGACAAAGGCAAGCTATGTTGTCGGTAGCAATGGCAGCAACTTTGAGGCAACCTGCCTTGTAATGAGGGGGACAAAACCCATGTTAGAAAAAAATATATAAAACCCTAAGGAATTCATTTGGAACGGTCATGATACGTTTTGGGGACCTTGTGGATGATATCAAGGGCCCTTGATTTATCTTTAATAAGAAATTTTATGAGGGGTTAGAATTGAGAAATGAATTGCATAATTATTTAATACATTAACGGTAGAATTCTTTTTATAAGTAGACTGATTTTAAGTTAAAGTTTAGAAGTTTAAAATTTATGATTTAGACAAACAATTAGTTAATCCAGTAGGATGGGATGTTAGATTTTTTAAACAAGGTCAAGAGTTCGAATTCTAATATTGTGAATGTAAAAAATTGGATTGAAATGGTCATCCCATATTGATCATTCGCAAAACTCGATCCGAATTAGTTGACCAATGAGTCGGATATTGGTTGTTAAATAAAAAGGTTTAGGGTTATAATTTATGGCTTGTTGTTAGAATTTAGGGGTTAGGGTTAAAATCTAAATCCCTAACATTATTGCTTAAACTCTAAGCTCTAAATTTTATCCATGAACTCTAAATTTTAAACACCTAAACCTAAATCCATGAACTTTAAGCACTAAACTTTAAAATTAGCTCACTTGTAAATTTTTTCTTCCACCACTAGTTTATTAAATAATTTTTGAAGGGTCAGAACTTTGAATAAATTATAGGGGGGCTGAATAAGAAATTTTCCATCGGATTAACATATAACTTTACAAGTAAAGCTCTCATCCATTATTCTCTGATGCAAACATAATCACAGTTTATCACTATTTATAAGTATGCTTTATACAATCTATAAGTGAATCATACACAAATTTATGATAATGATTAATGTATTAAAAAAGTAATAGACTGAACCATCAAGTGTTGATAGTAATAGTAAGACATATTACATTTTTAAGTAAAAGACTTAAAATCGAATCTTAAAAATAATATTATCAAAAAAAGAACTACAAATTTCAAATATAAACTATAAAATAAATATGTACTATAAAAAAATAATAGACTGAATCTTAATCCTAACTTTATAATAGTTAGAAGACTTCTACCTACCCCTGTTACTAACTCTAACTTTATCCTACCCCGACGTGACTTTTAATTTTAAGTTGGAATTTTATGAATGAAAATAATTATTAAAAGAGTGGGGATTCTAAAATCCGATTGGACTGAAGTTTAGAATTAACGAAATTAATGTGTCTACCAGATATGGAGCTTAGATTAAAATATTGAAGGAAAAAGCTAAGGCAACATCCCCATGTGATAAAAGGGTCCATCTTGGGTGTAGGGCATGGGGCAGTGCAACACCATGTGGGGCTCAAAGCCCTTCATTTTCATGGTGGACCGTCTGTGATGTGTCAGCTACTACATTATTCCTATTCTTATACTTAAATTTCAAAGTAGAAAAATTAATTAATTAATTAACAGAAAATATTTTATGTACTAGTCGTAAAAAGTATAAATAAATTTAATTTAAGGGTTATAGTTAATAAGTTTAAGTTTTAGAGTTTAGAATTGATTTGTGTTATAGTTTGGGGTTTAGAGTTTAATAAATAAAGTTTATAATTTAGGGTTTTAGAATTGGATATTTAAATTTTAATTTTTAAAGTGAAATTAGACATACTTGTGGAAATTTTTTTCTACTGCCAGTACATGAAGTATTAATTAACTAATTAAAGCTTAAGCTTGATAATGTTGATTAATATTTATTTACATTCTAACTTGGGAATATAAGTTCATTTAATCTAGCCTGTTTGTTGCTAATTATTTTCGCATTCCAAAACCCAAAACTTATGTAAATAATTTAACTTCCTTTTGATCTTTAGTTGTTTGACCTGATTCTTTTCGTAGGAAATGCCCACAGGATTAGTAAAATTAATCATTTTCCTAAGCATTTGAGCCCTCCATTAATGTATCTGGATTTGCTTAGGTGGGAACAATAAATATTTAATACCTCGGGAAAATTAATTTAACTAAATATTTAAATTATAGATTATTATTTGATATGTGTAAGTTTTTTACACAAACATGTCAATTTAAACTATAAAATTTAAATTTTTAATTTTTAATCATAAGACGATTGGGTATATAGCTAGATTGCATAAACGCTTTATATCCTCTATATCTTCTATTGGCAATGCACACTGAATATTCAAAAAAAAATATTTAAACATAAAATTCTAGACCTTAAATCTTAATCCATAATCTCTAAACCATAGATTTTAACTATAAACCATAAATTTATTAAATCATTCACAAAAAAACATTAATATATTATTCACAACCTAATAAATATAAAAAATTAAATTAAATTAGCTTTTATGATTTTGGAGATATAATTGGATATGAATCATGGGACACTCTCCTTCCATACTTGGAAAATGGATCTAATTTTTATTATCTTAATCTATTTTAAAATATACTACTTTTATTTAAATTCTCTCGAAATTTCAAACTTAAATCGATAATTTGACTCTTGAACATGTTTAACATGACTAAGATGAATGTCAGATACTTGAACTTCTTAATTACATATATTAAAATATATTATTATCTTATATTTCTATTTGAATATATATCAAGTATAATATAATATTTTAAGTTTTAAAGGTATAAAAGACCTTTGAATTTTTTAAAAAAAATAACTAAATTTTTAATTTTTTTACATCTAATTAAACCTTTGAACTAATAATTAAACCAATTATGATTTTTAATTAATTTTAATCATTAAATTTTAATAATTTTTTATTTAAATATTACCGTCGTAAATTTGAATAATCTCATCTGGAAATGAATTGACGCAAAGATGGGGCATAGAAATTATTGATGAGGGTCAATTTCAGCCTCACCCGTGCACATTAAAAAGATGTTTAATCATTAATATTCTTGTCCTTCATTAGTCATACACATAGCATCCTACCCCTATCAATTGATGAACTTTGTTCCGAAAAGAAAAATACACACAAAACAATAACAAAAATCTAAATTTGTTTTGATCATCCTTGATCTAGATTAAATAAATAATTTGATATTTGAACAAGATTATCTTCGAACATTTTATGTATGTCAAAAGAAGATTCTTTATCTCATCGTGATCATTTGGCTTGAGGTAAGAGAAACATAAACATTGAATATCCATTGATAATTCCTTCATTTTTTTTCTTCTATTATTATTTATTCCATCATGATTTAGACATCAAAACTGTAAAAAGATAACGATAAATATGTGATCGTTCAATAAAAAAATATATAAAATTTTATGTGAAAATGTGACTTAGAATGATTTGTGAGTTATTCGACTAAATTTTATATCATAGTATTTATTTATAAGAATAGATACTTGATTACAAAGTAATTCTAATCAAATTGAATTTTTTACTTTAAAGCAAAGTATAATTGTATAATCGTAAAAAAATACTCGTACTCACTTCCTTCGTATCCACCACAGATCCCCATGGTCATTGGTTATTTTACTAAAAAAGAATAGGAATTTTTATCTATTTAGACCTCTATTTTTTGACAAAATTTAATTCTAATCCTACCTAGAGGGGAGGAGAATGAGAACTTTAAGAGAAGAAAGGGGGTGCTCCAAGTGGGTCTAGAACTCATGACCTACGAAAATATGAGGGGACAAAGATGATTAGCTTGACCAACCAACCAAATATACTTGCTCATTTAGACCTCAATTTTTTAATTTATTTGAACTTTATCCTTCTATTTTTACGGTTAATTATACATTGCCTTTTGATCTTGATTTGTGATTCTGTCCGTGATCGGAACAAAATGAAATTAATGTCACAACTTCTATAAAAAAAAAACATGTTTCGAAAACCAAACGTAATGAATGAGTGTCACTGCATAAAAATATGTTGTCTCTTTTTGGTGTTTCTATGTATGTCCCAACACTAACTAAGCTATATACTCTAATTCTAAATATTAAATCATAAACCTTACAAATTAAATCTTATACCCTAAAACCTAAACTAAACCTTAAATTATAAATCTAAATTTTAAATCAAATTTTTAATGTTGGGGCATACACAAAAAAAGCAGAGGATTTCTATTTGAGTGTTGCGTACCAAAGTTTTAGCATGAATTAATGTTCGAGATAGCTGTATGTCTGTCGACCTTGCATGCATGTAATATTATTCATTCCCACACGGCCATGGCATCGTTATTGCTCCAGCACAGCAATGCCAACGACAGCAATGGCGACGAAATATCTTGCACAAGAGTTGTTAGTTGAAACTTGTGGTGTTCCTCAGAGCTCTGTGTTCTTGTGGTGCCTGATGAGTGTGACCTTAAATTCGATGGCGATGCTTAACAAACACGAAACCCAAGTTTTCAAATTCTATTTTTGCAGAATTTGATTCTCTAAGGCTTTTTCCCAGGTAGGATGATGCATCTGAAACATGACTCATCCACAGTTGGAATAGGCAAAGCTTTTGATTGTGACTCATTCTTCGGTAATGCTCTTACATTGAAGATTCTGATATCGTGTATGGCTATAAAATTGGAGATGTGTATTGATAGTGAAATCGAATTTATTCCCCAAAAAATCTGGGGTTTAGATCCGTTGGTTCACATCTTGATAGACGTGTAAATTTTTTATAATTGTTGATAACAAAAGAGTCTAATTATAGTTCAAACAAACTCCTACAATTGACTTTTTTAATTTGAGAGGTTCATCGAATCTGTTATTATAATTTTTTGTTTATCAAGTATTCAAATTAACATATTTAACTGGTTAAACTTCTACAAATAGTTCAAACATCTAATTATAGCTTAAAAACATGTTTATCAAACAAGAACATAAACTCGTGTCTAACACTAATCCTTAAATCCTAGTTATTAGTTCCATGTGTAAAAACACTTACTAAGAAGAATTAATTCAATTTTCGCCTGCCAAAATTAACAAGAACACTTTGATCGCTAGGTATCCGTTCTTGTTGTCTTTATCACAAACAATCTGGCCCCTTTTACAGGTTATCAGAACTTGGGCTGTTTCTTTGTTCTTTGCATATATTAAAATTGTGATTTAAAACGAATTTTTTTATTAAGTGAAGAGATAATTACATGTTCAAAATAAATATTAAAACTTAAATTTTAAATGTATTCGTGTTTATTATGATTACGGGTCCCAAAGCAAGGCCAAAGTGCCAAAACAGAAGCCTGTAGAAGGAACGCCCACAGCTTTAATATGAAGGGGCACCGACTGTCCTAGACAAAACTTGGGGGCACCTTTCCCTTGCATTAAATGAGTGGGGATTCATTCACTGGCTCTTGTTTAGGACCAACTTTCAAAGGGACAACAAACAAGGGTCCATCAATTCTTCTGCTGCAATATATGTGCACTACTTCCACCTTTGATATCTTTCAATTATATACATATATATTTGTTGGCCTAAACCGTGTGTGTTTTCACAATGTACACCTCACCCACCTTCTTTTCAGTTCTCATGTGCTTGTGGTGTACATGTCTTGATAATGTTTTCGAAAGTGAATTCAATCAATGATGTGATCTTTATTTTTTTCGGATCTTTCGCGTGGATTAGCTGTTTCATGAATATAAGTGTTAACACATATTCAAATATGAGTATGAGAATATGAACAATAAAAGATATTAGTATAAGAATATAACTCATAAAATCTATAGAATATCAGCATTCAGCTCTAAAATCCAGATAGCACAGAGAATAGGTACATGAAGTACAGTAGGATTTTATGAATCCATTAGTGTTAGAGTTGTGTGACCTAAAATTCTATTTTGGTCCAGCTCAAATCTATGTGGAGTTTTATTTCTCTCTTGGCGTGTTTGATAAGAATAGAAAACTTTGTTTGAGTAAAATTCTTTCTATGTAAATTTTCTTTTTAAGAAGGTCACTTATTCCTACGTAAACTTTCTTTTAATCTCCTTTTTAAAGTAGCGAAAGTTTTCATCTTCTTTTGCCTATAATTTTTATCATTTAGAGTTTTTCACGTAAATATTAATGTATTATTTTTCTGTTTTTATTTTACGATCGTTTTTTTGTTGTTGTTATTGTTCGTTGATTATCATAATTACCATACATATGTATGAAATTCTCTGAAGAATGACTGAATTGTCAATGTTTTTCTAGAACCATCATGTTTTTGTCATAAAGCAATCGATTTGTTGATAGCAGCGGGGACATAGCGGGGTATGATTAACTTTGGTCTTGGTGAACTGAACTTTGCACATGCATGCATGCATGCAAACTTGAGAAACATATGTGAAAATGAGTCTAGTTTCATTGTAAAGTTGACTTGATTTGAAAATACGAAAAGAAATTATTACTCTGCCGAAATCCATGTTCATACATGGATTTGAACTAAATCTTTGATATAGTTTCATAAAATCAAAAACAAAGTTTGCTTGTGTCCGGTTCCATTTAAGAGTTATCGAATCATATTTGCAATAATATTGTTCAGAGAACTAGATGTTATTCTATATTTTAAACCTTACAAACTAAACTTTAAATTCTAAATTAAGTTTCTAATTCATAAAACAAAAAAATTGTATAACATTTAGCATTTAGTTCGAATAATTTCCCCACGTAATGTATCTTTAAAAAACAACGTCAAACAGTTTGAAGTTTCTCAACATTTGAATTCTTTTTCTTATTCTTAAATTTCAATCTATTTTGTATTTTTTGTTTAACTACATCATCCGACTCACTGGTTGATTAATTTGAATCGAGTTTTGCAAAGACCAGGGACAAATGCTGGACTTTAGGTTAGGGGGAGAACCTATAAATTTTTGGGGGGCCGAGCTTATAAAAATTTAGGAGGCAAAAATAGATTTTCAATAAAAAATGCATAGAAAAATATTAAAAATTTTCTAAATCATATAAGAATTTCAAATTTTTAGGGGAATGACCGCTCCCTCTAGCCCCCGGTCCATCTCTGGCAAAGCCGCAATAGGAGTGACCCTCCCATCATAGTTTCACAACACCTAAATACAGAGACGAAGTAAAGAATTGATAGTTAACGATACCCAGAATAATATGTTACCGTAATATTTATATAGAAATTGGGGGTAGGTGGGGAGAAGACTAAAAATATTAATAGTAAGATTTGATATGTTGACTTCAAGTAAAACAAATTTACTTTTACTAAATTTTAGCACTAAGGCAAAAACTATTTATATCTAAGTAAAATAAATTAAAATTTAAAAATTTTACAAGAACTAAATTAAAAAATAATAGATCGTAAGAGTAAGCAAATAGACTATAAGGGTGGACCGCAGGGCCTGGTCTCTGCCGGCCTCCCATGTGGCTTTACATCCCATGAATTTGAAGCTCTAACATTACTTAAGGGATTATTTTGTATTAAAGCAAATAATCTCGACAATCATTTATAGATAGAAGGACACTTCAAATGTGTTAAAAGACGACCCATTTTTGAAACTTATAACCTTTTGCCATGGCTTATAGAATAAGGTTTTGCTTAAAAAGTTATTTTTCGCACATAAGCAATGCTAAATATTTATTGGTGTGAGTAATTTTTCACCTAACCTTAAAAGCTCTTATTTCTAGTTTTTTGGGTGAAAAGTCACTTTTAGGTGTTTTAGTTGTTTGAATTTATAAATCTGTCTGAAAAATCGAATATATTTTTGTTTATAAATCATCAAAATAAAATGTTATTATCCGTCAGATATTTGAATTTAAAATAAATTCAAAATCAATTAAATTATATGTTGAATATCTGAACATGTAAAAATCTAATTATGAATATGTTAAAATTTTGGATGACTAAGGTTCAATATTCAACATATAATTTATGGGAAGAGGATCCATTTTCCCACATGAAGGAGAGGAGAAAGCTGGTAGTTTTGTTTGTTTTGCATGGCAGTCCGGTTCTGATTGACAGTCGCAATATATGATGCTGAAAATGAAAAGCTTGGAAAGTCCAACGAAAAGAAGAAGCGACAGATGGTGATGAAGCCACGTCCAACCATCGGTAACCATTCATGGTTGAATCAAAAGGGTCCCCTCCCTTCTTGGAACATGATCCATCATCATGGGAGTCTTGAAGCCCAATGATGTTTTGGGATTGTGTTGGGCACAATGAGGCTAGCCTAGATCTTTAAGTTCAATTAGTCCAACTTTCAGCCTCCAAACATCCAGCTCTCATTGTATATCAGTTTTGTATGGTGACGCACCAAAAAAATACTAAGACTTTGCTTGGTAGGGGGAAAAATTAAAAGGATAGAAAATTTGAAGAGTAAAAAAGTAAAAAAAAATCGATTAGTGTCTTAGTAGAAAAGATGAAAAAACTGAGGCAAATTGTAATTTATTTTCATTTATTGTTTGGTAGAGTTGACAATTAAACATAAAGACAAAATCTAGTACGGCGAACAAGGACAAAATTAGAATTAAATTACAAGAGATAAAAAAATTCTCAGCAAAATTAACAATGTTTACTAATGATAAAAGGCTATTATAGCCAATCAAGGCCATACAAAGGTAAGAACTAGACCAAACGATCTCCCATGACCAGAAAATTAACAATGTTTATTAATGATAAAAAGGCTATTATAGCCAATCAAGGCTATTACGAGAAGTGAGTTGATTAACTGTGAAATAAATAGTCTTAAAAAGTAATTAAAGCATAAAATAAGGGATTTAAGATTTTATTTCACTGGTTTTAAAATTGAAATGTCTTAAAAGTAATTAAATAAGAAAAATAAGGGTCAAGCTTAATTCCATTAATTTAACTCATTGGGTGTTAAAAATAATAAACTGAATAATTTTAAAAGAGATAAGAGATTGATTGCAATGGTTTTAAGACCATCGGTGACTTAAAATACGATTAAATCGTCAAATTTTTGAGGTAATTGTCCCTTCCACCCACTATGTGGACGAATCATATTGTTATTCATTGATAATGGGCGAGACTCATTGCTAAAAGTATGTTAAATTTGGATATAATTATTTGTCATTACACGTATGACATGTTTGAATAACCATTATAATTTGTGAATCCCAAAACTAATGTGTAATTGAAGCAACTACATTACTTGCTCCAATTCTTAAAGGAAGGTTGAGAATTTGAAATTTTCATACATATACATTTATAATTATACTTTTTTTTATAAATTATTCTATAATTTTGACAAAACTTTATTCTATAATTTTGAAATACATAATGATTTCTGGGAAAAATCTAACCAGTTGGCTTACATAGAGGTGTTTATAGGTTGGGTAGGGTAAAGTTCATGATGGGCTTATGTTAGGTACTAACACATTTTATATTTGTCTAAACTCGTCTTAATCTAAAATATGAATCTTAAATTTTGTGCAAATTCGTCCGTATTTTTAAATTTCTTCTATTAAAATTTTAAACATACACAACTAAACATATTTTGTAATATTTATATTGTAGTACTATACATATATATATTATTTTGGATTTAATTTTTATGTGATATATGTTACATAATATAGAATAATAAAATAAAATAAAATAAAAACTAAAAAATACCATATTAGGTTCAAACCTTAAATGTTAGAGTCCGAAACTTGCTCAGATTTTAAACTAGGTTTTTTTATCCAATACCAATTTTTCGAACATATTTGTACTAAATTTTTAGATCTAAACATGAACAAATGATCTGCCCCTTAAATAGATCTAAACTTATAGATGCATTCCTCGAAGAAAGAGTGAAATAAATATATATGACAAGTTACATGGTAGGACACCCAAAGTTGGCGGGGGAGATTTGAGATAAGCATGAAAATCACTTTGGGGGAGCAAAAAACAAGATTGATATTTGTACTCTCTCCTCTATTTGTGGTCTTCCATGGCATTTTTGTGGCAATAAAACCAGCCACATGACAAATATAAATCTCAGTTCTTACATTTGGACAACTCCCCCAATATCCTCCAAAAAGTCTACTTTTTTTTTCATTGTAAATATAAATATGTACATATTTGTATATGTAAAGTTGGGCCACTTTTAATTTGTTTCATTTACAACACTAGAATTCGAACTTTAATCCTACTCAAGAAAGCACTTTTTTATTTTTTTTTCTTCTACTTTATCTAAATCATGAAAATTGTAAGTTAGGATATGTTCCCACTTATCCAATTGATTTAAATCATGTGTTATCTCATTAATCCTAAAATGTAAATGGACAATGTATATGATAATAATTATGTATATGTGTGTGTGAGAGAGAGAGAGATATGGTAGGGTAATGATGTAGAAATAAGTTAGGAAGAAAGAATACAAAATGAATGGGGATGGGATGTGGACAAGGCAAGGGCACATCTTGGGTTAGGGATGTTTCCTTCTCCTAGGGATGTGACATGTCTCTAACTCACTACCATACCCTCCATTGCCATTCACAATCACTTGATCCTCGTTCATATATAGCTATTTCTAACACACACACACATATAGGGTAAATTACAATCAAGGTCTCTTAGTTATAGATTTAGTAACAAACCTATCACTCTTCTTTTAAAAGTTACAAACAGGGTAAATTAACATATTGTTACAAAAGTCACTTTTCTTATATACATGACACACAATTAATATATTATTACAAGCAGGTCACTCAATTAACATAAAGAGGAATAACAAGCTTGTAACAATATATTAATTGAGTTATTTGTTTGTAATTTTTAAAAGAAAAGTCGCATGTTTGTTATTAAATCTATAGTTAAGTGACATTGATTGTAGTTTACCCATATATATGTGTGAGAGAGAGAAGTTTGTAATAATACCCACCGTAAAACTAACAATTGTTAGGATATTGTAATAAGTGCCCAATTGAAATAAGAAACCAAGTCTTGGTGCTAGTTTTAATCAATAAATTATGTTCAAATATTTAATTGGATCAAAAAATTTAAGTATCAAAAATATTTTTTTATTAAAAGGAGAGAAATTATATTCTCAAAATAAATATTGGGATTCAAACTCATATAAAATAAGACAATATAATCATCTTTTATCACTCAATCAATTCGTAAATCTCAGTATTAAAATTAAATTCAAATATTAAAATGTATTTTTTATGATTTAATGTTAACTTTTATGAATAATACCTGAAATTTTCGGTCGAAAATGGTGTTCTAGAAAAGAAAATACCAATATTTGAGGATTTAATTGTTTTAAGCATTATATGTGGCATTAGTTGTAGGGGGTGGGCAAGTGTCGGTTCAATTAAGTTGTCTTGCTAATGCAGCTAATCATATCATATATTATTTATTTATCTATCTATTTATTTATATTAAAAAGACACAACAATAGACACGACCCTTCTAACTTAATTTTCTTCATTTATAACGTTAGAATTCGAACATCCGACCTTACTAAACGACCGACGTCTCATCCCACGAGACAAACTGGTTGTTGGTACGTGATATTGGAGTTGAACTCTATTTACATCTACTACTTTTAGCAGTTTTATTTTAATAAAAAAATTATTCGATCAAGCAAAAAATATACATATTAATACCTTATTAATTAAGGTTGGAATTTCACTAATATCTCCTTTCAATTTGCTAATTACTTAATTAAATTTGTCGGTAGAGTTCTTAAAATTTGAGTGATAATATCAAATATAATTAAGTGAGAAAGTCTATTATCGAGTTGATTTTAAAATGTTTGTTACTAATTAGTAAGAATATGTTATTATTATTGTCTTGGATATTAGTAGTTGGTCAATTGTTAATGTTTTGTTGAATGCTACTTGTTTGTATTTTTCAATATATATATATACATATCCCCTAATAAAAACTGAAATTTGGTCTAGAGAATAATTTGCTCAATATATATGTAAATATAAATAAGTAGTCCCTTAAATCCAATATCTCGTAATCCACGTATACAACTTATTTTATACAAAAACATAGGAAAATTGTCCAAAACACACCATGCATCTCTCGTATCATTCTAGAGGCAATTCAAAGACTTAGGGGACATGCAATTTATTAAAATAGGTTCTTAAATTTTAAAAAAATATTTATTGACTTATTGTGTGCATGACATATTGATTTTTGAGTAAAAAAAATTAGTAAAAAAAAATACAACACATTTTGATTTTCTAATGTGATTTATCACTTAACTCATTTTGTGTCTCTTCTTTTAAGGTTATGTACAGTCATTTCTATTGCACATATTCAAAACTAATATCATTCATTGAACTTTTTTAATCTTAATATATGTAATTCCTTCTCGTAATTATGCCTACTCCATAGTAACTATATTACGTGTTTCACATTGTTTAAAATTCTCTTATTTCCCCACCGTACAAGCAATAAGTTAATATACAATACAATTGCACGAAGCGATAACAAGTAATGAAAATAAAACAAAACATAATACAAACATATCTTAAAATTTACATATTATTGATGTATTAACATACTAATTTGAATATACCAAATACTATCATGTACTATACTTTTGCATGTGATACGTAGTTGACCAATGAGAAGAGAGGAGAGAGACGTCCCATCTCCCTCCACGTGTCGAGAGACCATAGAATCATGAACCTGACGTGAAATACTCATGCAGCCATACAAGCTTCGCCCCCACAGTTTATATTATTGAGGGTTTCGCTCTTCTGATTGTCTCCTCCCTCTCTCATTCATTTTCTCTCCGATTTGTTTACACCAAAGCAACCAAACAGGTGGAAGAAGGAAATTTTGGAGCTGAAGCTATATAGCAGAGAAGATAGAGAAAAGAAAAGGGTCAAAGAGAGTTGTTTATAATTTGTTTCAATGGCTAGCATGCTTGGAGCTGAGCTGTGCCTTGGACTGCCCGGTGGTGTTGGTGGCGGTAGTGGAAATGAAGTTGACAGCTTTCCGAGAACTATCGGTAAACGAGGCTTCTCGGAAACTGTCGACTTGAAGCTTAATCTTCAGGCTAAGGGAACTGGCATGGATCTTATCAAGAACCTAGACAATGGTTCCAAAGAGAAATCAGTTTCAACCAAAGATCCTGCAAAACCACAGGCCAAGTAAGTCATAATAACACCACCATAGCTTTTGTTTCATGTATCCACTAGGGTTATATTGTGTGTCTGCCATTTAAATAAGATTTCGAGTTTGATCCATGTGGACGTAAAAAGACAGCTTATACCCAGGGGCTCGTGATTTTATGTTAGGGGAGCGAAATTTTATACTTTGTAAAACTATATGAAAATTTATAATTCTAGGGGATGCGAGATTGCATCATCAATATAAAATACAAAGAAATTTTTTTGAAATATATGAGAATTTAAAATTTTCAGGGGTGCGACTGCCCTAGTACCCACTCGGTCCATCCCAGCTTATATCGAGATCCTTTGACTTTACAGGGCACAGGTGGTGGGTTGGCCACCGGTTCGATCTTACCGGAAGAACATTATGGCTAACAACAAGAACACCGAGGAAAGTGAGAAAGGTAGCAGTGCAGCGTTTGTGAAGGTGAGCATGGATGGGGCACCATATCTTCGCAAGGTGGATTTGAAGATGTACAATAGCTACCAAGAGCTGTCTGATGCCTTGGCCAAGATGTTCAGTTCTTTCACCATGGGTAAACATACACGGTTCCATTTCGACAGTATCCATGTGAACATGTCATATGAAACATATCAAGTTGAGATCTTGTTTGTTTGTTTATCTGTTTTTAAGGCAATTATGGGTCTCAAGGAATGATAGACTTCATGAATGAGAGCAAGTTGATGGATCTTCTCAACAGTTCTGATTATGTGCCCAGCTATGAAGATAAAAATGGTGACTGGATGCTCGTGGGTGATGTCCCATGGCAGTAAGTTGATTCATTCTATAAATATCCAATTCCCTTTTTTAATATACTAAACATTTATCAACAATCAGTTAGTCTAGCGAGATGAGATCACGTCCAATCCCTCAAGCAAGATAAAGGGCTCGAATCTTGACGTTGTGAATAGAACAACAAGTCGATAGAGTTTCCTATAATAGGCCTCTGCAGTACTCAATTCAAATTAATCAACTAATGAGTTGAATAGCGGTAGTTATGTAAAAAACATATATTAAACATTTAAAGCCTAAAAGCTTATATAGTTGTAAATCAATTAAACAAGGACCTTTGCCTGGAACCACCTATATGTTGGTAACCGCTGGCCACATGAATCTTAATTATATCTGGAGTCAAATTAGATCAAACTCTTATTAAGGCAAAGCTAGACCTTGTTTGAGGAAGCATAGAGCTCTTTACCGAAATCTAACCATTTTAGTTTTTATAGATAGAGATCGAATCTTAATCATTAGAACTAAAAGTTTAGTGCTTTACTTATAAGAATATACTTACTTTTAATATTTGCTTGATAGGATGTTTGTTGATTCATGCAAGCGCTTGCGCATAATGAAAGGATCATAAGCAATCGGCCTCGGTATATGTTCAAACTTCTATTTACATTTTATCTAGCATCATATATATACATATACACACAAGCACAACAAAAATGAATAATGATGTGAAAATTATATAATTTTTCAGCACCAAGAGCAATGGAGAAATGCAAGAGCAGAGCCTAAAATCGATATACATTTGCTGCATGCTGGAAACAAGGTCCTGGAATTGAGCCTTGCTTTGAGGGTTGTGTTTATGCATAATATATTTGGTATATATAGATATGATCATGGGACATTTGTAATGTACAAGGAGCAATGAACCTAAAAAACTTATAAATTGCTGTCTTGTTTGTTGCTGATGATGGGGGGCTTGTGTTTTTTTTAATAATTCACTTGTGTTTCTTGCTATTGTCTTGGCTGTCATAGCTTGTTGTTCATGTGTTCCCCCTCAGTTTTAATGCTAATGTTACTTCTTTTTTCCTATCTTCTGAATCAAAAAGATTCTTCATATCTTGTATAGTTCCCTATATTTATGTTTTTGTTGATTTTATTTATTTAATTATCGTGTTTTATATATAAATAAAATATTAGTATTTGAACTGAAATTTTTATTAGAATCTAGAGGAACCCCAAGATGGATGTGGGGAACATGGCCATGTGAAGGCTGTTGGAGCATTCATTCATGGCCATCAGTTCATATATGACATTAGTTCCATTTCTATTTTATTTCTATAATATATATAAAGATTTATTGGATATTGCATAGTGATAAAAATCATGTTAATAATATTTTATATGTTATAAATGTTGTATGCAATTTGGTCACGTTAGGTACAAATGAATCATAAAATTTGATCAAGTTATACATGATATATACGTATACTTTATAAATAAAATTGCTCGAATTCAAATTTTAAAGATTTTTTTGACCTAAATCTCTTTACAACTTCAGTTAACGGGACTTCTTAAAGAAAATCGGAAAGACTTGAATAAAAAGGTTATTTTGCTTAAACCAAACGGCCCAACAACATAAGCTTAAAGTTGGAGCCCAACGTAGTCCAACAACTGCAGGGTCATCTCATAGGAAGTGGAAATAAATTACGGGTAAATTACGTAAATCGTCAAGTGAACTTTACTTTTAAATTTACTTTGATTATTAAAGTTTTAAAACGTTCAATCTGTGTTTTAAAATTTAGCATTAAACGGTTTTTTGTCACTCATCTATCAACTTTTTGACGACGTCTATTTTACCGATGAACGAAATAACATCTCCAAGATCTAAATAGTAAAAAACTTCATCGACGCGAGAGAAGCAACATACTGAGAAACGGGTTCCATTTCACGACGAAAGAAGTAGATCGACGAGAAATAAATCAAATTTTTTTTAGTAGTTTCATAAATTTCGGAGCACTTTTCAGTAAAATAGAGGTCGAATTCAGATTTATGTGTCGAGATGAAGTGGCTGGTGAAATTTGAGATTGAATAACCACTATCTACGACCATTTAGGGTTTAAGAGTGATAAAAAAGTTCAATGCCTAAACTTTAGTGACAAAACACGTTTAATGTCTAAACTTCGAGTAAATTAAACGTTTTGAAACTTCATTGAACAAGTATGTTTAAAAGTTCAATGATGATTTACGTAATTTACTCATAAATTATTTAATATTTTTATAATTAGACATTAAACGTTTTGAAACTTCATTGACCAAATAGGTTTAAAAGTTCAATGATGATTTACGTAATTTACTCATAAAATATTTAATATTTTTATAATTAATGGTTTCTAATCTACTGATTCATTAATCTAAATTCATTATGAGAATGATCCGTCCAACTAAATTTGTTCGATTCAAAATATTAAAATTTAAATATTTAATCTTATTTTTATGTTTTAATCTACTAGATCAAATGATTGTTGGTGAAGTGATAATAGTTTTAACGATAGATAAGCTTTGTTTATAGACCCTCTCCTATTTCGTTGTTTTATTAGGATTATAATTCATTTTAAAGTTGAATCATATAGAATTTCAAATACAATTTTTTTGTGTATTACATTTTTTCTGCATCTACGATATAGACTAACGGTAACATTATATGTATATATAGAAGTTTATATTTAAAATATTTAAATTAGCAAATAATAATAGATGGATCAGTAAGTAGTTTATATACAAATTAATTAGCTATTGGATTGACTTGTAACATCAATTTATTCACGAGTTTAACATGTAAAATATAAACTTTTAGCATTCGCAACATTTAAAATTGAAATCTTACTTAAAAAGATATTGATATTAAAGTCGTTAACTATGACAACTGTTATCGAGACTTTTGATGTTAGTCCATCATTTTAAAGTGATTTATTATTTTATGTTAAAATTTACTTCTGAGTATATTACACGTTTAAACGTGTTCGAATTCAATTATTTTCGTATATTTTAAGTTATAACAATATCAATTAAATTAGAATTTGATTAACAAATTTAAGTGACTTTTTAATTAAATTAGTTTTTGTATATATATTGGCAAAATTATCATAATATTGTGGTTCAAACTTTTTTTTTAAATACGATTCTTCCTTGTTTAATTCTAAATCTATGGTAATTTATTGTCCCAGTCAGAAGTCGGGTTGAATACAATTCGACTTTAAACAATGTTTATTTAAAAAATACACCCAAAGTAAATGATTAGCTTAAAGACGGATCAAGGACAGCCCAACTTTGAACATTGTTTATCACTTTTACGGTTGAAAATCGGATTACAATCAGTCTAACTTTAGAATTTAATTTGAATAAGAAAAAAATACTATTCAAAGACAGATTGAACACAATCCGACTTCTGATTTGCTATAATAAACAACCATATTATTAAAAATAAAATGTGAAGTGTTATAATGTTGAAAAAAATTGAAGAACAATATTTGGATAAGTTTGTCGTATATTATATAAATATATAATATTAATATTAAATAAAGGTTAGGGAGAGAAAGTAATAAAGAAGAATAAGAAATAATTAAAAAAAAGGGTTTGGGTGTATAGCTTGCTTAAGTCCAAAGCCAAAACCCATCAAAAAATGAATAGTGAAAATACATAATCGGCCGGCAGCCATCGTTGACTTCCGATCAAGTTCCCGAAGCCCTGCATCCGACCCGGGTTTTTTCACTTTCATCCCCATTTCCCCTCACTTTCTCTTCATCCAAGCAAACCCAATCTCTCTCCACCAATCTGAAAAATCAAAAGTAAACATTTTCCCCTCTCAAATGGATTTCAACGAACTAGAAGCAATCGAGGGCCTACGATGGCCGTGGCACTCATGGCCCACATCAAAGCCCGACGCCTCCTCATTGACGATCCCACTCGCCGTCATGTGCACGCCGTTGACGGAGTTCTCGGAGCTCCCGATCCTCCCTTACGAGCCTCTAATCTGTTCCAAGTGCGGCGCTGTTTTGAACCCCTACGCGCGCGTCGATTACACCTACCGTATCTGGTATTGCTCCTTCTGTTTCTCCAAAAACCCTTTCCCTCGAACTTACGCTTCTTCCCTCGAAGAATCCAACCTCCCGGCCGAGCTCTTCCCCAATTACAGCTCCGTTGAGTACGCAAAGACCGTTCATTCCGTTCCCAAGCCTATGGGGCCGTCTTTGTCATCGTCTTCATTGTCGTCGATGACCTCTTCGATGGTCGGAGAGGTAGGGGGTAGAGGACCGGCGTTTGTGTTCGTGGTTGATGGGTGTATGGAGGAAGAGGAATTGAGAGCGGTTAAGAGTGAGTTGCGGCGCGTGGTGGAACAGTTGCCGGAGAACGCGTTGGTTGGTTTGGTTATATTTGATGCAATGGTGAATGTGTATGACCTCGGGTTTTCCGAGTGTTTGAGGGTTGTCGTATTTCATGGTGACCGCGAGCTTTCTTCCCAGCAGGTAATGAGATAAAAAAAATCAAGACCCCATTTTTCTATACGTTGGATTATTAGTTTCAAATTGTTTGTTTATGGTAGTCAATCATGCAATGTGATCAAGAATTATATATTGTGATGTAATTTGGATGCTAAATTTAAAGGTTGGAACTTGGAAGTATCGGTAGTGAATGCATTATGTTTGCAGTGGGGAGAACTGTTTGGTTCCTTGGAAAGTACTGGTTTTTGTTTGGGGCAAAATTTTCTTTCCTTATAAAGTTGAAAGAAGGAAAAAAATTTCTCATATAATTATTTGGATGCTAAATTGAAAAGATGAGAATGGTGACTGTTTAAGTCGTTAGATTATGTTTAAGAGTGGAGCTAAGGATCCCTGCACTCTGCTTTTTTCGGAATGCTTTAAGCTGTAACGTGGTATGATTAATTTTGTTCGCTTGATGTGTTCAGATACAAAAGTTTCTCGGAATCAGTGGTACGAAACTACAGCAACTTGGAAAGAGTCCTACTATCCAAAAGCAGAGTTTTCTTCTGCCAATATCGGAATGTGAATTCAGTATAACATCTGCAATAGAGGAAATCCATTCCTCCGTGCAGGTGACACCAGGTCATCGGCCTCAAAGATCGACTGGAGCGGCAATAGCTACTGCACTAGGACTTTTGGAAGGATGCTTGGTTAACACGGGGTCCAGGATTATGGTCTTCACATCTGGACCTGCTACTCGGGGTCCTGGGATTGTTGTAGACTCGGATCGTGCTATTGCTATTAGGAATCATAAGGATCTCATAAACGGTCAGGCACCGTACTACCAAAAGTCTTGTGACTTTTATAAGAGATTATCACAAAGGCTAAGCGATTCATCTGTTGTTCTCGACTTGTTCGCGTGTTCTCTGGATCAAGTTGGAGCAGCAGAGCTAAAAGTCCCTGTTGAGAGTTCGGGTGGATTCATGATTCTAGGGGAGTCTTTTGAATCTGATCAATTCAGAAAATGCATGCGCCATATATTTAATCGCGATGAAGAGGGGAATTTGAAGATGTATTTCGATGCAACCATCGAGATAGTGACTACTAAAGATTTGAAAATCTGCGGAGCCCTTGGACCTTGTGTTTCTCTTCGGAAGTTGAATACATTGGTGTGCGAGAATGCGATCGGGGATGGTGGTACTTATATGTGGAAGTTGGGTACACTTACTAGTAAAACATGTATCGCTTTCTTCTTCCAAGTAAACTATGAGAATAAACCTAAACCTGGAGCTGCATTTTTGATACAGTTCATAACACGTTATAGAGATGGGAACATGGGTGTTCGGAAACGGGTGACAACCGTTGCAAGAAGATGGGTTGCAAAGCAGTCACCGGAAATTCATGCTGGGTTTGATCAGGAAGTAGCAGCTGCAGTAATGGCCAGACTAGCCATCCATCGAGCGGAGACATGTCTTGCTAGAGATGTTATAAGATGGCTGGATGATACACTGATACGTTTTGCTTCCAAGTTCGGAGACTATATACAGGAAGATCCTTCATCTTTTCGTCTTGCATCGAACTTCTCGCTTTATCCCCAATTCATATTCTATTTAAGAAGGTCCCAATTTCTTGATGTCTTTAACAGCACACCTGATGAGACTGCATTCTTTCGACTGATGCTGAATCGTGAAGGAGTTACGGATTCTATTGTCATGATCCAACCCACACTTCTACAATATTCCTTCGATGGACCTCCAGTTCCGGTTCTCTTAGATATTCGCTCGTTATCCCCAGATGTTATTTTACTCTTTGACTCTTACTTTTGTGTGGTTATTCACTATGGATCCAAGATTGCTCAATGGAGAAAGCTCGGTTACGATAAAGACCCAAACCATGGGAATCTGAGAAAGTTGTTCGAAGCCCCAGAGCTCGATGCAGATCAATTGGTGGCTGAACGAGTTCCACCTCCAAAGCTTGTTAAATGTGACCAGCATAGCAGCCAAGCAAGGTTTCTTCTAGCCAAGTTAAACCCGTCGGTTACTCAAGATTCGACTTATACAGATGGTTCAGACATTTTATTTACAGATGATTTGAGCTTACAGGTTTTCATAGATCACTTGCAAGCCCTTGCAGTGCAGGGCTAGTTAACTAAGATTTTGTACACAACTTCTCTCTAGGGTTACATATATTTGTCTTAGTGTTGTTTCCAGTTTCAGTGAGCTAAAGCATCATTTTACCCATTTGCTTTAGAGCAATATATGTCTCATTTCTGCTACAATCTAATATTATATGTTATTTTTTTGTGGATTTCTGTCTTTTGTAAACTATTAGTCAAAACTTTTGAATCAATGTATTTAGTGTATATTTTGAGCAGCTTTTCGACCAACTGATATGATCCTCGAAGAACAATTCAAATATGTAAAAATACTGAACATATTCATTTCGAACACATCTATAATCATTTCTGGCACCCAGATTCGAGTAATAGAAGCTCAAGCTCTCTCACCAAGAGCTGCTGTACCTGCATCCATGAGGATTCCTGCAAAAGCTTTCCAAACCAATCCCCCATCATTTCCGACAATCCACAGTAAAATACAGTTACAAGCAATTTAGGTGAAATGCTACAAGCAACTTGTTCCATCGACTAAGAAACTAGGCAATGTCGAGGACAAACTCTCAAGTTTGAAACATGCTTCATTTGTACAACTTGAAAACCTGCAATTGTAACGGTAACGGCATTCCAAGGTTCTCACTACACCCATTGTTCAATGAACAAAGGCAAACCAAGAGGCACAAAGATCAGCATCCTACTACCAGGCACCATGAAAATGGTGCAACAACCAATCCACATACTCCTCCCAATATCTCCAACTTAAAGATTCTCGACAGATTCACCTTTCACAACTTTAACACTAATGGTTAATTTGTTCCTATCATTACATTAACTTGCTATTAATGTAAATCCCTATTTGAACATTTTCAAAAACAATCCTTTCCAAATTCAACCAAATCAACAGTAACAACTTTCATTCAAGCTAATTTCAGAACACAACAGTTCAAGAATATTGAGAACATGCAAGAGATTGTCGTGGAAAAGTAAAATAAAAACCTATAATTTCTAATGGGTTTTTCATTGTCAACAATGATCCTACGTTAAACAATTCTGCAAATATACTCTGTTCAATCTAAAGAAAAGACCCAAAAATTCAAATACCAGTATAATCTCCTCTAGGACTATCGAGCTCATCATCCCCGCCAGCAAGCACGTGCCCGTACGGTGACTCCAAATCATCCATTACCAAATCGTCCATACTCTTCAACACCGCATGCAAGATCGTGAAACCGACCCCGACGAGAACCGCCGCCAGAACATTCCACCAAACGCCGGTCAGGACCAGTCCGGCCACAGTCAACCCGACGAGCGCGGCGAGGACCATCCGGTCGTCGATTAAGAAGCCGAAGATCACGACGGGCTCATCCCGATCGCGGGCGAGGTAGAGGAAGAACCAAGCGAGGAGGATGACGAAGAAGGTGACGAGGGCTAGAGGGTGGTAGATTAGTGATAAGCAGAGGATTACGAGGAGGATTATGGTGTAATTGAGGCGGAAATGGGTTAGGTTTTGGGCGATTCGGGTGGTGGCGTCGGAGGAGGAGGTTGGGATGTCGACGGCGGTGATGTCGAAGAAATCCCGCCACGGACGGCGGATTGCGGTGAGGGATTGGGCGGTGCCCTTAAAGCTAGAGAATAAAGAAGACATTTAGCTTCTGAAACTTCAAATGATTCTTCGCTTTGAGAGAATTAAGGTCAAATTTAGCTTCTGAAATATCAAAGCCACAAATATGTAATCTTTCGAGCCAATATTCAGTGACGGGTATATTTTTCTCAATGGTCAAACTCTTCCTTCGGTTCTTATACTATATAATAGTTTCAATTTTAATCCTTATACTCAAATTTGATAAATTTTAACGCTATACTTTTTTTATTTCAAAATTTCGTTCCTAACTCAAAGAATAACTGTTAATTTTTTATATTGTAGATTTAATTTATATTCTCTAGTTTGATATTTTAAGTATGAGTAATTATTTGATGCACTAGCGATGAATAAAAATGTTCACAAGCAGATTAATTTTAGAGATTAAGGTTTTAATTTAAGGGTTAAGGTTTAGGAGTTCATAATTTAGGGTTAATTGGTCAAATGCAAATTGAAAGCTAAGCAGTGGTAATTCTAAATATTTGCCTAAGGAAAAATAGAGATGTCTCCTACGTTACTCATAATATGTGAAAATATCGATGTAATTTCATAAAGCCATTTAGTTTGAATGCTACATGAAGAATATAAGTCAGATGACGAAACGAGAAGACCCAAGATGTAAAAGATGTGAGTGGTTTGAAAGATTTGGATTCTTATATATCCACTCATGTGGTACTTCATTGTACAAATGTTATATTTTGACTCAAATTATAATTGGTAATTAAGTTAGGCTTTATTGTAATTCTAGTGGTTAAAGATTACTTGGTAATTAAGGTTTACTTTAATAAGTAAACATCTAGAGGTTTCTTGGTGACCAAGTATTTGGATCTATAAATATAGACTAAGTTTAGCCTTTTGAATTATGAGAGAATTATTCTTTGGAGAGATGTAACCACTTTTACGATCTCTGCAACTATTGTGATTACGTTGTATAGATGGGTATTGTAGGGACGTTATGAAGAGTGTTTTGGTTACACCGGGTTTTCGGATTTATATACAGGGTAATGGGATTACATGGGTTATCATGTATTTGTACTCTTCATATTTTTTATGTTGATCGTGGATTGCTTGTTTCTCTCTTCTGTGGAGGTAGGCTATACTGAATCACTTTAAATCTTGTCCCCTATATATATATATATATATCTTAGTCTAAGTTGTTATTGCTTTGGTTATTTTGTCGCATATGAAATTTCTAATACAATATATGTAAGAATTATACTATATATATCTATTTGTATAGTTATCATCATCTACTTTGGAAAAGTCGTATGCTTTGGAAGAAGCTTGTACAACTTGAAAAGGGATTTTGATTGATAGATAAAAGCAATAATCTACTTTGACCGATATGGCCTTAGGCACAACCATATTGTTGAGATATTGATTTTGATATAACTTAAATGAAAAATGTTTATGGAGTTAAACTAATTTACAAAAATATTTCAAAAGTCCATTAACTTGAAAAAATATGTTTGAAAGGTTTTCAAAGTATTTTTTGACATGTTTAAATGCTTTCAAAATAGCCTAAGTGTCAAAAACAGCCTACCGTACTGGTAACCTTTCTTCGGTAGCGATACTCAAATAGTCATACCGGTACACATTTACTTCGTACTGATGCACCATTTGTTTCAAAAATAAAACCAAATTTGCAATAGCCAATCTTCACACCGTTACTAGCTATGTCGTACCGATACACAAGGGTTTGTACCGATACCCTAACATTGTGTACCAGTATGCCCTACATTAATTGCTTGTGACGACTCTTTTTTCTTAAGGCAAGTACCGATACCAAGACCCGCGTACCGATACCGAGATGCCTAAAAGTGCATTTATTGCTGAAGATTAATTTCTCAACGGCTCTAATCAACCTCCAATGACTAGTAACGACTACAAACTTCAAGCAGCCATGAAATAATAAGAAACATCCTTGCTAACATTCATGTATAGAGAAGGTGATTTGTGCTTGTTAAGTCTATTTTTTCATTCGACAACATTTGTTGAGCTTAATTGTCAATATTGCTCAAGTGTTTAAGTTTTGGGTGAATGCTAAAATTTCAAACATATCAGCCTTGTTAGTTTTTTCTTGTTTGCTAATATTGTATTCTCTTGAGTGTGAGAGTCTCAAAGCTCTAGTGTATAAGTTTTAATGGTTTGTAAAGGTTATCTCCTTGATCCTGCAAAAAAAAAACAAATTAGTGAATTTGTGAAAAATCCTTAGTGGGAAGCTGAGGTAGTGGAGGTAGACTTAATTGAGAAGTCAAACCACTATAAATCCTTTTGTGCAAATTTGTAATTTCTCATTACTTCCTCCAATTTCACTCAAAGGCCAATTCACCCCCTCTTGACATATTCAGTTGATCGTTCGAACACAACACACACATAACATAGAAATAACAAATGAAATAGGTTGTAAATTAATTAGAGCAGCAAAAGCTAAAGCGAAACTGGTTGCAAAAGAAATGAAATCGATCATAATAAAATTACTTCTAGAGAGGTCCATTTGATATTTAAAAACCGCTAAACAACACTAGGACAAATAAAAAATGTTAGGGTGAAGAAATTTTTTTTGGGTAGAGCTGAAATTAAATGTTGGCTACAAGATCATACATGATTGCATAGTTTGCGCGGTCATGATTTGGAACTTTTTTGTTGGCCGTGGATGATTAAAATTAGACATATTCGATGTGAGGGTAATCAGGTTACGAGTGCATGTGTGAAATTGGCAAACTATGGAAGCTTCAAGGTTGTTTTTGAAGAACTCGATATCCCTCAACCGAATTGATTGCCAAGTGGTAGAGAAGAATTAATTTGGGTGTTGGTGGTGGAAGCAATGAAAGAAAATAAGACACAAGAATTTTAGAGTGGTTCGAGCTTCTAACCAAGCTCTACATCCACTACCTTAGCTTCCCCACTAAGGATTTCCAAATTCACTAGAATTTTATCCCCCTTTTTTAGGCTTAGGAGGCAACCTTTACAACCTAGACTTATACCACTAAGTCTAGCATCCAAAGCTTTCTACCCAAAGCTTTGGGAACCCTTCTTTACAAGAGAAATTGAAGCAAACTGAAATCTCTCTCACAAGGTATATGTTTGCACTCTAAAGCTCTCACCCAATCCTAATACACTTGAGCATACATTGACAACTTGGCTCACAAGTGTTTGTCTATACAAAATACAACAATTTGAACACTAAGACATTTCTTAATCAAAAGATTTTTGAATTGATGATCATTGGTTGTTCTAGGTCCTTGAATGGTCCTTTTATCTTCACAAATGAGTTCCTAGCTATTGATGACCATTGGGGACGAATTGGAGTCATTGGGGATGATTTCTATGCAAAATTTGTTGGAATATGCCCAAAGACCAATTATGAGATGGTTGTAAAAGACATACTTATTTATCTTGTTTATTAATAAGAATCCATTATTATTATTTCAGTCTTATTCTGTGTATCTATAAATAAACTGAATTATAATAAAGTCCTTAGAATAATATAGTTATTTTTGAATGTCCTTAGTCGAGAATTATTGTGGGCTTGGATAACAATAATGTATTAAGACTAATATGTAGTTGATTGATGACAGGGTGTTGTCATTGACATAGATATGTCAAAATCAACACATAAGCATGTGTTAGGGAACGACATACTGGATTGACCCGCTATGAGCATGTTTCTTGGATTATTATGTGACAGTCACAACATTGCTCCTGGTGATAACTATATGTATGATCCTCAGACTTGAGATCATCATTATTTCAACATTGTGAGTAACATATTTTGATACGGTCAAACGTGTATCGTAACTGACTACACTATAAAGACTGATATTGGATATGTCACAATCCATGTAGCGAAATATGGTTGATCAAGATAGGATTTGTCCCTCCTACATAATAGGAGTAATATCATAGGCCACTTGATTGAGTGAGACTAGAAAATGCATGGTTATGCTCGAATGAATTGATATGGGATATCATAGTTATTCATTTATAATATTCTACTCAAGATATTAAGAAACATCAGATGGACTATACAAGTGTGACTAATCCATGACTTGTGTCCGATCTAGATATGAGGACAAAATGATGAAATACATAAAAGAAGTTAATCACGGAAAAAGGTTAAATCAAACCACGATTTCATGTAACTTAGGTAGCAATGATGTATTGCTAGATGCCACTCATTGCTTGTAATATTAGAATTGTTCTGGATATTACTGCTAACATTACATGAACCTACAAGGGTCACACCCTATGATTGAAACAAAAAAATATCAACTATATAGCATGTGTACAAACTTGTTGTACACATAATTAGTGAGAAACTGAAATTATTATAATTATAAATAATTTTGTTTTTATATATATGTTAATATTTGATAAGTTATTGTAATTATCAAATACTATTAATATATATATATATCTCTAAAAAAAACCTAATTAAAGCAGAATCAGATTCTACATATTTAATTATATTTGGTTAAATATATTGTATATTTAAAGAATCTGAATTTAATTAGAATTAGGTTTTTAAATGCTATATAAAGGCATAATGTCTAGCAGCCAACATATGTTTTGTTTTTCCGAAAATCCTCTCTAACAGTTAAAGAAGATAAAATTGTTCGTTTTATTCGGGTAGACTGCATAGAGGTCAGAACGCTACTGTGACGACTCAGATTTGATTTGGATTCTCCTATACTCGCTGTGGAATTCTATATTACTTGAGGTAATGTTTTCATCCTTTATTACCCCGAATTCGTCCCTTGTACATGGATCACTGGTGGATTACGCCGGATAATTTTTTCGCTGCACCATGAGGTGTACCAGTATTTCCCAACAGAATTTCCTAATCTGGTGTTGTCGGTATTGGTACGCGAGGTACATGTATCAGCACGACCCTGTTTGGGAAATAGTCACTGGGGTGTTTGAAAGATAGGGGTATCAGTACGCATTGAGGCGTATCGGTACGACCCCCTCCGTATCGGTACGACTAAGCCTGTACCAGTACGGATTTTTGCTATTGGAAAATCACTGTAGCTGAAACCCTAAAACGTATTGATATGGTGTTGTGCCGTATCGCTACGAGGCTGAGAAAATGACTAGTTTGGCTATATAAAATCATTTTAAAACATGCCAAAAGCCTTAGAAACATTTTCAAACATATTTTCAAGTTGTTTGGACTTTAATACAAGTTTGCAAAGAATTCAAACAAGTCCAAAAACATTTTTCAAATTATTATATCAAAACAAATATCCTAATAGTTCCCTTTGCTATAGCACCAGCTTTGTTAGGATGATCAATCAACTCGGTTTGGCCAAGAGGGGGTGAATTGACACTTTTAAAAATAAAGGGAAGCAAATGGAAATGAGAAAAATGAATACACAAGGAATTATAGTGGTTAAAACTTCTAACAAGCTCTAGATCCACTACCTTAGCTCCCCACTAAGGATTTCAAACAATTCACTAAGAATTCTTCCCTTTTTCTAGGCTAAAGAGGCAACCGTTACAATCGATCAAAGCTTTCTACCCAAAGCTTGATCTAATTTACTCATTTTTACAAGAAGGAATGGAAAAATGAATAAAACCTCTCAAAGGTGAATAATTTGCCCAATTACAAAAACACTCAGCCCAAAATTGAAATAAAATGAATACAATTTGATCACTCAAGTGGGTTACAATGAATTTGACTCTAATAAGCTCAAAATAGGTTAGATTTGTGCTTGAATGCTTTTGACTTGTTCCATAGTTGTTGAAGCTTTGAAAACTTGATTTTATACCCCCTCATTGATTTCTAACCGTTTAAGTGGTTGAGACTATTAATAGAGCCGCTAGGCTGCTTTCTTCCCGCAATAAATGTTGTTTGGTAACCTACCGTATCGGTACACAAGGAGCCATATTGATACCTGCCATAAGAAGAAATAGTCGTTGTACAAAGGGGTATCGATATGCTTGAGAGCGTATCAAAACGAGTATAGTGTAAAAACATAGGCGTATCGATACGGTATAGCCGTATCGGTACGATTTTAGCTCACTAGAATTTTAGGAAAAAGTCCAAGGAAAATTGCATCGGTACACCTATGGGGCGTATCGATATGGTGTAACCAATTCTACTGATTCCATCAACTGACAAGGCAACAATCATATTTTAAATGCAAAACTTTTGAATATCTTAACACCCTGTATCAGTACAGGTGAAGCAGTATCGATACTCGTAACTAAAAATATAAACCCAGATGAAGGTCGTATCGGTACAGGCTTAACCGTATCGGTGTGATTTTGCAATTAAAAATCCAGTAGACAAAAGTTGTTTCGAAACACTCAAGAGTGTATCGATACACCTGAGCATTTTTGGTTATTTGAGTATGAAAATACGTAGAAAAACTTTTGGGGCTTAAGTTTTTACTTAGAAGTATTTTAAGTTCGATTCCTTGTCATTTTGTGAGACTTTTTGAATATTTAAAAATTTATCCAATTTTACAAATTGGTCCTTAAACACTTTGTTATATCAAAATCAAACATAGGTTTTACAATCTCCACATTTTTGATATTACAAAACCAAAGTAAAATTTTAAGTAGGTTTGAAAGATACTCCATCTTTCTTTAAGACTAAAAGATATAGTTTTAAAAAAACTTTGAAAATTTTTAGTGCTCGTTTCTTCTCACCTTTTTGCAAAATCGTACCGATATAGGTGAAGCCGTATCGATACTCGTAACTAAAAATATAAACCCAGATGAAGGCCATATCGATACATGCTTAATTGTATCGGTACGATTTTGCAATTAAAAATCTAGTAGACAAAAGTCGTTTCGAAACACTCAAGAGTGTATCGATACACCTGAGCATTTTTGGTTATTTGAGTATGAAAATACGTAGAAAAACTTTTGGGGCTTAAGTTTTTGACTTAGAAGTATTTTAAGTTTGATTCCTTGTCATTTTGTGAGACTTTTTGAATACTTAAAAATTTATCCAATTTTTCAAATTGGTCCTTAAACACTTTGTTATATCAAAATCAAACATAGGTTTTACAATCTCCACATTTTTTATATAACAAAACCAAAGTAAAATTTTAAGTAGGTTTGAAAGATACTCCCTCTTTCTTTAAGACTAAAAAATATAGTTTTGAAAAAACTTTGAAAAATTTAAGTGCTCGTTTCTTCTCACCTTTTTGTTAGATCAAAAACAATTGTAGCGATGTCCCTCTCGCTAAAAAATGAATTTTCGAAGTTTTTGTGGTTTTTCAGGTATTAAAATATTTATTCCGTGAGAGTTTTTAAAATACCACGTTTTATTTAGAAATTGGAGTCGTCATGGCCACTTAGGTAGGCCGGACACCATAAAACCAGAGATTTGAAAACTATTGGGTTCGGGAGTCGGTTACGGATGGGGAATGATTAGCACCCCCACACCGCCCAAAATTGGTACTTTAATAATTACCGCTTTATTAATATTAAACTTTCCGGATAAAAGTGACGATTAAATTAAAAATTGGTTATAAGTACGAGTAAATTTTAAAGGCACCGTTATCCGAGAGTAAACGCCCAACCACCATCACTACGCCTGATACTGGCCTCGTTTACGCTCGGATAAAAGTGCACCGTATTGATAATTTATATTCCATTATGCAACCTTAGAAAGCAAAATAAATACAAAGCGATAAAAATATAAATAAATACTAATATAATAAAATACTAATCTAACATAAATAAAATACTAATCCGAAACATACATACCTAAATATTAATCTAACACATAAAACGAATATAACATAAATAAAACATTGATCTAAAACACAAATAAATATTAATCTAACACATAAATAAAAACAAATCTAACATAAATAAAATATTAATCTAAAACAAAAATTTAAAAATAAATAAATACTAATCTAAAACATACATACATAAATACTAATCTAACTCATAAATGAAAACAAATCTAACATAGATAAAATACTAACATTCATAAATATTAATTTAACACATAAATAAAAAACAAATTTAACATGAATAAAATATTAATATAAAACATAAATTTAAAACATAATAAATACTAATCTAAAGCATAAATAAACAAAGTAAAAAAAGAACACAATTTTAAATTAACTAATACTTCATTAAATCATAAAAATTACAATATAAATAAAAAGAGAAGAAAATATACCTAACTAGGAGCTCGAATAACGAACCCCGACCGAATCCCATCGGGATCTACCACGACCTATCCAAAATTATTAACTAGATCAGACCTAAAATAGGACCCTGATCGAATGCTGGATCGAACCAACTAGGGCCGAGAGCACTGCCCCCAACCCCTGGCCAGCCTTGCGGCCGACCTAGCTCCCAATTGGGGAGCTGATTCAATTGCCAATTTATGGCAAATTTGGCGTGAATTCTTGGCTGCCCCCATGCCTTGTATTTATAGGCACAGGGGTGGGTGAAATGGGGTGACGTGGAGTACCCTGTTCCACGCAATTTCTTCTTTTTTTTTAATTAATAATAATATATATTTTTTTACCTTTTTATATTTTATTTTTATTATTATTTTTCATTAATTTTATATTAATAATACTACCATTAAAATAATACTAATAACACTAAAACCCGGTCAAAAATGAGTGATTACAGTTGCCCCTCTTTGCTTGTTCTTGTGAAACGAGGACAAAGCAAAGATTAAAAGCACTCATTTTTGACCTACTTTCTTGTCTTTGGCTTCGGAATCACGTGTTCTTCTGGAACTCTCCGCTCTTCCTTAGCTGAATCTTCAAGCTTGTAAGTTCTTCCTATATAGAACATCTTCACCTTCAACGCTGGTTTCTCCTATATAAAACCTTTTGCGCCACGGATGGATTCTTCCGACTGGGAGTTCCTCCTGTATAGAACTGTTAGTCTTCAACCTAGAGCCGCAAGCTCTTCCTATATAAAACTTTTAGCTTCTGAAACCTCGGAGCGGCGGATTCTTCCTATATAGAACTTCTCGCTGTGGGGGCTTGAAAGTACATGCCCTTCCTATATAGAACCTTTATCTTCGAATTTTTCTTTTCTCTTTTTTCCTTTTTTTCCTTTTTTCTTTTTCCCTCTTTTTCTATTTTTTCCTCTCTTTTTCTTTTTTCTCTTCTCTTTTTTTCTATCTCATTTTCATTCTCTCTTTTTTTTACAAGGTTGTTGATATCTTTGGACTTACGCTACTAAGGCTGCCGCATCATGCCCGAAGGACTTACTGATGGCCCGAGGGACTTATCACCATGCTCGAAAGACTTACTGGTGGCCCGAAAGACTTAGCACAGTGCCTGAAGGACTTACCGATGGCCCGAAGGATTTAACATCTGGGCCTCACGCTGCTATGGCTATCAATTTTTTCTGGACTCACGCTACTAAGGCTGACGCATCATGCCCGAAGGACTTACTGATGGCCCGAAGGACTTATCACCATGCTCGAAAGACTTACTGGTGGCATGAAGGACTTAATACCGTGCCCGAAGGACTTACCGATGACCCGAAGGATTTAACATCTGGGCCTCACGCTGCTATGGCTGCCAATCTTTCTGGACTCACGCTACTAAGCCTGCCGCATCATGCCCGAAGGACTTATCACCATGCTCGAAAGACTTACTGATGGCCCAAAGGACTTGACACCGTGCCCGAAGGACTTACCGATGACCCGAAGGATTTAACATTTGGGCCTCAAGCTGCTATGGCTGCCGATCTTTCTGGACTCACGCTACTAAGGCTGCTGCATCATGCCCGAAGGACTTACTGATGGCCCGAAGGACTTATCACCATGCTCAAAAGACTTACTGGTGGCCCGAAGAACTTAACACCGTGCCCGAAGGATTTACCGATGACCCGAAGGATTTAACATCTGGGCCTCACGCTGCTATGGCTGCTGATATTTCTGGACTCACGCTACTAAGGCTGCCGCATCATGCCCGAAGGACTTACTGATGGCCCGAAAGACTTATCACCATGCTCGAAAGACTTACTGGTGGCTCGAAGGACTTAACATCATGCCCGAAGGACTTACCGATGACCTAAAGGATTTAACGTCTGGGCCTCACGCCGCTATGGCTGCCGATCTTTCCTTTCTTTAGTAAATTCTTTGACAATTCTTCAAATATCTGTCTAAAAACAAGCAAAAATTGACATGTCTCTACCTATATGATGCATGCAATGTCGTGTTTTTTTTTCTTCTTCTTCTTTCCTTCATTTTCTTTTCTTTTTTATTTCTTCTTCTATTTTTTCTCTCTTTTACCTCTTTCTTTTTCTTCTCTTTTTATCATCGTTTTTCTCTCTCTCTTTTTTTTCTTTTTCTTATTTTTTTTCTTCTCTTTTTCTGTTCGCTCTCTTTTTGTTCTAAAGTCTTACACCCTGAAAGGCTGTTCCTCAGATTTCTTAATCTCTTTACTTCTTCACTGTATGCTCTTAAATCCTCATTTGATCAATCACTTCGAATCTAGATTAACATGCTTTCAAACCTTTTGTGCGGAAGGCTTTCTTGTCTTCGGGGTTATCACCTGTTTTCATAAATGATCTTCTAGTTCTTATATTATTCTTATAAGAACCCTTGTCATCTTCTTCGCTTGGCGTTGCCCCATTCAACCACGGGCTCCACTGCTTTGAATTTTCTGACCCATCATACAGAGCCTTGATCTATTTTTATTTACCAGGGTGAGCCAAAATGCTTCCATCCCCTGAGCTCATCCTTGATCTTCTCGTAGCATTTCGACGGGAACTAACTCTCGGTCCCTATGCTTTAAATCTCATCATCAATTATTTTTAAAGTAATGCAAAAGGAAATTTACTTGCGTATATTTCAAAAAATAATGATTATTTGAAAAGATAACAGTCATTTTGAAAATCACAACTTGGAGGGGATACCAAACATTTTGAAAACATTGTTTGGGACAAATGGTAAACATCCTCTCTTTTTTTAAGGACCAAACATGTTTTTTTTAAAATTAATGTTTGGAGAATGGTAAACAAAATTCGAAGTGTATTGCCAAACATTTTTAAAACTAATGTTTGGGGGAAATGGTAAACATCAAAACTTTGGGAGAAAATGTCAAACCTTTTAAAACATGTTTGCCCCCGAAATATCAAACACCATAGCGCATCTGCTTCAAGTTGCCAGAGATCAACTCTAATGAAGCGCATATTTAGAATATCTTGACCATTGTGGAGATATATGCCAATGTATAGTTTCTTCTGGTCTAATAGGCTTTTGAGAGGAACATCCCTACCTACTTTCTACCCCGTTTAAGGTGGCTCTCTTAATCTCACTATCTCACCATGCCCCATCCTTCCCTCATTTGGGTGTCGATCAAGCACTTCGAAGTTTGACATTCCTTGAAGCAAAGTTAACCCTTATAGGCGGAATGAAATCTGAAGACATTCTCATTCAACTTGGATATCTATGGATGACCAGAATGGTCTTTGGGGGCTTGTAATATAGGCCTTTGGTTTATGGTTAAGTAAAACAATATTTCTGTACTTGTGTACCTTGGATATGCCCATTATTCCTTCCCTTTTTTGGATCACTCTAGACTGCCCATTTTTGGGTTTTCACCCTAGAGTTCATTTCTTTTCTTTTTATTGTAGGTTGCCTTGCATTCTGGCTATATACTGATGTTTGTTTTCTGTTCAAGAATGTTTGATCCTCCAAAACTCCTCGAAACTGAGATTTCTTGAATGAAGGACTACGAATACATTTCTGGGAATTCTTGTGATTGGCATGCCCAGATGAAATGTTATTATTTCTTTATTCTTTTCTTTTTTTTCTTTTCTTCTTTTTTCACTTTTTCTCTTGGATCGCTCTAGACTGCCCATTTTTTTGGGTTTTTACCCTAGAGGTCACTTCCTTCTTCTGTACCTTAGATCAGTGTATTTTGGTTGGATATTGATGCCAGCATGCTCGGGCAGACTACTCTTTTTCTTCATTTTCAGGATTACTCTAGACTGCCCATTTTTGGGTTTTCACCCTAGAGGTCATTTCCTTTTTCGAAATTGGCAATCTTCGGGCCGACTTGTCTTGACTTGGCTTTAATTCGAGCTTCTATACTAATTTTCAAAACTGATATTTACTTGAAATGTGGATTCCTTGTGTCTCTTGCTCATAGTTGAAGTCTCGTTCTTGTATTGTTTGATCCGTGTGTGAAGCATATACAGTATTCTTTATTTCTCTTTCTCTTTCTCTTTTTTCCTTTTTCTTTTTTTTTCTTTTTTTCTTTCTCTCATTTTTTCTTCTTTTTTATTTTATTTTTTCTTTTCTTCTCTTTTTTTCTTCTCTTTTTTTTTCTCTTTTTTTAGACTGCCCATTTTGGGTTTTTAGCATTGAATCTCTTTCTCCTTATTCGAGTCTATCAACACGTATCTATACTGGGTATTGATGCTATCTTCCGCTCGAAGTTAATTGCCTCTCTGCAGCTCTTCTAATATTTACTCGATCTGGATTGCTTCGGCCTTCCGATTGTCATTTATCTTTTTTTCTTTGGTTTTTCGTTTGGACATATCCATGTTTTCAACCACTTTCTTCTGATGATTTTCTGATCTTCGTATCCAATCTGTATGGTCTCGTCTATGTCCTCTGGTAAAGTAAAAGAATACCATTCGTCGTCACATTCACAAATGTCCTGAGAAAGCCTTCAGGGGGTAGAGGTTTAGGGTCAACTCTCGTTTCAAGGATCTTAAACGACAAGCGCCTGAGAAGATAATTTCCTAAAATGGGAACTGCCCATTGTCTAAACGCTCACTTTGTTCCTCTGTTGGCCTAAGTAAACTAGCAAATACTCACATTTACAGTATCCTCACAACATTCAATCTCTTCTAAATATATGCAACTTTAGAGTTGATCTTTGGATCTGAAGCAAATGTACTGTTGCATTAAAAATTCGAGGACTTGGTACAGAAATGATATATACATATGTCCATTCAAAAATGCGTGTATATGCATATGGGAGAACAAAAACTTCCACATAAAAATAAAATGTTTAAAGAATCAAGAATGTAAAAATGCTTTTCTAAATAGATATGTGATTTTTAATTCTAAAAAATATCTGTTTGGGAGTTTTTTTTTCTTTCAAAGCATTGAGAATTTCTTTATGAACTGATGGGAAAACCATAGGGACCTCCGGACTACATCTTGAGTACTAACTCATTCCAGTCCTTTGTAGTGTAGGCTCGCCTCTTCTCTTGTTTTTCCATCGCTGGATCAACTCTCTCGTCATGACTCCCTCGTCGACCAGCTTCTTAATTTTTTTATTAACGACCCCAAATATCTTAGTGTCATGCCCCAACTCCTCAATGTAGAACTCACATATACCTTGACCAGATAAGGCCATATGTCCGAGATGGAATACTCTGAATATTTCTAAATATGTACTTGTTCGAGGAATTTTTCTCGGTGATTCAGAAGAATCTGCCTATCTTCTTCTCTTACGATCACGAGAACATTCGAAAGTGGTACCCATTTATCTCTTTCTTTCCTTCTGCTCCTGGGCAGGTCTGGTCTTTAAACTTAGGTCCCGGAGTGCATGTTCGTTTCTCTCTCCGACTATCATGAAGTCCTCAAAGCTGCCCTTCATTTTCTCGAGCATCTTATTAAAGAAGAAATATGAAAGGCGGCATGAAACATGGAAGTCACTTTCCTCTTCATCTACGGGAGGTTGTACCTAGGTCGTTAAATGCAGCCACCTCAAAGCACGTTCCTTGAAGCCTTCATCAGGTTTCATCCTTGTACCCTGGAGATACTGACGACTTGGTGCTAGGTCTAAAGCATATCTGTATTGCCCATAAAGATGCCGATTAAGTCTTCGCATGACTACACTTGGTCTCTACTCAAATAGTTGTACCATATCACGGTAGGTCCTGCTAGACTGTCGTAGAAGTAGTGGATCGGCAATTTTTCAATGCAGCCCTCCATTTTTTTTGCATAATATGGTCACGTGAATCTTGGGGCATCTTGTTCCGTTATCATGCACAAATCTGGAGTCTTTGGAATCCGGAGGAACGACCAAATCAGGGTTCAAATAGAGCTTTCTTGCATCAAAGGCATCAAACTTCTTTTTTCTTTCTCTTTTTCTCTCGAGTCCATCTTCTAACTGCTCGAATCTTGATTTTTGAGTGTGTTCAATTATTCTATTCACGATAAAACTCTAATTGTTTCTTTGGATTACCCCCAAAAATTTTATGCAAGGTAATGATAATGATATGTAAAATATGCATGACTGTACAATATAATGCAATGCAATGCAATCCTAAAATATAAACATGAATGCAGTAAGGTATTGATTCCAAAAGTGATCCCCATAGAACGACGTTCATTGAGGCCGAAAGGTTTCATTATATTAGATATTAGATATTTACAATTACTGATAAGCTTCAGTGTCTATTTTCTTAACTTCATCCAGTAGTCCGGTCAACTTCCTTCTGTAGTCCAACACTTGGTCCATGTTCTGACTAAGCTTGCCACCTTGTTGAGCCGCCTTACCTGCTCGAGTAATATCGATCTTCGGGTCTTCATCTATCCCCTGCTTAGTCTTTCGTAGCTTGGAAGTTGCCCTTTCCAACTGAAGAGTCTTGAATTGTCATTGCTCTGTCGTAAACTTATTTCCAAAACTCTTGTTAATGGCTAAGTTATTCTGTAGCTCATCTCTGGAGACTGTCGTACTTATTCCCAATTCCCTCAAACTTACCTGATAATAGCCTGACTTGATTCTCGCTTGACTAGTTTCTCTTCTTCCAATATTTTGAGTCGTCCTTCAACTGGACAACACTGTTCATTTATTCTTTAAAGGTGACCCAATCTGATATTTTTAAACACTCAATAAAGCTTCTGGTGATCATTCTGCAAATTCAATTTTATCCAAGTTATCTCTCTCTTATCTGAGCGGGCTGAACTCGAAAGAATATCCCTCTCCTGGGATGCCCCTATCTCCGATCTTCAAATTTAACTCGCTTGAGTGACCCATTTCTGCATTACTCAAACTTTGTCATGGATATCGATTCTTCCTCGACTTTGCCCCTCGGGTGATTGTTAGCTTACTATAGAATTGGGGAACTCCGTATTTGAAACCCAAAATTCTCATCGTGATAAGAACTTGAACTTGTTCCTCAGGGCCCCACAATTCTCAATACTGTGACGCAAACTTCCTAAACGGTGTCGTAATCTCTCGGATAAGACTGTCTCTTCGCTAAAGACTTCACCGAGGTAATAAGGCTCTTCACGATAAACATTAGGAGTAGTTCAGTGTACCTCACAGGAATTGAGATGTACTTCTCATTACTTGCTTCTCGGGTTTCTTCTGGACCGAGCTCTACTTTTTTGAAAGCCCAACTCAGACATACCTTATGCCTGTTTACTGATGCGGATCACAAAAAGGTTCAATTTGTCGTATTTAGCTGGCTTAGAGGTAGAATTCTGAATATCCCGCTTTCTATTCTGATCCTTAATCGGTTATTCTTTCGATTCGATGGATCGCTTACTTTTCGTCAAAGTATTCATCTGATTCATCACGTCTTCCTTCTGCTTCTTTTAACTCCTGCACTTTACTTTGCTCATTACCAGTACCGTGTCTCCTTACCGTGTCTGACCTGAAGTCTTCAGATGGTTCCTCTTCTATTGTCTCTGATCTTGTTCTGGGATAAAACCCTGGATCCGTGTCCTCTAATATCTGACCAGACGACCCTTTGCCAATTATGAACGATTTCTGAGATTTAAGAAACCACTTCGGGAATCAATACCCTATAAATGCGAGAATGCATGCAAATGCGGTGTTGATTCTCGAACAGTCTTTGAAAATCTTTCAATAGAGAAAATGTCTGTTTGCCAGAACTTAATAATGAATTACAGGTAACACTTGGATTTATTCTGGAGACCTTGACTTCGGAAAGCAAAACCTATGCTCCACGTCTCGACGTCGTCTTCAGGATGATGGATGACTTCGTCTTCTCCTCTTATTCTATTCCATGGACTCGTGACGTCATGATATTTATTTTTGTGGCTTCTGAAAAGGACATCAACAAGTGCAGGCATAATGCAGACAAGACCTTTTATTCTGTAGATCTGGGTGCAAACGAATAATACGTCTAAACAGGGATGGATTCTATCGGTCTTAGGGGAGTACTTTAAAATTTAGGGTTTAAATTAAAATTCTCAAAGATCATTTGGTTTAAAAATTTCCCCCTTTTATTATCAAAAAGTTTTAACTTACTTAAAAATGAAACTTTTAAGTTTCTTTTTGTTATTATTATTATTCTGAAAGTTTTATGAGGGAAAAAGATTCAAAGAAAAATATATTTCAAAAAAAATTTAAAATGAGTTAAATTAAAATCTTTGAGATTTTTACAAAATGGTCAAATATGAAGATTTAAAATTGGGGTTCTGCGGCCCTGACTAAATCTTCTGTGTCGCACGTGCCTTACTATCGTACCATCTTCTTTCTCGATTGGTCTTCGCTCGGCCTAACTTGATACTGTAATATTATCGTTTTCGGCAAAGCAGACTTTTTCTATTTTGAAAGCCTTTTAATGAACTGTTCTTGAATCAACACCATGTCATGATATGCAACATGAATACAAATAAAGGCGTTGATTCCGCTGGTAATCACCCTTTTGAACGACTTTCATGGGAATTAAAGGGTCCAGATTACAAAAAGAGTTCATATTACAAAAGGAGTCCATATTACAAAAAAGAGTCCCTATTACAAAAAGTCTTAATTACAAAACAAAGTTCTACACATAAGCCCTAGCTCTACCTCCTAGCTCCTCGACAGCTCTGTGCAACTTGATAAACCTTGGTGCTTCTTCCATGTCTGGGGTTACGAAAGGTCAGAAAGTCGCGGCTTCGGTAGCTAAGTCATTCACACACCTTGTAGCTCGTTGTATGTTCACCACCAGGGTCTCGTGTGTATACTTTGGCACTATGGGCATGCTTGGCAAATTGTTAGCTCGGATCTGTTGATTAATCTCTGACCAATGTCGCACGACTAGATCGATGCTGTCCTTCTTAAGACACATTTTTTCCATGATGAAAGATTTTCTAATCGGGCAAACCACTTGAATCAACGCCTCTATGTAATGTGGATGCAATGATAATGCAACAAAAGTATGTGTAAAATAAAAATAAAACACAAAAAGAAATGAGTTAGTACCAGATAAAAATAATAAATACATAAATAAAAGATAAATTAAATAAGGTAAACAAACAGAACAACCCTATTTATCCCGTCTAAAACACCTAAGGTTATCCACATGGCCCTAAAGGGGTAGGTTTCTATATATTCTCTACATGCAGTCTTGGTTCTAGGAGGTACCTGAATTGTCCTTGCTGTCCTCTATTAAGAGTAGCAAGGCCCCCGATCATCACCCATTATAGGCTCCTTTCAACCGGGTTCAATTCAGGGGAACGATATCCTTACGAAAGCATAAGGTACTCTAGCCCCGAAGGTACTTGCTAGGCCTACATGGGAGAACGATATCTCCATGAAAGCATTAGCGTTTTCCCCCCAATTAAAAAATGGGTTTATATGCCAAATTTTAAATACGTTAAAATAAGCGCGCAATTACAACCGAATATTAATTTAATAGTCACTTTAATCCGGAACTTCTAATATTATTAAAGCGGTAATTATTTGAAAAAGCTTGACTCTCTTTTTTTTTAAAAAAACAAAAAATGTCCCCAGCGGAGTCGCCATCTGTAGCGATGTCCCTCTCGCTAAAAAACGAGTTTTTGAAGTTTTTATGGTTTTTCGGGTATTAAAATATTTATTCTGTGGGGTTTTTAAAAAAACCGCGTTTTATTTAGAAATTGGAGTCGCCACCGGCCACTTAGGTAGGCCGGACACCATAAAACCAGAGATTTGAAAACTATTGGGTTCAGGAGTCGGTTACGGATGGGGAAGGATTATCACCCCCACACCGCCCAAAATTGGTACTTTAATAATTATCGCTTTATTAATATTAAACTTTCCGGATTAAAGTGAGGATTAAATTAAAATTTGGTTATAAGTACGAGTAAATTTTAAAGGCCCCATTATCCGAGAGTAAACGCCCAACCACCATCACTACGCCTGATACTGGCCCCGTTTACGCTCGGATAAAAGGACACCGCATTGATAATTTATATTCCATTATGCAACCTTAGAAAGCAAAATAAATACAAAGCGATAAAAATATAAATAAATACTAATATAATAAAATACTAATCTAACATAAATAAAATACTAATCCAAAACATACATACATAAATATTAATCTAACACATAAAACGAATCTGACATAAATAAAATATTGATCTAAAACACAAATAAATATTAATCTAACACATAAATAAAAACAAATCTAACATAAATAAAATATTAATCTAAAACATAAATTTAAAAATAAATAAATACTAATCTAAAACATACATACATAAATACTAATCTAACTCATAAATGAAAACAAATCTAACATAGATAAAATACTAACATTCATAAATATTAATCTAACACATAAATAAAAAACAAATTTAACATGAATAAAATATTAATATAAAACATAAATTTAAAACATAATAAATACTAATCTAAAGCATAAATAAACAGAAAAAGTAAAAAAAGAACACAATTTTAAATTAACTAATACTTCATTAAATCATAAAAATTACAATATAAATAAAAAGAGAATAAAATATACCTAACTATGAGCTCGAATAACGAACCCCGACTAAACCCCACCGGGATCTACCACGACCTCTCCAAAATTATTAACTAGATCGGATCTAAAATAGGACCCCGATCGAATGCTGGATTGAACCAACTGGGGCCAAGAGCACTGCCCCCAACCCCTGGCCAGCCTTGCGGCCGGCCTAGCTCCCAATTGGGGAGCCGATTCAATTGCCAATTTATGGCAAATTTGGCGTGAATTCTTGGCTGCCCCCATGCCTTGTATTTATAGGCAAAGGGGTGGGTGAAATGGGGTGACGTGGAGCACCCTGCTCCACGCAATTTCTTCTTTTTTTAATTAATAATAATATATTTTTTTACCATTTTATATTTTTTTATTATTATTATTTTTCATTAATTTTATATTAATAATACTACCATTAAAATAATACTAATAACACTAAAACCCGGTCAAAAATGAGTGATTACAACAATAGGATATAAATAAATCAAGATATAAACATTAAAGGTACTCCAAGTAGGGGTGAGCATTCGATCGAGTCGGGTCGAGTTCAGTCAAAAAAATTCAAGTTATTCGAGTTGACGCGTCATATTTTACAACTCAAACTTTATTTGAAATTTTTTCGATTCGAGTCGAGTTTAAGAAATTTGAGTCGAGTTTTAAAGTTCCTATAAAATTTTAATTGTAATTATTTATCATATTATAGTACAGTTTGATTCTAATTTAAATGAATTTCTCTAATTATATAAGATATGCATATATATATATTTCTTCATATTTTTCATATGTGGTAATATTTCATATTTTTATATATCGGTTTGTATATATCATAAAAAACTGAGGGGCTCGTCTCGAACTTAAAAATAAATCCACTAATTACTAAAAATTTTGAGTTATTCGAATTTTTATTTTGCAACTCAAACTTTATTTGAAAATTTTCAAGTCGAATCGAGTCTATGAAATTTTGAGTCGAGTATTTACACCTCGAGTCCAGTCGAGTTATTTGGTTTTTTTGAGTCGAGTTTTGCTCACCCCTAACTCCAAGCATAAAGAAACAACATAGATATTATTAAAATCCAAAGCATAATTCAAGGCAACGTAATAAAATCCAACTTAATTACTAAGAACATAAACCAAAGCTTAGGAGTTCATAAAACAAAGACATAGGTGCATAAAACATAAATCCTAATATGTATGATATGTCATGATATGCAAGATGCCTAAGAGTCATCTTTATCATCTTCTTCTTCATGCTCTTCATCTTCATCCAAGGTGTTGGTTCCAAGAGAATGTCGCCACTCTCCATGAAAAGCAGTGAGAGATATATCCATATAGGCTTGGCAATTCTCAATGGAAGTAACTCTCTCTCCAAAGATGTAAAACAAGTGTCAATGGCGGAAAATCCAGAGGTCATCGTAGTATCCAAAGATGCAATGCTAGTGCCCAAGTATGCAAACTTCCCATCGATATAAGCCATAAGAGCATCAAGGGAAGGTTAGGCTATCGGAGCTTGAGGAACCGCTTGAGGAGCCGCCACTGGATCGGGTTGAGCATCTTGAGGAAGATTCACAATATGGACCCATTATCCATTATAGTATGAGAACTTTGAGCAGTGGAGAGAACGCTCATCAATAGGATCGGTGAGAGGTTCGGCAAGATCATGAGAACAATCTATACCAATCTTGTGAAACAAGTAGCTCAAAGCGGTGCCATAAGTGAAGGATGTAACAAGAGTTGTGTGGCGATTTTGCACGGAGAAGATAATCTCGACAAACATAATTTGAGCAAAGTTCAGACGCTTACCCTCACGAAAGCAATGAGTCCAAAAGTCATCGACTTGGCGGATTGTTGAGAATTTTACACCAGATGGGCGAAACCACCAAGTGATAAGCAAGTGAAGGATGCGATCATGAGCATCAAGCACGGGCACGATGCCACCAAGAACATGTCCCAACGAGTCCTCATTATCAATTCCCACATCCTCAAAACCCAACAAATTTACTAAAACTGAAGAATTGATTTGAAATTTCTTTCCCATAAGATAAGATTCGATAGCAACAACTTCGTATCTATCTTGGTTATAAATACACCAAGCATTTGAATAAAAGATAAGGACAAGGTTTCTGTATAAAATTCCAGGTATACTTAAAAATGCCATGAACTTCTATTGATTCATTAAATCAAGATATCGAAATTGGAATCTTTCGGAAGACAAGAAAGAGATAGAAACAACGCGCTCACAGTGGATTTTGTAACCTTGATAATGTTTAAAACGATCTATGGCATTTGGAAAATGAGGTTCATTAAAACAATTTTGAAAAATATAAGTGAGGTTGGGTTTTGTACCATCATTTTCGAGATTGGTATTGGAAGATTGTCACAATTCTTTTCGTGCTTGTTTCTTAGGTGCCATGGTAAAAACCTAAAATTAAAATCAAACCAAAGAAAAAATGTATGCATAAACATCACATTCAATCCAATAAACAATCCAATGATCAAGGTATTGTAAAAACCTTATCGTATAGTTTAAAATCATATACGAGTATAAAAAGAATTTTTGGTAAAATAAAAAATGAAAATGGTGTTGAAAAATATACGAGTAATTTTATATTCGAATCAAAAATTTCAGTTTTGAAAGATTTTTTTGTAAAATCTTTGAAAACTATGTTATATACTTACTAAATATACAATTTTTGATGAAAAGCAGTGTACAAATATAGATTAAAATGAAAATAAAAGAAAAGGAGTTTATACCTTGAATATGGGATTTTGGATGAATGAGGAGATGATGATGTTGTTGGAGTATGCCCAAAGATCAATTATGAGATGGTTGTAAAAGACATACTTATTTTATCTTTTTTATTAATAAGAAGCCATTATTATTATTATTTCAGTCTTATTCTGTGTATCTATAAATAAATTGAATTATAATAAAGTCCTTAGAATAATATAGTTATTTTTGAATGTCCTTAGTCGAGAATTATTGTGGGCTTGGACAACAATAATGTATTAAGACTAATATATAGTTGATTGATGACAAAGAGTTGTCATTGACATGGAGATGTCAAAATCAATAGATAAATATGTGTTAGGGAACGACATACTGGACTAACCCGCTATGATCATGTTTCTTGGATTATTATGTGACATTCACAACATTGCTCATGGTGATAACTACATGTATGGTCATTAGACATGAGGTAATCATTATTTCAACATCGTGAGTGACATATTTTGATATGGCCAAACGTGTGCCGTAACTGACTACACTATAAAGACTGATATTGGATATGTCACAATCCATGTAGTGAAATATGGTTGACCAGGATAGGATTTGTCCCTCCTACATAATAGGAGTAATATCATAGGCCACTTGATTGAGTGAGACTAGAAAATGCATGGTCATGCTCGAATGAATTGATATCGGATATCACAGTTATTCGTTTATAATAGTTTACTCAAGATATCAAGAAACATTAGATGGACTATACAAGTGTGACTAATCCATGACTTGTGTCTGATCTAGATATGAGGACAAAAGGATGAAATACATAAATGAAGTTAATCACGGAAAAAGGTTAAATCAAACCACGATTTTATGTAACTTAGGTAGCAATGATGTATTGCTAGATGTCACTCATTACTTGTAATATTAGAATTGTTCTGGATATTACTGCTAACATTACATGAACCTACAAGGGTCACACCCTATGATTGAAACGAACAAATATCGACTAGATAGCATGTGTACAAACTTGTTGTACACATAATTAGTGAGAAACCAAAAATATTATAATTATTGTAATTATAGATAATTTTGTTTATATATATATGTTAATATTTGATAAGCTATTGTAATTATCAAATACTATTAAATATATATATCTCTAAAAAACCTAATTAAAGTAGAATCAAATTCTACATATTTAATTATATCTGGTTAAATATATTATATATTTAAAGAATCCGAATTTAATTGGAATTAGGTTTTTAAATGCTATATAAAGGCATAAGGTCTAGCTGCCAACACATGTTTTTTTCGAAAATCCTCTCTAACAGTTAGAGAAGAGAAAAATTGCTCGTTTTATTCGGGTAGACTGTGTAGAGGTCGAAACATTTCTGTGATGACTCGAATTTGATTTGGATTCTCCTATACTCGCTACGGAATTCTAGATTACTTGAGGTAATGTTTTCACCCTTCATCATCCCGAATTCGTCCCTTGTACATGGATCACTGGTGGATTACGTCAGATAATTTTTCCGTTGCGCCATAGGGTGTACCAGCGTTTCCCAACAGATGCACCAAACTTGATGATTTTGCTAGGGTTTGATGAGAAAACCAAAAGCCCTCAAAATATTTTAATGATTTGTGTGAAAATCAAAGGGTTTTGATGGGTTTATATAGGGGATTTTCGAATCTAGGGTTTGAGAGAAAGTTAGAAATTGATTTAAAGTTAGAAACGCTCTTTTAATGCCTATTTAACTCTCCAGCGGCTACGTGTATCGATACGCCACCTGTGCATATTGAAATACTATACCAAAATAATTTTTAGCCATTTCGATACGTGATCCCGTATTGGTATAGGTCAAACTGTACCGAAACTATCTCATGATACCTGTACCGATACACGTTATCTTGGATCGGTACCCCTGAGCTAAAATTGTCATTTTTTACTGCAAGGTGCTCAAAAATTCGATTTTACTTGAATCAAAATGCATGAATATGATATGTGAACATCACGTGTGATAAAAAAAAGATGCATACTCCCTCTAGCAACAAGCATAGATGCATATAGGACCAAAAACGCATAAGCAAAGCAATCAACCAAATTCAAGCAATTTTAGACATTAAAAGGGCTCTAAGGTTCAAGGTAGGCTAGTTAAACCAAACTCTCTCCTAAGAGACCAAAAACGCTATTTATCTAAGGGTTTGGTGAAGATATTTGCTAATTGGTTCAAGGTGTCTACATATTCTAGACCAGCATTATTTTTCAAGATATGATCTCTAATGAATTGATGTCTTATCTCTATGTGCTTGGTTCTAGAATGTTGGATGAGATTCTTAGTGAGACATATGGCACTAGTGTTGTCACACTAAGAAGGATGGTATCTATAACAACTCCGTAATCTAAAAGTTGTTGCATCATCCAAAGGACTTGAGCACAACAACTTCCGGCTGATATGTATTCCGCTTTGGTGGTAGATAATGCTACACAATTTTGTTTCTCTAAAAACCACGATATGAGCATACTGCCTAATAATTAACAAGTACCGAAGGTACTCTTTCTATCGATCTTACAACCTCCATAATTCGTATCCGAATAAACATGCAAATCAAGGGAAGAATCTCTAGGATACTGTTCAACTATGAGAGTGCTTGGAAAAAGGGGTAGAAAATGTATTAGAAATGCATAAAACAGTGTCAAGATTTAGTCTTTTGCATGCAACTATACACGATCGGCAAGTAATACAGCAGTAAACTGAGTATCGATCCCACAGGGATTTACCAAGAGTTTGATTGCCTTGCTTGTTTACTTGTCAAAGGAAAAGTGTTGTTGGTTTGAAGTTGGTTTTGGAAATATTTTAAAATAAAAGAAATAAAAAAACAGCGTTGACAAAGAGAGTGTTTAAAATGAATGATGAGTGTTGGCAAGGGATGCCTGATTTTCACGCTATTCATGTCATGCCAACCTTTAATAATATAACGTCTTGGCATCGTTTAATGAGTAGATTTAAAATTAGCATTACCTCTCTCGATGGTCAATGCCCTAAATTAACCATGTAAAAACCCTTATATCTCTATAGTAACGTTTTTTCATAAATTAATTTAATTAAGTCCCAACCTATACTCTAAGGGGTAGATTCACTTCAGAAGTAAGCTCATCTACTTGAACATCTTCTTTCGAAGCATCTCACCTTAGTATCTGGCAACAGATCGTTGCCCTCTAAGTCTGTTAAGATATTAAGGTTCAATAAGCCAACAATACCAGTTCTCACTTGGCATAGTTTTGATAAAACATTGTAGAACATGCAAGATAGGGAAAACAATGCCGAAGCATTTTCATTATTAAAAACTAAACATAAAAATAGCGTTCAACGCAAACATCCCCCATCAACTATTAAATTAGTTCATGGTGAGGGTATCAACAAAAACCTTCAACGTTTTGCAAACATACCATCTTTTAAAAGAAAATAAAAAGCAACTATACGAAGAAAATGGGCGAGAAGGGGTATCTCGATGCAGCCCTTCAAAATCCAGGCTCTCGGTCAAGCTGGTCGTGTAACACCCCCTACCCCGGGTTAGTAGCAAGCCGGCTCGGGAGCGTTACCAAGCAAGAACATAACATTACAAGCAAAAACAAGGCAAGAATAGGTTAATTCATCTCTATTAGATGAGTTACTTAACTAGTAAGCAACCAAGCATACTTAACTTATCAAGCAAGCAATCTCATTTTTTTTTACAAGACAATATAGGTTACTACTTCAACAATTCAATTAACTTCATCATACCACTATCATTCGAATGGCCTAAGTATGCAAACATGCTTCCATTTCATTTCATTGTTCCTTAGATTGATACATGTAATATTTCATACCTAAATTACTAAACATGATCATTTGAACACACAATTGCATGTATCTTGTCTCCAAACAACTATACCATTCTACATTCACCATACAAACACATAAAAACACCTACAACATGGTATATTCTCACAAGTGACTATATAATTCCACAATGCATTCGAATGGTACAATAAGCTAGATCAATCACTTTGAACATTCCATATATATTCACATATGTGCAGCAACTACTTTTACATTACATATAATTTGAGTTCAATACATACTTAAGTCTTAACAACTATGTACTAACATGGAAGGCCTATACAAGAGCATATATATACAAGTATTCAAAACATCAAGTAGTTATGTTCATGCATATATAAAATCTTCCCAAAACAAACAAGATGCATGGCCTAGTCCTAGCTACATGTATATGTCTAGGTGCCACCAACTAGGAGAAATACAAAACAAGTATGAATCATACTTTAGCTATGTTTGTGTCATGCTTCGAGCTCAAGAAATTAGGTTTCAAGATCAAGCAAGAATCGAATCCTTTATCCTATAGTTGGGAAGAATGAAAACAAGAGTGATAAGTACAAGAATGTACTTAGTGAGGTAGTAACTAGTTCTAAGCAATTGTTATATCAAGTTAAGTGTCAATTAGACAAGAATGATCCTAGCTAAGGATTGCAAGGCATTAGAATAGTATAAGAAGCAAGAGATAATAATTCATGCTTACATAACAAGTAATCAAGCAATTCGTGCTTACATGACAAGTAATCAAGCAATTCGTGCTTACATGACAAGTAATCAAGCAATTCATGCTTACATGACAAATAATCAAGCAATTCATGCTTACATGACAAGTAATCAAGCAATTCATGCTTACATGACAAGTAATCAAGCAATTCATACTTATTAGCTCATTTATTATCTTTTTATCACAATCCTTGGTTCATAGTTTTTCTAGGTAATCGAGTCTCTAACCAACTGTGGCCACAAGATGTACCGTAGTAATGGTCAACCCTCCTACTGTCGCCAAAAACCACATACGTACCCTCCGTCTGTCGCCAATTATGGGCCTTAGCCCTGGACCGTAGTCCACCCTAACACAATGAGCTCTAGACTCTAAGGCATGCCCTTCTACCTATTCAACTAGCAACCGCGGTTGTTTGATTATAATTCATTTATTCAAGGATTTCAAGCTTTTCAAGATCATGTATCATTCAAGTGTACAAGTTCATGTCAAGCATTATCCTTTTCAAGAGTCATTTCGAGTATTGCATGGCAAGCTTATACATGCATTAATCCCTTAGGCCAATAGAGCCATAACTTAACATTTCAAGTGTTCATTGCATCATCTAGGCTAGCATTTCAAGCATTAAGTTTAAGCAATTGATCACAATACCATGTCATACTTACAAGAATCAATGTTACCACATATACATGCTAGCATTCTATTTATACAACACTTCAAGGATGTATTCAAGTTTCATGTATTATCCTATTTCATACTTCCCTTATTAGGTCACGACCATATTAAGTCCAATTTAAGAATTCAAGAATTTAGACATGCTTGCTTTAGTTAGGACCTAGTCCTAACTCTAGAATAAACTACACTCACAATACTCCCCAAGCTAGCTAGTCCCGAAAGACTATTCCCTTTTGCTTGTCCCTTGTATGCTCGGCTTTAGATCCTTCTCCAAAGTCCTCTACTTGCTCTAGTAAATCACATAGATAGAACAAGGTCAAAACATGAAATCACAAAATCATTCAACATGGCAGCAAGGTTAATACATTATATATACAAAACAGATAACATCTTATGTACACACCGTAATGCACATTACCAAACTACCTACATTCCATATTAAGGCAAAACTGGGCAGCAATTAAACTGTCCCAAAACTGTTTGCAAAACAGTTTACCAAACTGTATACAAAACTGTGTACAATTACCTAAACTGCTGCTATTAGGCAGCATGTACTCTGTTCACTTAAACATGCATAACTTTCATTCCGTACGTCGGAATTTCAATTGGTTTACACCGTTGGAAAGCTAACTTAATTTTATTTCTAACCATATAGTTCTTGAATTTTAAATATTTACCAATTAATACAGTTTTTAACTTAAAGACAGGGCAATTTACAACACTGGCCAGTTTGCACTGTCCCTAGTGTTTCTTCTCTACAATTCATTCTACAATCTATAATTCAGTTATGTTTTCTCCTAATGAATTTAGACATGTTAAAGAACTATCCATATAAATTTCAGCCTTAAATTCCATTTATACAATTTATGGTGATTTTTCAAAATTATTGCCCAGAATAGAGTATTCTGGGCAGATTACACTAGGTTAAGCTTCTAGTTTCATAATTCATCTAAACAAGATTCTAACATTGTAATTCAACTTATTTTCATGTTCTTACATCTATAGGTCAGTCCAATTCACCTATCAATGTGATTATAACAGGGTATTATAGTACTATGTTCAATTTGATCCATTTGATCAACATCATTCCTCTAATTCACCATTTGAGCAGTCCATTACCTAGCTTTAACTAATCCAATTATATGCATTCAATTTCCAGCAAGCTATTTACTCTATTCAAGTCTCAATTCATCTAACAATGTGATCAAAATAGGGCAGCATATACCATCAAGCATGTTTACACATTTTCAACTAGCAAAACAGTCCCTAATCAAAACTAGTTTCAACTTGATCCCTATCCTCAATTTCCAGCAACCATACACATTCCCCTTAGAAATTTGACTACTAACACTCACAATTTCAAGGATCATTAGAAGCTAACATCATCTTAACATGCATAACAATCATCCTATTCAAATTAGGCAACAAAAACATCACTAATTCAAGATTCATGTTAAGATGAATTGAAGATGGTCTAAGAAGCTTTTTCTCCTTCTTTGTCTCTCAACATTTCGGCTATGGTGAATGAAGAAGATGACACAATTTTTGTTCATCTTTCTTACCTAGTTGCCGTGAGTCATCACTCACAAGGCACATGTTCTCATCAAATGAGAACATGTGTCTAGGCCTCAAATTTTAATTCAATTTACATGCAAACTCTAGAGCTTTGCATATTCACATTTCCATCATTCCATTGAAGCCTTCTAGTTTTAATTTCAAATCAATTTGGTTCTAATTTCACTTATTTGATCTAAAAGATAGCTAATGTTCTTTCCTTTTTAATTTGATTAGCACATAATTCAATTAGTCAATAGCTTAGATAATGGTAACCTTCCTAGGCCAAGTTTAGGGTGTTACATGTCGAACTACATCTCCTTGGTGCAACCGGTCATCGATGGATCTCACGATCTAAAAAAACATCTCTCTAACTGCTTGCTTGATCGTTGTTTAAATAGGCGTACAAGGAAGACTTAGGATAAGCTCTTGAGTTTGAATTTTGAATGCTCAAGGGATAAGGGAAGCGATCTTCTTATCCAATGTTTAAATGTGAGCTGACCAGGTTAGGGCTGACGTCATCTACCGTCACTGCTTCGCCAACCAAGCTTAGTATTATTCTGCCAACCAAGCTTGGCACTATTTTCCCGCTATTTTTTCGAAGTTTGATCCAATTGCTATTTTCTCGTAGCCTGATCTGGTCCTATTTTTTCGAGTTCAACAACTACTTGGCCTGGCATCAAATTCCTCTTCTCTGCCAACCGGTGCTTTGGCATTATTTGGTCCATCTATGCTAACATCATCTCGTCATTCTCTCTGCATTCCTTCCTACGTTGCCTTGCTTTGCTCTGCTCTACCAACTGCTATGCCAAGCCTGCAATATTGCCAAGAAAACAACCCTTCACACTGGCATAGACACAAATCCTAATTCCTTATGTAAGTGCATGAATTTAACAACTAAATGCAACTAAATGTACTAAAAACAAGCAAAAGCATTGTAAAATAGGCATAAAAACAGTAATTTTGAGGAGGTAACACTCCCCCAAACCTAGCTCATTGCTTGTCCTCAAGTAATGCAAGTAAAAATAAAACAAAAATTGTGAAAATAGTACCTCAGCAAATTTTTGGTTGGAATACCAACAAGTGATGGCAAGCAGAATTTGGCTCTATTTCTGTCCTAAGGTATCTCAGTGCGGTAATGCCAAGCAAGTAGTAAATTCAAGCGCAACAATATAACTCTAGTCTATGAGCATGAAGAGTGCATGATGTATAGGTAATATGCATCAAGTATCATTTCACTCTCTTAGTCCAATTTACTACCTAAACTCATAATTTCATTTCATTTTTTTATTCCTGCCAAGTGTTTCTGTTGGCAATGATTTAAGCTTGCTTCATAACACTGTTTGGCGTGAGAAATAAGAGGGAGCATACCATGAACCCCCACGTTAATACAAACATTACTAGGCTTTTACTCTTCAACTCATACCCTAAAGTTTTGGACTTGAAAACTAAGAGAGAGCAAACCATGAATCCCCAAGTAACTTATTATCTCTAGGAAAAGGAGTGTTCTATTTTCTTTTTCTTGCCTTGGTAAAACATTATTGCTTTATTCTTCCTTTTTTTTACCCTGGAATCAATTTTTTTTCTTTTTTTATTCTGAGCTTAGTTTCAACAGTTCTAAGTTTGTTTGGGAACTAGATGCATACTACGTGTTAGGTGAAAGTTCAATTCCCTAAACTAGAGATCAATCGCCAAGCATACCTGGCATTACTATTCTCCTGGCATATGCAACTAAAGATTTAAAATTTCTTCATCGGATAGACTAATCTGGATCAAATTAAACTTGCCAAACAAAGTGTTAACATTCTTCAAAATTAAACCGAGGCAAAATTTTCTTTTTTTAATGGTTCGGTATGAAACTAATCTATATGACATACATGGCATGGCAATAGAAATGAAAACATGAATGCATGGCATAAATGTGAGGCAACACACACCCCCAAACCAAAGATTTGCATTGTCCTCAATGCATGAAAAAACACATATATACAATTAACATAGAAAAAAAATGCACGAACATATGAATACAATGAAAATTCAAAGGAGTTTAGGAAGAAGATGACTCTTTTCTGGAGACTTATTCTCGTGTGACGCGGGTCTTTCTCTTCGAAAAGGTCATATGATCGAGGGTCATTCTTTTTCTTCCTTTCATGCTTGGCTTTGATGCGGTAGTGAAAGCTCCAACATCTCGGAGAACTTCCTCCACAATCTTGGTAAGATCTGACGCGACATGAGTAGCGGTTGCATGGGACTAAGCAGGTTCAATAGGTGTTGTGGCAATCTTTGTAGTAGATTTAGCTTTGGTAGACTTGGCTTTGGTTTCCTTGATTCAACTGGGATTCAAAACTAGTAGATTCAACTTGAACTGGAGATAACGAGACTGTGGCATCAGATGGGGTACGAACTAATTGGGGACTGGCTGGTATGGCATCATTGTTGGCAAAGATCTCTACAAGGAAATCTGGGAAATCTGGAAAGACACTTGGGGACAGTCCTTGAAGAGTCTCCTTGATGGCAACGTCCCTAGCATGAACATAATGCTAGAGCTTGAGATTTCGCTTCTCAACTTTCTTAAATTTTTGGAGGATGACCTCCTGGTAATGATGGATCTAGGAAAGCAATGCCAGTGAATCAGCTGGCATGGAAGCGGCAGGCTCTACCTTTGGCATCGATACTTTTCCCTTCCTCTTATCCTTGTATTTCAATCCGGTGGCAGTGAATTACCTCTATAGGGCTGGCATGATTGTGATGCTCTTAATCTCTTGGCCTTTGTCTGGATCAATCTTGGGCACACCATGCCTCATGCAAATGTTAGAAATTCATAAGGGAAAGAATAAACTACCTTTGGGCTTACCGGCACATTTATATGTCTCCTCGATGATGATCTGCCCAACATTGATTTTTCAACCAATAATTATTGAATGCAGTAATGCCAGCTGTTCCTCTGACATTGTTTTGTTGTGGATGGTTTGCATGAGATTTGCCTTTAGAAAATGGTTCCACCCCCTTTGGCTGAGATGTTACCGTTAATCTCTTAACGGTGTGGTGTCCGTTGGTGGACTCAATCCAATCCGTGCCTGGTTCACACAGATCTTCCAGCAATTTCTTCCTTTTGGCAGCAGTCATTGACTCGGCATACTCCAGATGTTCCTTTTCACCATCCCTCAACTTGAATATGTCATTGATATAACCTTCATCATAACAAACGCATATACCTCGTATCATCAAGAACAGATTGTCTTTGGTGGTCAAATGGGCGTAGAACTCACGAATAATGTTCGTATAAACCTTCCCCTTCTACTCGCGGAAGAGTTCCCATTTGTGTTGGTTGACTATCGTCATGAAATCAGAGGGAAATCCCACGTTTTGGTTATTGTTTAAGTCAAAATGCTTCTCATAAAAAAATATATTGAGAAAAAATTTTCTTCATACTTTTTCTGGATCTCCTCGTTGAAAAATATTTTGAAGAGGGTTGATGAAGAAGCCATTGAAACGAGATGAAAGCTTGAGACGGTTTGGATAAAGGAAGAAGAAGAGAAAAGATGAATCTTGGTTTCTTGCTTGATAAAGAAAAAAAAGAGATGAAAAGGGTTTTGTTTCTTTGAATGGTTAGGGTAGGTAGAAAGTAAAGAGTTTGAGTGATTAATGGGGTGTAATAAAGTAGCCGGATTTAATGGGGATAATGATGGAAAAGAAAAAGATTTGATTTGATAAGGGGTTAAGTGATAAGGGTGATGTGATAAGGTTGTAAGTGATAGGACATGTTTAAAGATTGGAGTGATAAGGTGTTTAAATTGAATTTAAATTTCAACTTAATCCAATTTGGGCAGCTAGGGTTAAGTTCAAGGAAAAAATAATCTCTCTTTTCAATGGGCTGAATTTAGTCAAGATAGGGTAAATCTCTTCTTCCAAAATTCCAATCTGTCGTATGCCAAGCTTTTGCACTGACATTCTTCCTGATACGCATAATTCTCTCATTATGTCATCGTCTCATACCAAGTCCTGCCTTGGCATTATTCCTGGCACACTAAATCTGCACATACTCAAAGAAAACCTTTCAACGCAGTAAAGGAAAATTAAAAGAAAAATAAACAAATAAAGAATTTGCTGAAAAAGAAAGACATTTAATCCTAATATTTACAAAAATTAAACCAAAATGATGATGTTATGGTACCTCTGCCAAGAGGGTAACCTCTTTAGCATGCTTCTGATCACCTTCAAAATAGTGCTTTAAACGTTGGCCCTTGGTTCGTAGATGGTAGGATGTGGCAATCTTTTGTTTGAATAATGAACATAGAAAGCCAAAGGTTTTCTTTCCTTTAAGTATGTCAAAATTTCGATTACACAATGAAAGAGAATATTTTACCATGGTAGCTTTAAACAACCACCTTAGAAAATCGAAGTATCTCTTTGTTTTATGTCTCGAGAACTTTTTATCAAACTCTGGTAGTGCTTAGGCTTTGCTACTTCTTTCTTCTCTAATGCCGAGGTATGGTTGAGGTGACTTGACAATTGTTTCAGTTCCAAGTTTTATGACTCATCACTAAATGGTTTTGGTACTCTGATCTTTCTACCAGCCAACTCAAGTGGCTTAGATTTATCAAAATAACTTATGATCTCATCTAGGAAGGTCGGTTCTTCAAATTATTCACCCATCAAAATGTTAAAATCTTGCTCCATGGCATCAACATATGTGCCCTGGCAAAGCTGTGATAGGGCCTCATCGAAGATAGATTCCATGATCTCTATAGCTTGACATTCCTCGGGTTCATCTGCATACTTAAAAGCTTGAAACACATTAAATGTAACATGCTGGTCATTCATGCGCATTGTAAGTTCACCTTTATGAACATCTATTAAGGCTCTGCCTGTGGCAAGAAATGGTCTGCCCAATATAATTAGGATATTAACATCTGCCTCATAATCTAAAATGATAAAATCAGCTGGGAATATGAATTTTTCTACCAACTAGAGTGTCACTGTGGTAGACCTTGCTTCTATGCCAAGCTTTTTGAAAATAGACATTAGTATCAAATTGATGTTGGCTCCCAAATTACATAATGCCTTACCCATAAATTTGTTGCCAATGGTACAAAAAATAGTAAAACTTCCCAGATCTTTCAGCTTTGGTGGTAACTGATTGAGTATCATTGCATTGCACCCCTCAATGAAAGCTACAGTTTCAAAATCACCCAGCTTCCTCTTTTTGGACAAGATGTGCTTCATGAATTTGACATAGTTAGGCATTTGATCGAGAGCTTTCACTAATGGTAACATTGCTATTATGTTGTGTGATATTATGTGTTTGTTTTGATGAAATGTGTATGTGTTATGCTTGCTAGACCAAGGGCAACAAGTTGGGGAAGAAGAGGATAGGAGTGGACATCCCAAAGCTAGAGGTAAAAGGATTTGGATTTGAGACACTTGAATTGCTAGGAGTATTGTGAGTGTAACTATCCTTAGGGTTGGGACTTAGGTCCTAACCATCCTTGCTATTATTAATTCAATGAAATTGCCATGTAACATGACCTAATGCATATTTGACTAATTAAGGGAAGAATGACATGTATGATAACTTGTTTGATGCCATGATCTATTTGTTACTTGGGTGTTAAGCAAATGAAATGAAATGTTTGTCATATTGCATTGCTTATGCCTAAGGTATAAAATGCCATGCTTGCTTGGAGAATAAGGTACGCACATTGCATACATATGCATGTGTTTGTGATTGTTATACATGGCTGATTGAAATGAATTGAACAATAGTACCACTTTGTATTCATGCTATTCGAATGGCATGGATAGTTTTGTATTGAGAGTTAAGACTCCATAAGCCTAAGGGCTTGGCCTTTGAATGGTATAATGTTGTATTGGATCATGAAATGCATAAAGCTTAAATGAAATGGATAATCAACAACCTTGGTAGCTAGTTTGATACATAGGAGGGCATACCTTAGAATCTTGAGCTCATATTGGCACTACGGTGCATATTAGTACGACGGTACATATTGGCACGACGGTGCATATTGGCACTTCGGTGCATGTTGTTAAGATTTGATTATCTAGTAAGCTACTTACCAAGGTGTTATAAGATGACTTAATAATTGAAAAGAACATTGTCTGATTAGATGTGTGATATGAACATTGCTTGTATTGTAAGAAACTTGTATAAGCTTCCTTGCCTTGAAATATGACATATGAATGCAGTTGTTTAAGAACTTCCAAGAAGTGCTTAAATTGCTGATCCTGCTTGTGCTTTTGTAGTCTTTGTCGAAATGATGGAGGTGGATAAGTATACGCTGGTTCCGCCGGCTTTGCCAAGGTTTTGCTGGCATCCGACTGATGTCTAGCATCAGACTGATGTCTGGCATCACTTATGTCAACTTCTTTCTTCTCTGGTTCTTTTGGTTCTTCTATTGGTCCTTTCTTCTCCTCCTGGCAACTATTTGGCTGCTAGACAGATGCCTCAACCTCACATTGTTTGACACTCCGAAGAGTTACAACTTTGCATTTTTCATTGCAGTTTTTTCTAGCATCTTTTGTATCACTTGGCAAAGCTCCCTAGGGTCTGTTGTTGAGGGCACTGGCAATCTATACCTCCAAGTTTCATATAGATGTTGCCAAACTCTAGATAGTTGCATCATTCCTCTCCATGTAATCCGTCAAGTTCCCCTAGTTGTTCCTTTGCCCTGCATAACTATTTTGTGTCTGTTGTGGCACGGCATTCTAGTTGACCCCTGGCATGGCATTGTTCTAACGTTGGACATTGTATTAACACTAGGCACTATTGTTTTGATGTTGGACGTTGTATTGGTTGCCTCATTGATTCCCCCAAGCTATATTTTGGTGTTGCCTCCATCATGCATTGTAAGTATTAGAATTCATATTATAATTATGATTAAAATTGACAACAAAATTTACCGACTCAGGGTTGGTAGGGCAATTTTCCGTGTGATGATCCTCTCCACATATTGTATAGAATGGGGCTAATGCCTTAAATTTTTGGGCCTCATTACTATTTTGCAAGGTTTTCACCATGGTAGTAAGATTGGAAATTTCAGCGTGGATGGATGTGAGCTCATCTATCTGTAATTTCCCACCAGTTTTAGTGTTGGACCCAAGTCTGGCAGTAGGAATTCAAAATTATTGATTGAAATCTTCTCAAGGATGCCAATGCCTCTATGCAGTTTTTGTCAAGTAATGAACCATTTACCGAAGCATCAACAATTGTTCTGGCTTGTGCATTAAGTCCATTGTAAAAGGTCTCTATTTGGGTCCATTTTGGGAATCCATGCATGGGACATCTCCTCAACATGTCTTTATATCTCTCCCAGGCATCTTATAAGGTCTCATCGTAAACCTGCCTAAATGTGATGATCTCACCCCTCGGTTTGGCAGTGAGTTTAGGTGGTTGAAGTTGTAGTAAAAAATTTCGGCATAGATCTCCCCATGAGGTGACAGAACCAGGTGGTAAAGAACTTAGCCACACTTTTACTTTATCTCTCAGGGAAAATGTAAACAACTTTAGTTTTATTGTATCCTCCGATACTCCAGGCTATTGAAATAGCTGGCAAACTTCCATGAATTAGTTCAAGTGTTGCCTCGGATCTCTCGTAGATGCTCCATCAAATTTTCCTACATTCAAAAACGTTTGTATCAATACCAGTTCAAAATTTGGTGTATTTACCTCGAAACCAATTAGTCATGGCATCAAATTATCAATGTTTGGTACCGAGTGTTCTCTAATAGGACTCTCTTCCTCCACATTAACAGCTGGGGTAACAGGAGCTGGAGGTATCCCATTGTTATTGGGTGGATTTTCATCATTATTTAACACATCATTTCCTTCATTGCCTTGTTGATCCATGTCTCGAATCTTTTTCTTTAACCTTCGCAAGGTTCTTTCAACTTCCATATCATATAGCCAATCTTCAACCACATGGCGGTTTCTGGTCATACACCGGTCAAAACAAAAAAATAAAATAAAAAGCTAAAATAAAAAGAAGACAAGTAAAATCTGAAAATAATAAACTCCGTTGCAATCCCCGGCAACAACGCCAAAACTTGTTCGACTGTGAGAGTGCTTGGCAAAAGGGGTTGAAAATGTATTGGAAATGTATAAACAATGCCAAGATTTAGTCTTTTGCGTGCAAGAATACACAGTCGACAAGTAATACAGCAGTAAGCTGAGTATCGATCCCACAGGGATTGACCAAAAGTTTGATTGCCTTGCTTATTTACTTGTCAAAGGAAAAGTTTTGTTGGTTTGAAGGTGGTTTTGAAAATATTTTAAAAGAAAAGAAATAAAAATAAAACAGCATTGGCAAAGCGAGTGTTTAAAATGAATGATGAGCGTTGGCAAGGGATGCCTGATTTTCACGCTATTCATGACATGCCAGCCTTTAATAATGTAATGCCTTGGCATTGTTTAACAAGCATATTCAAAATTTGCATTGCCTCTCTCAATGCTTAATGCCCGAAACTAACCATGTAAAAACCTCTATATCTCTATAGTGATGTTTCTTCATAAATCAATTTGATTAAGTCTCAACCTATACTCCTAAGGGGTATATTTACTTCAGAAGTAAGCTCATCTACTTGAACATCTTCTTTCGAAGCATCTTACCTTAGTATTTGGCAATAGATCGTTGCCCGCCCCCTAAGTCTGTTAAGATATTAAGGTTCAATAAGCCAACAATGTCAGCTCTCGCTCGGCATAGTTTTGATAAAACATTATAGAACATGTCAGATATGGAAAACAATGCCAAAGCATTTTCATTATTAAAAATTAAACATAAAAACAGTGTTCAACGCAAACATCCCCCACCAACTATTAAATTAGTTCATGGTGAGGGTATCAACAAAAAACCTTCAACGTTTTGCAAACATATCATCATTTAAAAGAAAATAAAAAACAACTAAACAAAGAAAATGGGCGAGAAAGGGTCTCTTGGTGCAGCCCTTCAAGATCTAGGCTCTCGGTCAAGCTGGTCGAACCACATCTCCTTGGTGCAACCGGTCATTGATGGATCTCACGATCTCTCAAAAAATCTCTCCAATTGCTTCACCAACCAAGCTTATCCTAAGTTTGAATGTGAGCTAATCAGGTTAGGGCTGCCGTCATTGCTTCACCAACCAAGCTTAGCATCATTCTGCCAACCAAGCTTGACACTATTTTTCCACTATTTTTTCAGAGTTTGATCCAATTGCTATTTTCTCACAGCCTGATCTAGCCCTATTTTTTTGAGTTCAACAGTTACTTGGCCTGGCATCAAATTCATCTTCTCTACCAACCAGTGCTTTGGCATTATTTGGTCCATATGTGCCAACATCATCTCCGCATTCTCTTTGGTATTCCTTCTTGCGCTGCCTTGCTCTACTCTGCTCTGCCAACTGTTATGCCAAGCCTGCAATATTGCCAAGAAAACAATCCTTCAACCTGGTATAGACACAAATCCTAACTCCTTATATAAATGTATGAATTTAACAACTAAATGTACTCAAAAGCAAGCAAAGGCATTGTAAAATAGGCATAAAAATAGTAATTTTGAAGAGGTAATAGATACCAAAGGCCTAAACAAAGTATGTCTCTAAGGTATCTAAAAATTCTCTTAACGGCTATAAGGTGTGATTCTCTAGGACTAGCTTGAAATCTAGCACACAAGCAAACACTAAACATTATATCCAGCCTACTTGTGGTAAGATAAAGCAAAGATCCTATCATAGAATGATAAAGCTTTAAACCAACACATGTACCTTCTTCATCTTTGTCAAGATTAGTAGAAGAGCTCATTGGTTTGGCTTGAGGTTTCACATTCTCCAAGCCAAAGTTCTTGAGCATGTCTTTGATTTACTTAGCTTGATTGATGAAGATGCCATCCTTCCTTTGTTTGATTTGGAGTCTTAAGAAGAATGTGAGCTCTCCCATCATGCTCATCTCAAACTCACCTTGCATCAACTTAGCAAATTCTTGGCAAAACAATTCACTAGTAGAACCAAAAATGATATCATCAACATAAATTTGAACTACTAAGATGTCTTTTTCTTTTAATAAAGAGTGTAGTATCCACCTTTCCTTTGTTAAAACCTTTTTCAATTAAAGATTTTGATAATCTTTCATACCAAGCTCTAAGAGCTTGTTTCAAACCATATAAAGCTTTTGTAAGTTTAACAACAAGGTTTGGGTATTTTGAATCTTCAAAACCAAGTGATTGTTCTACATACACTTCTTCATTAATAAAACCATTTAGAAAAGCACTTTTTACATCCATTTGAAAAGGCTTGAATTCATGATAACATGCAAATGCAAGAAGCATCCTAATAGCTTCCATTCTATCTACGGGTGTATAGGTTTCATCAAAATGGATTCCTTCTTCATGAGTGTAACCTTGAGCAACAAGTCTAGCCTTGTTTCTCACTATGTTGTCACTCTCATCTAGTTTGTTTCTAAAAACCCATTTAGTTCCTATGATAGACTTATTACTAGGCCTATCAACTAGTGTCCAAACTTGACTTCTTTCAAATTTGATTTTGTCACATCCCGAAAACCGGTCTAGTCGGAATTAGGATTCAGTGATCAAAAATTTTGTACTGGCTATGCCCGAATGATATAATCGCTCAATCTTTGTACCCCATTTGAAGTAATGAAAGTTATTTGAGCCTAATTAAAGTTTTTGGACCTTTTGTAAGGAATTAAAGTCATTTTAGTGACTAAATTGTGAAAAATTAAAGTTTGGGGGCAAAAGTGCAAACTTTGAAAAGTTAAGGGACCCTTTTGTAATTATACCAATTAGAGGTGTGAGTCACATTCTTTCTTAGATACTTTCATATGAAATTGAAGGCTTTTGTCATAAAAAAGGGTTATGAATTGGTTTATTAAAAGGTTTCCTCCCAAGCTAGGAAACCATCTGATTGGTTGCTTGGGAGGCCACCATTAATTAAGGAAAGAAAACCACATGGCATATGGTAAAAAGGGGAGAAGAAAGATAGGGAAACATTTTACTCTTGTAACCGAGGCATTAGCTTTCCACTTTCATTATCCTTTCACCAAAATAAGCAAACACCACCATTTCTATCTTCAAGCTTAAGCTCAAGCAAACACCTCAATCCAATCTTTGGTCTTTGTTTGATTTCAATATACCATTTGAAAGCTTGTAGTTTGGTAAGTAAAACCCCTATGTCAATTTTATGACTCCATCAATCCTTAGAGTTTAATTTCAAGATTTTAAGTCTTGAATGTTCAAGCTAAGCCCGTGTGTTAAATGGTTAATTTCCCTTATTTTGATGTTGTCTTCAAGCTTAGGTAAGCTTGAAAAACATCTTTGAATCATTAGTGTTGACTCTAATGCAATCCTCTAATTTTTGAACTAGCTAAAGTGGCAGAAGACAAGCCATCTTCACCATCTTCATTACCGAGCACTTCCAACGGCAAGGAGATCATTATCCAAGAACCTTGAAGCCTCTAAGATTATGAGAGTGTAGTTGTGTCTCGGGATCGGCTAGGTGCCAACCTAGTTGCATTTGATTTGAGTCTATGTTATATCTTCATTTGGATAGCTTGAGTAGAGCTTACAAGGTATGGATTTCATATGGTAAGTGTGGTAAGGTCACCTATTACTTTCGATGCATTTCGGTGTTCTATGATTCAATCATTATATATTACATATGAGAAATGTTTAATGTTAACATTGACATACATGAGAATTGATATGATGCATAAATGATATGACATGTTAGTTGGAGCCAATGTTCAATTCGCAATATGATATGATATGGCCTAAGGGCACAAAGGTAAGTTATATGATGAAACATGTAACCTTAGACACTTGTGGACTTTGGATACAATTGGCATGCCATAGGGTTATTTGAGCTCATCATGTAAGGGATTGGACTACGGTTCGGGCTACAGCCTATATGTGGGGAGAAAAGGTTGGATTGTGTAAGGGACTTCGGAGCTACGGCTCAATGCTAAGGCCTATTTCCGATGTGCGCGGCGTACAGGGGAATCCACATATCCATTGGTTACTATATCCAAGGATATGATATGTATTTTTGGTTTACATTTGATATATGGAAACATAACACTTGGCTTTGAGTATGTTCTATACATGATTAATGATGTACATATGTCATTCAAGCATGTTTACATGTCATTCATGCCATTAACGAGCTTATTTTACATTTGTTATAACTACCTCACTAGGATATGTAAGCCTAACATTCATCTATCTCATGCATTTCAGGATCTTGAAGGAAATCCGAGCTTTGATCATGTGGTTGTAGTTGCAACTCACTCTCATCAAGTCCATGTATGCTTACATTTTGTTTTGAACTCTTAGTAAGGAGGCATAAGGCTTAGACATGTTATGTTTGTCTATTATGATATGTGTGTAATGGCCTAATAGTGTTTAGGTGTTAGTTGTGAACTTTGGTACGGTTGTAGAATAGTAAGACTAGTTAACTTTGGCTTATAGGTATTAAAAGGTGAAAATGGAGTAAACGGATTCGAATCACTCTAAAATTTTGTATGCCATTAGAAATGTTAATTAAAAACTTGCTGGTAAAATTTCATTGCATTTGGACATCATTCAACAGGTTAAATGGACAAAAAACCAGATAAAATTTGTCATTACAATACAGGGGTATCGATACAGGTCAAGTTGTATCGATACGACCTTGCATATTTGGACTTGGTAAAATAGGGAGTATCGATACACTAAGGGGGTGTATTGATACGGATCTTGGTAGTATGGTCTGGGAAATAAATTGTATCGATACAGCCTTAGGGTGTATTGAAACGGGTCAACCTTGGTCAACACATATCAATATAGGCTTAGCCGTATCGAAATGGGGTCTTCTGAATGAAGTCAAAATAGGTCAACTCGTATTGATAAGGGCTGAGCTGTATCGATACGGGATTTGGCAGATTCAAATGGAGATGTGAATTATGTGTATCCGTATCAATACGGCCCCAAGGTGTATCTATACGAGGTTAGTTAATTCTGTTAAAAAATATTGAATATAGTATAAAATGGTCAATGAATCTTGTATGATCTAATTGGATAGGTAAATGACCTCCGTTAGTGATAAAATTTCACATGCTAACAATTGATAAGTTCAATTGAAGGTTAGTAAAAAGAAATTCTGATAAAGACCATTAACTTGTAAAATTTACATTTTGATCCTTAAGTTTACAAAAGTTTAAAATTGACCCAAATTGAGTAAGTTGCTGATAAATAGGTCTGTTAAGTCTTAAAAGAAGTTAATAAGACATTTCGAACAAGTTTTGAACTTCGATTGAGCTTTCGGTCTTCGAATATGTCTTCTGGTAACACTTTCCGATCTACTAGGCCGGGGAGGGGATATTACAAATTTAACTCCTCTTGCATAACCAATATCCAATAATCATCTTTTAGTGTTTCTTTGATATTTTTAGGCTCAATGCATGAGATCAATGCAACATTATAAGCATTTTTAAGAGAAAGTCTAGTTGTTACCCTTTTGGATGGATCACCCAAAATCTCACCACCTTTGACATAGTTGAACTCCCTTGGGTAGCTGACTTCCTTCTCCTCTAGAGTCATGTACTTCAATGCTTCTAGAGGTGGATGTTGTGCTTTTTATTCTTTGGATGGAACTTCATCTACCTTTGATGATTGCCCACCATCATCACAAGAATCCTTCCTCGGAAGGAGGTTATCATCGAAAACCACATGAATAGACTCTTTAACTACCAAAGTTCTTTTATTAAATACTTTATAGAATTTAGAATTTAAAGAATAACCTAAGAAAATAACTTAATCGCTTTTAGCATCAAATTTGCCAAAATTGTCTTTTCCATTATTTAAAACAAAACATTTACATCCAAAAGGATGAAAATAGCTAATTTAGGCTTTTTGGCTTTTAAAATCTCATAAGGATTTTTCTTTAAAATTGGCCTAATCATTACTCGGTTGATAATATAGCAAGTCGTATTAGTGGCTTCTGCCCAAAAATACTTTTGCAAATTATTTTCACAAAGCATGGTTCTAGCCATTTCTTATAAAGTTTGATTTTTCCTCTCAACAACCCCATTTTATTGAGGAGTGCGAGGAGCAAAAAAATTAAGGTTTATACCATTTGAGTTACAAAAATCCTCAAAACCTAAATTTTAAAATTCGGTTTCATGGTCACTTCTAATGTGAGAAATAGAATGACCAACATCATTTTGAGTATTTTTTGAAAACGTGATGAATTTTTCTAAAGCCTCATCCTTGGTACTTAAAAATAGAACCCAAGTAAATCTAGAGTAATCATCAACTAAAACAAATGCATATGATTTTCCACCCAATCTCATAGTCCTAATAGGGCTAAAAAGATCCATGTGGATTAATTGTAAAACTCTATTAGTAGAAACATTATTAATATGTTTAAAAGAAACTCTTTTATGTTTTCCTTTTGAACAAGCATCACAAATTTTGCCAAAAGAAAACTTTATTTTTGGCAAACCTCTTACTAGATCATTTGAAACCAATTTTTCTAAAACGCTCATGCTTGCATGCCCTAGTTTTCTATACCAACCATGAGTCATGTTCATCTTTTGAAAACAAAACATGCATTTGAAATATGAATGTCATCTAAATTCACCATGTATATGTTTCCTATGTGATGACCAATAAGCACAATTTTATTAGTTTCAATGTTTATAATTTTCCAACCATTTAAATCAAAAAGAACATTGAAAGCTTTATCACAAAGTTGGCTTATGCTTAAAAGGTTATATTTTAGACCGTTGACATATAAAACATTATCTATAAGGATAGAAGAGTGATTACCAATGGAACCAATTCCTTCAGTGTGGCCTTTGGAGTTGTCACCAAAAGTCACTACTCCTCACTCTTTGGTTTTAGCTCCAAGAATCGACTCTAGTCATCGATCATGTGTCTCGAGCATCCATTATCAAGGTACTATGAGTATGCACATGTAGCTTTGGGCTTATAGCAATGTTCCCCTTACAAACAAAGAATTAAACCTTAGTTTTTGGTACCCAAATCATTTTGGGTCCATGAGTATTAGCTCCTAAAATCTTGGTTCCCTTGGGAATCCAAGAAGACAAAGCACTAATGTTGTTAGAAGCAATTAGTTACTTAGAAACTCACACACTTCTAACATTCTTACCATATGAGAGCCTTAGGAAGCCTCTTTGTTTGTATCCATTAAAGTTTCTCTTTACATAGTTGGATTTTGAAGAACTTACTTTTTCAAAACTTTGTTTCCCAACCTTGATTAGAGAAGCTTTAAGATCACTAACCTCCTTATGGTGATCATCATGAACTTTAGAAAGAAGGTTGTTTAAGTCAAGATTTTTCTTTTCAAAATCGTTTGGTCTTTTTTGTAAATCAAAAACCTTCTTTTCAAGTTTGGAATTGGTTTTAGAAAGGGAATCATTTTGGTTTTTCAAATCAAAAATAGTTTTCTTGTTTTTCAAAATTGATTCCTTAAACTTTTCAACCAACTTGTCATAAACCTCTTGTAACTCATTGTATGCTTCTTGAAGTTCATCAAAAGATAAATCAAATGAAGATGAGTTAGAGGTTACCATAGGATCTTCTTCAAGATCCATGAATCAAAGGTTGGCAACTTCTTGCTCCTCTTCATCGGATGATTCCTCATCACTCCAAGTAGCAACGTTTATCGTGAGCTTCTTCTTCTTCCCAAAGCTCTTCCTTTTGAGTTAGGGGCATTTAGGTCTTATGTGCCTCGACTTCTTGTACTCATAGCAAATGAGTTGATCCTTCTCCTCCTCTTTGTTCTTGTTCTTGAAGTCTCATCTTCGATGAAACTTTTTTCCCCGGTTGAACTTCATGAACTGAGTGAATCGTTTGGCTAGCATAGCCATTTCTTCATCTTCTTCCTCACTAAAATAACTCTCTTCTTGTGAAGCTTTGAGAGCAATTCTTATCTTCTTCTTTTATATTTTCTTCTTTTTGACCTTCTTCTTCTCATCTTCTTTACCTTTTTTCATGATTTCATGAGTAAGGAGAGAGCCCATAAGAGCATCGAGCTTCAAGGTCTTTAAGTCCTTTGCCTCAATGATGGCGGTTCTCTTTCTATCCCATGACTCAAGAAGGGAGTAGATGAGCTTACGGACAAGTTTGTCTTCGAGAATGACTTCTCTTAAACCCTTGAGACCGTTGACTATGACGAAGAACTGATCAAACATCTTGGTGACGCTCTCATCTGGTTCCATCTTGAAATTTTTGTAGCTCAAATTGAGAAGTCCAATCTTGGTCTCATTTACATCTTTGGTGCATTCATAAGTGGTCTCGAGCTTGTCCCATACTTCCTTTGCACTCGTACAAAAGGACATCTTCGAGTACTCATCCGGTCCAAGTGCACAAAAGAGCATGTGCAATGCTTTGTCGTTTATTTGCAATTTCATCCTTTCTTGCTTGGACTAGGGAACTTGCCTTTCTCGTTCTTGCTTCATTGGGATAGATGGTCTGTCTTCGATTACATCCTAAAGGAGGTAATCGTTAAATTTGATGAATAGCCTCATTCGATTCTTCCAATACGGATAGTTATCCCCATTGAAGAAGGGCAATTTAGTGGTCGATTGAGACTCTTATAAGTTGTGGCCAAAAGTAGATGTCATGGCTTTGATTGTTGGTTGATTGAATCACCTCCAAGGATCTCTCAATGGTTGTTAAGCCTTTGATTGAGCCTTGCTTTGATACCAATTGTTAGGATGATCAATCAACTTGGTTTGGCCAAGAGAGGGGTGAATTGGCACTTTTAAAAATAAATGGAAGCAAATGAAAATGAGAAAAATGAAGCCACAAGAAATTATAGTGGTTCAAGCTTCTAACAGGCTTTACATCTACTACCTTAGCTCTCCATTAAAGATTTCAAACAATTTACTAAGAATTCTTGCTTTTTTTAGGCTAAGGAGATAACCTTTACAATTGATCAAAACTTTCTACCTAAAGCTTGATCCAATTTACTCACTTTTACCCAATCTGTTTCAATCGGATCACCATGCCCTTGAAGTTCTAAACTTGCAGAGCCGCGTTCTTCAATATCAATTTGATTCTTACGTTTTGCCTAATCGTGATGTTCTGAGGCAAAATGGAGTGCCTGAAGTTAACATAGTTAAGGGACTTCGTGGGGCCCCTACGAGCTTCTGTATTGCTCCAGCTGTGTTCAAAGAGAATGTGGAGAAAGTGAAGAAAATGGGAGTCAATCCTGAGATGTTTACTTTTGTTAGAGCTGCTTACGTGTTGGGTGCGATGTGAAAATCGACATGGGAGAGGAAGTTTGATGTTTATAAGAAGTGTGGTTGGTCTGAGAAAGAGGTTTTGAAAGCTTTTAAGTGTCATCCCTTTGTAATGGCATTTTCCGAGGATAAAATTAATGCAGTGATGGGTTTCCTTGTGAATGTAATGGGGTTCCAGGCTTCATCCGTTGCTAAACAACCCTTTTTTCTAGGACTGAGCATGGAGAAGAGGATTGTTCCGAGGGGTTTGTTCGTTAAAGATCTTGTGTCTGATGGGTTTACTCGAGAAAGAATTGGGGTTGAAGGCTTTGTTCGGGACTTTGGATGCGTTGTTCCTTCAGAGATTTGTGTACTCTTATGAAGAAGATAAAGCGTCTGAGCTGCTAAAACCGTATAATGAAAAGTTGAAACTTGCTGCAGGGGGGAAGCTTAAGACAGACAAATTTTAGAAGATAACTCTTTTCTGTCTTAACTTTGATGTGCTATTTGACTCTCGTAGAAGCTGTTGAGGCTTTAGAAAGAAGAATTGAATCTTCCACGTTAATCTTGCTATATTTCTAGTGCAACAATGAAATGTGTGTTCACTTGAACACCTTAATTTCCTTATTTTTATGCTATTCGAATATGCAATCTTGCTATTCTGTTTGTTTCTGCTAGTTCATGGTCATATTGATGATCTACCATAACCATTCTCTACATTTTTGTTGGTTTGGTTTCTATGACAAAAAGTGGCAAGCATCCGAGAACTTGTTTATTGTTTTTATTATTTCATTCATTGATTTTATTAAATTCATCATTAGTTTGTCATTTACACATTTATAATTTATCCATAGTTTAGCATGCCAGGACTAAGGTGCAACAACTTGCTTCCTACATTTCTGGTATTTCGTCTTCGCTTTCTTCTGGATGAAAATTTTGATACTTTTCTTGGAAGAGAGCAAGGCAGCCATCAAGCAGTTCGGAAAGAGCTTGGCATTCAATGCAAGTCAAACGTTAAGCTCCTATCATGGAGGACCACCACCAAATGTTGAGCTGAAAAAGGTATACTGCAAATTCTTTTTAATGTCATTTAGCCTGGTTAGAAAGGTATCAGAAATAAGTGTCCGACTCATTGTTGATAAGCTATAGCATCTTCTCTTCATGCGCGTAACATTTCATATGCTGTTCGTTCGGATGCTGTTTTGTGTTTTGGGTGAGTCATCCAATTTTAAATTTTAAAGGGGAAAAGGGTCTGCTCTCATGGTTTCTCCTGACTGCTCTAAATAATATATTCATGTTTCCTTTGAGTTGCAAAGACTTGTGGCTTTTTTTCGGTTTTGTTATCATATGTGAAATCTCTGTAAGTTATAACCTTTTCATGTATACACATACACACATAAAAAGGGAAAAACTTATTTGTGAAGATTGTGTGGTTTATTGGTAATGTGTGAATTTGGAGTAATGGCTTTGCCCTCCTAAGGGATGAAAAATGAAGATAAAGTTCATTAAGGGGGAAGTTTTGCTTAGTGTAAACTGTTAGATGCAGATGAATGATAATTCAAAGTAACCCGACACTGGTAATTCGATTCTAGTATTTCATCTTCGCTCTGTCTTGATAAAAACCATGAAAACTTTCATGGAAGAGAGGGTGGCAGCCAGCAAGCAATTCAGAAAGAGCTTGGTTAAAAAAGTTGAGCTGAAAAAAGGTACATTACAAATTCCTTTTAATGTCATTTAGCCTGGTTAAAAAGGTTTCAGAAATTAGTGCCTGATTCATTATTGATAAACTACAGCATCTTCTCTTCATGTTTGTTTAACATTTGATGTGTCATTTTGTATAGATTCCAGATTCCGCATGTTCGTGCGACGTTCTGCAGACGTCGGAAGAAGAGATGTGATGCAGTCAGATAAAGTCAAGGAGTGAAGGTAAACTGTACCTTTCGGAATGAAATTCGTCCTTTGAAGTTCAAAGAATAGCATAAAAGGAAGACATTAACTACCGCTTGGACTAGTAGGACGAGGGTTCGATCTTTTAAACGTATAGGGTCTGATTATTGATATTATGAATAGAGTAATATAAATTAGAAGAACGAAATTATGCAATTTCCTGATCCTAATTAATCTACTTATAAATCAAATATTGATAGTTAAAAAAACAAATGCAAAGAAAACTATAAACGAAGACGAGGAACGAAAGGATCATAGGTCATGCGCGGTCCACTTTATCCCTACTTTTCCGATTCAAATATTTTATAAAATTCAAATCTAAAAGTATAAAATTGTCGTATGTCAAACTTGTTATTAAGTCAATATGATTTTTTATTTTAAATAACTATGTTGTATTATATAGTAATTTTATCGATCAACAATTGGTATAATGAGATGAGGTATTATATTCTTTAAACAATGTAAGATATTTTAAATAACCAATTTTATAGTTGTCGTAAAGCCTAAATTTTAATAAACAGAACATTGTCAATCAATTTTAAAAGGTTAATAAATTTAGTTTCAAATTAATCTGACGATTGACAATTACATATAAAAAGTTTTAGTTTTTGATAAAATTTGAAGAAATTGAAACGTTTTTGATGAGTTTGAATCAAAGAAAAGAAATAGGAAAAGAACATGAGAAAGAAGTGTAGTTTTGGTAGTTTTTTTAACAAAAAAATTATTGAATGGTGATGCGAACGAGCAACATTTTAATAGAAATAAAACGCTAAGAGTCCGCTTAGTTTTTAAAAATATCTTTTATTTTTGTTTTTTATTTTCATTGTCATAAAATAATTTTCATTTTCGGATTTATAAAAAAATAGAAAACATGTTTGGTTAATAGGGATGAAAATTTGTTTTCAAAAATGAAAATAATAAAAATATGTTTGGTATTTAATTTTTAAATATAATTAGAAAATTATTAGTATAATAATAAATAAATCAAATATGAATAAATAAACTAAAGTTTAAAAAATGACATTAAAAGGATTCAAACCCAAACTAAAATGAAGTTAAAATTAAAAAAAAATCATGTTTTTATATCATTTTATATTTTTTTAAAACATTTTCTATGAAAATAATGAAAACATTTTTTTCCGAAATTTCACTTATTTTTGTTTTTATTTTTTAAAAAATATTTTTAAAATTTTCAACCAAACACATTTTTTCATCGTTTAGATGGACCAAACGACTTTAAAACTTTCTGAATCATTATTATTAACCGTTTAGATGGACCAAAAATCGATCTATGTTAATTATTTTGGTTAAATGGAACTTTCTCAGCGTTGATATTTGATTGACTTACATTTATAAGGACAGTATATTTTGGGGGAAATATGATTTATTTTAGAAAAGAACATTTTAACATGTAATGTTAGTATTTCTTAACGATGTTGATCGTAATAAAAGGAATTTAAAATTTAATAATTGCAATATAAGAAGTTTCAAAATTTGATGATTAAAGCAAAAATACCTTAAAAGTTGAGTGACTAATAATATAGTTTGTGCTAATTTTAATTACTTTTCTTTATGATGGTCGCCCACCATAAAAATGGCCATTTCTTGTGGGCTAAGGAAAGGGACAAAAATGGTCACCGCACTCGACCAAAACCCCTTGACAAACGCTGAGTTTTCTCGGACCACAAAAAAAAACTATAAACCTATTTTGACCACGTTTTCAATATGCCTTAAAACAAAGCCCCGCATTTCAATTACGAAGAACCGAACCGAGTACCAACGAATACCTATATATATACATATACATAACATGAAAGCATACCAAAACAAGAAGAAGAAAAAAACTTTAGAAAACGCCATGGACAGTGAGCTGATAAAGCAGCTGCTCCAAGGAGAAATCTTCTGGTATGAAACAACAACGCCAACTGCAACTGCAACTGATACAGCCCCGAGTACTTTCGTTCCATATTCGAACATCGATCTGGGTTTTGAGACAAGTGTTGTTTCGGGTTTCAACGATGGTGGGAGGAGTTCTGAGAATTTGAACAAGAGGGTGATGGGGTTCTTGAAGAAGAGTTGGCCGGCGCCGGCGGTGGCAGTGGATGCTAAAGATGATGAAAAGGAGAGGTGTTTCCGTCGTATGATGAATGAGAGGATGAGAAGAGAGAAGCAGAAGTCGAGCTACTTCGCCTTGCATTCCATGCTTCCTCGTGGTACTAAGGTAATTTGATTTTCCTTCTTCTTTGCTCAAATTCTTCAAATGGTACCTACACTCTGCATTTTTAGTGTACTTAGTCCCTCTGCAATAGTTCCATCTCTTAATTTACTCTAAATCTAATTTTTTAAATAAGGATAAAACAACTTCTAGTCCTTAAACTTTAGTAATTTTCTCCAACTTAGTCATTTAACACCTTTTTAGCTACATTTAGGACGATTCAAAGATTTAAAGGATTATGCACTATTTATTAAAATACAACTTTTAATTTTAAAAATAAATGTTTGTTGACGTGTTGTATACGTAGTATATCAACTTTTAAATAACAATGAGTTTAACAAGACTCAATATCCATTAAGTACAACAACATTTTGCTTTCCATGTGCCTTATTATTAAGTCCATAACTATTTTTCTTCTTTCCCTCGCAAGCATTTAACTTCAATTATTTTTGGGTCTTTATTTTCTTAGGAGCTTGTATGGTTGCAATTGTCTTGAACAGAAAAAATTTATCTACCCCTAATCATGCCCCTTTTTATATCTCATACTAAAAAAACACTAAAAATTTAATTTTAAACTCTAACTCTAAATTTTACATCTTAAACCCTAAACTCTACTCCTAAAAAATACACCCTAAACCCTAAATCCTAAACTTTAACCACAATCCCTAATCTTAAACTCTAAACCCGCTTTCTTAAAATAGTGACACAAAAAAAACAATTTGTGACAAGCGATTTTCATCCGTCTTGAACCACTCATGTCTACATTAGTTTTGGAAACATAAATTTTTGCCCAATTTTATTCCTTTAATAATGTGTTACAATCTTGAAGTATCACATCGTTAACTAGACTAAAAATAAAAGAGAATAGTCAAGTTTAAGATTAATATGAATAAAATGTTTTCAATACAAGTTTAAACTTGGGTAGGTCAGAGATAGACTTAGAGAGGCTAAAGGAGAATGTCGCTCTCCCCTAAAATTTTAAAATTCTTATATAATAGTCGAGTTTATATATTTACTATTAAAAATTTATTTTTACCACTTTTAACATAAAGTTTTGTATTCGTCCCTATAGTTCAGATGGCGACGAAGAGAGTAGAAGAGCTGAAGTGGCAGAAGAAAGATTTGGAGAGGAGAAACCATGAGTTACAGGCAGATTGTAAGGAAGAAAACAAGATAAGAGTGAAGATAGATAATCCCATATCTGGGATTGATTCCATGTTGGAAGCTTTGAAATGCCTGAAGGCTTTGGATTCCAAACCCACAATGATTCGTTCAATATTCAGTAATCAACAATTCCTTGCACTCATGGAGTTTGAAACTCAGGTAATCCACCCTCTCTTTGCTGGCGGTCATATATCCTAAATTCTATCCGAAACTCTAAATTATTAAACCTTAAATAAATATCTAATCCTTTTAAGACAAAAAAATTTATAGCGTAAAGACTGCACAGCACGTGTATTAAGTAATGTTTGAATATGATATAAGATTATAGGTAAATGATAGTATAGTATAGGTGTGTTCTAGGTCTTTATACGAACAAAAATGATTATTTTATTAATAGTCAAAATTATTAATTTTTAAAAATAAATTTAATTAAATAATATGACAATAATTAAACTATAATATAATAATTTTAAGTAATATGACATGTTCGTCTAATCTTGAAATTAAAAAACTAACGAGTTTGATCAGTTTTGTTCATAAGGTATGTGTCTTATCTAGGAGTGATAATCATGTCTGACCGGTTCGTGAGTTATTCAAGCTCGGCTCGAGTGAGTTTGACTCGGGCTCGGCTCGAGACTTTAACAAGTCGAGCCGAGCCTACCCAAGCTCAACTCGAAAAGCTCGTGAACAGGTTCGAAATAATTATATATATATATACTACATATGCACTAAAGTAATATGTTTAGCAAAAGGAAAGTAACAAAATAAAGGCAAAAGATCAAAAGTAACCCTCAACGTTTAACCTTTTGGTCACTTTGGCCCTTATTCTGTTTTTTGTCCAAACAATCACCTAACATTTCATTTTCGTTCAATTTTCACCCCCGATGGATGGAAACCGTTAGTCAACTAACAGTCAACGCCTGAGGCTGACGTGGCATGTCTGCATGGCATGGGGGATGATGTGGCAATGCCACATGGCATTTTGCTGACATGGAATTTTAAAAAATTTAGAAATTAAAAAAAATATATTTTTTAAATATTTTAACCAATCGGATGATGCCACGTGGTACTTTGCTGGCATGGCTTCTTCTGATCGGTTAAAAATATATATTTAAAAATAATTATTATATATATTAAAAAATTCCTAAATTTTTTAAATATTTTCAAAATAGTCCTCAATACCTTAAATCCCCAAATTCAGCCACTCCCGTCAACGTTGGCCACGTTGCCGGCGACGGAATGAAGCACTCTCCCCCTATCGAACGACCCAGATATCGTTCGTCGTCCGTTCTATCACCATTCATCGTGAATCGTTGAAATGAACCATTCGACGATTTTGCTTTCGTCCGGCGTTTCGCACGGCGTCGATCGATTTTCGGCGACAAGATGTTGGGGTGTGATGGTCCGACGACTGATATGGTGGGCGGCGGCGTGGCAATCGGCGGCAAATATTTTTTGTAAAATTTGGGTTTGAGGGAGTTATGAATTTCAAAATTTGGGGGCTATTTTGTAAAATTTAGAAATTTTGGGGCTATTTTAAAAAGTTGATTTTTTTAAATATTTTTTAACCAATCAGATGATGCCACGTTAGCAAAGTGCCACATGGCATCATCCGATTGGTTAAAAATATTTTTTAATTCTTTAAAATTCCACGTCAGCAAAATGCCATGTGGCATTGCCACGTCGTCTCCCCATGCCATGCAGACATGCCATGTCAGCCGCAAGCGTTGACCGTTGGTTGACTAACGGTTTCCGTCCAACAGGGTGAAAATTGAACGAAAATGAAACTTTAGGTGATTGTTTGGACCAAAAAAAAAGAATAGGGGCCAAAGTAACCAAAATGTCAAACGTTGGGGGGCTACTTTTGACCTTTTGCCTAAAATAAATTAGAAAAAAAAATCCGCTAAAAGCAAATTAACTAAAATAAATTGGGCATTTTCCTTAGTTGGTTGTTATTTGATTTTGTATTGTCTTTAATTATGTGTTTGTATTGTAAGAATATTTATTGGTTATTTGGACTAATCTAATTTTTGGCATTCTTTTTTCCTTTGCGGTCATTGAGTTTCATTTCAGTGTTGGTTACGAGAGGGGATTTTAATGAATCTTTTGTATATAAAAAAACTATAGTAAAATTGTCCATTTCGAGCCGAGCCAAGCCTGGCGAGCTTCGAGCCCGAGCCCAATAGTATTGTTTCTGAGTCGAACTCGAGCCTAAAATTTCGAGCTCGACGAGCCTCGAGCCACATAATTAAAGAATACTATATTAACGAGTTTGAAATTAAAAAATTAACGAGTTTAATCAATTTTGTTCGTAGGGTATATGTCTTATCAAAGTGTAAAAAAAATATAAATAAATACTATATTATAATTACTTTAAACCAACTATTTAGGGGAAAACCAGAATAGTTTGCATTTTACTTGGATTCCATTCCGTTTAACTTGACCCAACTTAGTACAATATTCGCTTGTAAAATGCAATGATTCCGGTTTACAAACTCATTATGGATAAGATAAACATGGCGCATCATATTTTAAACCGTCGTATCATCCAATGAAATTCATCAATTGTTACAAAAATCACCATATTGTTTGCTTTCTCTTATGTAAGTTGGAAACATTTTTTCTATGGTGACCAAGATACAATCTGTGCTATAATGAGGGATCTATACAATACTTTTCCCAATATAATATGAATTGTACTGAAGTAACTAGAAGATATAAACTTAATTAACGTTGACAAATAGTGTTGCTACTAATAGTAATGCCAATGATTTGTCCAATTGGTAATTATTTTTTTGCAGATGGGAGCTGCCAAAGTAGAGAAGGTAGTAACTGGAACATTGCAGGAAAAGGAGAGGAAACTTCAGCAACGTTGGACCAACACACACCACAAGTTTTGATCAAAATGGTCTAATATCATTAGCAATAGAAAATCACACGTGGCTCCAGGTCATAGTTGACAAAAGAAGTCGCAAAATTGAAAAGCAAGATTAGGTCAATTGACCGGAAGATGCAAATTAATGAGGAATACTATGGGCTAATTTGTATCCCAAGAAAGTTAATCCTAGTATGGAATATTGGACTTTTCTTTTTGAATTTCTTCATTTTTTAAACAATGAAATACTATGGTTTTTAATTGTTGTATTTAAGAACAATACGGTGTTCAACACAAATCAACCGAGACAATATAAAATTGTCATTAATGAAAATACCAAAGTTTGCAACAATCAAAATTTGATAAACAGAAGTTTCACTTCATGCAACACAAGATAAGGAAAAGTATCCAAACCCTACGGAAAGGACTTCATTTTAGAGGAATGAACCTTGAAGAGTGGGTAGCACCAATACCGGGTCTACCATGCTTAACCGGCTTGTATGAAATAGAAAACTCAACAAGGTAATGGCTGATCATCTCAGGCTTGATTTCGACTTGATTGAATGTCTTGCCATTGTACACACCGATAATGCTTCCAATCATTTCCGGTACAATGATCATGTTACGGAGGTGGGTTCTAACCGGCTTTGGTTTGTCACCAGGTGGTGCCTCCCTTTTCTGAATCAATGCATCAAAATAAAATTAACCTCTCAAAGGAATAATCAAACACTAATGCAACTAATGTAGTTCACTCGTATGATATTCGCTAAAGCTATAGAACTACAAATGACAATTCAATAACCTAGGGCTTGAATAACCCTAAAATTAGGCAATTAACCTTAAATATTTGGAAAATGAAGCAAGAAACAATAAAACAATAGAGAAGATGAGATGGCTACACAAATACAATAGTATTAGTTAATTACATTTAGAATAAGCTGAAAACTTGTACTTCATCAAATCAAGACTATACTCGGTAATGCGAATTTAGGTGTGATTCAAAACGTAATCAATCAAGCAAATGCATTCTACTTCGATACAATTTACAACATTATCAAAAGAAAAATTAAAGATCATTAGCTTAGTGATAAGTGCTAAAACTATTTTGATATATTTGAACAAATAACCATAAGAAATCTAATACTATATCAGTCTAATCGCTTGAACTTACATGAGCGTCAACTTACAAGTTTTAACAAAAATCAAATAAACAATGCACAATAACTATACATCAATCTTAGATCTAAACATAAATCCCAGAAATATAATCGAGAGAAAAGCAAGAAATAAAGAGCAAAAGTAGAGATCAGCTTACCGCCTTGCGAAGCTTCTTGATCAAAGCCATTGGCTCTCTTGAGACCCCTCTGGAACCTAAAACCACATCATACAAACAATTAAAAAACAAAACCCATTTCATGTTTTTATCCAAAAAAAAATAGAAACAATTGTTAGAAAATTTGAATTCTTTGATGTTTACCTTCTGCGGGAACGAGCAGGGAAGAGCTTGACAAGCTCATCGGTGGACATATCAAGGAGAGCATCCAAATCGACTCCTCGGAAGCTAAACTTCTAGAATGTTCTCTTCTTGGGGACTCCGGCCGCCGCAAAATCCGTCTCCACATCCGCCTATAAAAGTCTAATACATAAACACATTACGCAGTAATAAAAGAGAAAAGGGGAAGAAATAAAGTGAGAGGAAAATAATGAAGAACAAAGGGACAAAAGCTAATTACCATGGTTGAATGCTCTGGTGTTCTGAAGGACATATCAAGGAGAGCATCCAAATCGACTCCTCGGAAGCTAAACTTCTTGAATGTTCTCTTCTTGGGGACTCCGGCCGCCGCAAAATCCGTCTCCACATCCGCCTATAAAAGTCTAATACATAAACACATTACGCAGTAATAAAAGAGAAAAGGGGAAGAAATAAAGTGAGAGGAAAATAATGAAGAACAAAGGGACAAAAGCTAATTACCATGGTTGAATGCTCTGGCGTTCTGAAGCTCGAGCAGTCGCCGCTAAGTGTTTTACTGGGGAGGTGGACGATAGAGATATTCTTGTGATATGAACTGCTTATATATATAGTCTGAAAAACCCTAGAATTAGATCTTTGGGTACCAACGCTGGGCTTGCTATTGGGTTGGGATTTGGTTTTGAATTTGGGTTTCAAATTTGTTTAATTAAATTTTGGATCGATTATAATAAAAAAGTTTGAGGGTCTAAAATGTCATAATATATATCTATATTACAATCCAGTTGTTCTTATTAACCAAAAAAAATATTTATATTTGAATTTGATGATAGTGAAAAATAGTATGATGTTTGTCGCAACCCTTTCGAGCCCGACATTTTTAGAAAACAAAATTAATGGAATCGCCATCAATTTTTTAAAAAAAAAGTGTGATTGGATCACTTTTTAAAAAGCGAAGTTATTTTAATAAAATGTTTTATTTAAAATGACATTTTGGTCTACGAAAACCAGAAAACAGGTTCGGGAGTCGGTTACGTGTGGGGAAGGATTAACACACTCACAACGCCTAAAAATTGGTACCTAATTGATTTCAAAACGTGTTTTCAAAGTTGGAATTTGCAAGTTCACAAAAATTTCAATTTATTTGTCCGCTTAATGAATGTAAACCTATTTTAACGGCATTATCATCCGGAAAATGAACTCCAATCACTGCCAACACTCTTAGCGCTAACCCGTCATTTTCGTATGGTAAGACACCACATTAGTTAGTTTTCCCTTTTTAAACAAAGCAACAAAGACAATTAAGGTGTTTAAATCTTTTATTAAACCCTAGTTAGTGATTATTTACCTTGAGAATCTATACATAATTTTAACTAATTTGGGGTTTAATATTATTAAGTGTGTTTTATTTATCTGAGAGTAAAGAAAGTTTTAATAGACTCAATGGCTCTAACTAGGCTGTTAATAACTTATTCCTAAAGGTTTCTTTAATCATATGTATATATATATATAACAAGGCATATAAAAACAAAAATATTAAATTGCTAAATAATTAAACAAATTATTGAATAAGGAAAAGGAATAATATAATTTAATTATTTTTTAAAAAATAAAATATTTAAAGACTAATTAGGGACCAAATTAAAAGAAAAGCAATTTTCAGAGGTCAAATTGAAACAAAAAGGATGAAATTCAAAGAAGTGAAAGTTGAAGTGCCGCGGTAGAAGATCCATGAAAGTGGGGCGCTTGTCAAAAGTGGGTATGGGTTAGTCAAACTGGTTTGTATATATAGCCAAAATCAAAACAAAAATCATTTCCTCCCCCCATTTTCAAACAGATTAAACCAGCCCCCTCATTTTCTCTAAACTGTTCTTCGTGTTCTTCATGGATTAAAGAACACGACAAACATTCGCCGTGCCGGCCGCCATCCACCGGCACTGGCTATCATTGTCGGCGATGAAAAATTCCCAGAAACCCCATTTTTCTAGAATCCGACAGACCTCGAATCACATTTTCATCATCGGAGCCTCGGCCAAAACAATCATTCACGACGATGTTTCGCTAAAAGGTAAAAAACAACCCTTTTTCCTTATTTCAAACTTCAAATATAAAAGAACGAAGAAATTACCAGAAAAAAACTTGCTTTATTCCTCTAAGAAGTTGCTTATAACCCTTGCTTGATACACTTGAATCTGAATGCTCTTTTGTGTATATTTGTGAGTATATTGTTGTGTAAATTGTGTGTGTATGATTACATGAACAATTACATGGTTTATATAGCTACGAATATACTTGGTCTACAAGAACAAATCCCTTGATATCATCTAAATTGCTTCTATCTCAGTTCATATTTTAAGCAAATTTTGTTTAATTCCTGATTTGCCTCTGGTTTGGTTGACTTCGCGTCCGTTAAGGGATTTAATCCCCCTTTGCTCTTGTTTTCTTGTGTTTCCAATGACTACAAACGACGACACTGCAGCGAGGATTGGTCTGAGGCAAGGAGGGATGACGCGGGCTTCGTCGGAGAAGGTGAAACGGCCACCGAAAGCTCAAACGACGAGTGTGTGGCTGCCACACGCGAGTGACGATTCGAGTGCCATCCTTTTGACCGATTTGGGCCGTTAGATCACTCATTGATCTAACGGCTGAGAGAGTGCGATGCTTTCTCCTTCAGCTAGTGTAACTCCTCGATTTTGGGCCTAGAAGTTATCCGATTAGTTCAGACGGTTCCGGTGAACCGATGTAGCGGTCTAGACTAGTTTCGAGATTTAATTAAAATTAAATAGATTTTGGCCGAAATAAAATATGGAAAAATTTATCTAAAATATTTAAATATGTTTTGAAAATAATGGTGAACTCAATTTAGCAAAATAAATTGAGTAAAGGTGACATTTTTAAAATGGTGATTGTTTTGTAAGAAATCAAAACTATTTTAGTGACCGTTTTGTAAAAGGATGAGAACTTAGAATCTTTAAGGAGATAATAACCCAAAGTCTAATATCAGACTTTATCCCTTAATTGGCTTATTTTAAAGTGTTTTAATTAACTAAAATTGGTTAGGAGAGTTAATTGGGAGTTATTTCCTCTAAAACAAATTTGACGTAACTTTTCTTCTCTAAAAAATTCCCTCAACTTTCTCTCCAGCCAAACACCATTCTTCTCTTCAAAATCCTAAGGTAAACTCTTATTTTAATTGATCTTTGATTTCTAAATGATTTCCTACCTAAATCTTATTGTTTAAACTTTGTTTTCTCATGTAAATTAACCAATTAAGGGGAAAGCAACCATTAGAGGTAAGGTTTCGTTATTCTCCTCTAATGAAAGGTTCTTTACTGAAATTCACAAGTTCTTGATCCTTTATCAATGTTTTCTAATGAATTTAGTAATGATGATTAAGGAAAATAGGTTTAATTGAGGTCTTTGAGTTAATAAATAAAGAGATTGGTTTAAATTCATATGGATCTAAAAATTATGAGTATTATGATGTTTTTAATCATTAAATTGATGTTAAAGAATGTGGATAAGTGTTTTTTTATCAATGTAAACCCGAAACTAGTTAGATTTCTATGGATCTATGTTGATTATCCTTGGTTTTTGGCTTAATAAATGAGTTTAACGGTTGTTGGAAGTTAAAGGATGTTGGGACGTGTTTAATTGATGTATATTGATATTGATTAAGTGTTCATTTCGTTAGGTAAGGGCTGGAGATCTTTTAGGATGATTTCGCCTTTGTTTTCGATAGTATTCGGTTGGTGTTGTGTTGTTAATTGTGCTAGAATGTTGAGGAGGTTGTGAGCTGCGAGTCTAGATGTTGAATTGAGCTTTAATTCTCTGTTTGGGTTGGGTAAAAATAGGGGAGATCAATCCGGAGTTGTTTGAAGGTGCTACGATTCAATCGAATGCTTGACTGACGCTTCGACTTTCAAGTGAAGTAAGTCGGTGAGTGGAAATGTGGTTTATAGCCTTAAAAAGGTTTGAAAGTGATTTATAGGGGTTTAGATTGAGCTTGAAACGCCAATCTAGGCTCGGCAGTAAGTATGGTGACATTTGCTCTCGAATTTCGGTTTTCCCGTGGTTTTAATGATATCATGCGCATATTTTGATTATGGTTTTGTTACCTACTGTTTAATGCATGTTTTCATATATGAAATATGATGATATTTATCCCATGAGATAGAATTGTTATGGCAATGTGATATTTTATGCTTTTGAAAAGCTTTGCATGGTTTAATGCATGAGATTTGGGATATGGAAATAGTTTTGATGATGCATTGGTAAAAACAGTAGGTTAACATGGTTTTAAATTGTATATTGGTAAGTGATGATGATTATTAAACTATTTCGGATATAAGTAACACACCCTCCCCAGTCTGGTAGAGAACCGGGTCAGAAAGTGCTACCGAAAACTTATTCAGAGATCAAAAGACAGAATCGGAGTTTGGTACTTGTTCGGAATATTTTATTTAGTTATTCTCAAGGCTTATTGAACCTATTCGTTAGTAGTTGTATGAGAATCGTGGTCAATTTTAACCTTTTACAAACTTAGGGACTAAATTGAAATTTTCATAAATTAGCGGTCCTAATCCAAAATCTTTATTACCAACTTGTAATTAAACATGCCAATTATTAATCTGTGAAATTTCATTATTTTAGAATATCGTTAACCTGATTAATTAGACGTGTAGTTATTAGTGACCAATTTGCAAACTGCTTAAAACTTCCTTTATTCCTTATAACAGAATTAACTAACACCGTACCGATACCCTAAGGTCTGTATCGCTACGCTAAGCCTAATTTTAGGTTTCCAGATTCGAAGGATGTCAAACCTGTACCGATACAACTAGTCCAGTATCGATACGCGTTGACCGCTTTGACCCCGTACCGATACGCTCTATGACCGTATCGATACCTTTTTCCCATCCAGATTCCAGTGACCAAATTTCGTATCGATACGTCCAAGCCGTATCGATACGCCCTATTTGACTAAGGTTGACCATACCAGTTATTCAAAGACCGTATCGATACGCCATCACCAGTATCGATACTCCCTAACTTGTAATTACAGATTTTTACTAGTTTTTATTCGAATTAACCTAGCGAATATTATCCAAACTTTACCATCAATCATAAAAATAATGCTTCTAATTGTGTGTCAAATTTTAGGATGTTTCGAATCCGTTTACTACGACTTTACCAATTAGTGTGTTTAAGCTTATTTTAACTAAGTTACCAACCCCAAAACATACCATATTACACATACATTACCTAGGCTATTTTAGGCTTATAGAAACATATCAAAATAGGTCATTCCAACATGTTTGGACCTTATGCCACCTTACTAGGAGTTTGGAAACAAAATGAACATACATATAACTTGCGGAAGTGACTTGCAACCGGGAGATTACATGATCAAGCTTAAGAGATCTCAAGATCCTGAAAATGCATGAGACACGCATATGTTAGGCTTATATAGCCTAGTGAGTTAGTCACAACAAACATAACAGAATAACATGACATGCATGGCAATCTATCATCAAGAATGGCATGGCGTCATAATTAGGCAACGTAATAACATCTTCAATTTCATAAGCATCATGTTTGGGATCGTTTATCATATTCTCACATAAACATAGCATAATTAAACACATATTAATTCTGTTGGACAATGTAACAAATGGATACACGGATTCCCCTTTACACCAATACATATATCAGAAAATAAGCCGTAGCTTGAGATAAGTCACTTATACAATTCATCCTTATCTCCCCCACATATAGGCTGTAGCCCCGAACCGTAGTCCACACTTACTTATACGAGCTCAAATAACCCTATGGCATGCCAATTGTATCCAAAACTCACAAATGTCAATGGTTCACATATATCATTGTATTTTCTTACCTTTGTGCCCGTAGGCCATAACATATCAGAAACGAAAGTGAGCCGTGGCTCCATAGCATATCATCATACATGTATACATCGAATCATCACATAGTCATATCAATTTCACGTAATATAACATAGTTGTTCATATCTCAACATATCATTTTCATAGTTCATTTATATCAGATCATATGTCACGTGTATATCCATAACCATATCAAAATGACACAAGGGCTTACCCAACCTTACCGTTCAAATTTATAGCCGATTACTCTACTTTAGTTTTGATACAATGCATAGCAAACCACAATAATGCAATGGGATGTTGCCGTGCCTATCCCATGACACGACTTCGCTCACCTTGATTACGAGGCTCTCGAATCAAAATTCTGTTGTGCCTAGCTTCATTCGAATGTGATAAGGAGTCATTCTCAAACACTTGAGCTAGCACGAATTAAGGGTCATATTAGAGTTTGAATTAAATATTTGGAAACATATTTCGAACTTATCGAAGCTTAGGATTAACGAAATCAAACTCCTAATTCATGGGTTCCTACTTGAACTAGGAAACCTAATTTTGAAATTAAGCTCCAACGAAGATTGGAATCATCAAATCGAATGAGGGATTTTGCTTACCGATTTATGAGCTTTCAAACGGGGTATTGAAATCGAATGATGACCGAGAATTGCACCAAGGTGCTAGTGAAGCTAGAGGTTGAAGACACTAATGGGTGTGTGCTTCTTTTGATAGCAAGGTGGGTTTAGTTTACCAGGAGGTTTAAAGATAGAAAGATAAATGAATGAAAGCTTATCTCTTTATTATTCATATAAAAACCACATCAATTCTTTTAATGATTACCCACCAAAGTTTGGACCAATGAAAGCATTTCCCCTGGGTAGGGGTTTGCTCAATTCAAGATCATCATCTAATTACTTCTTTTCACTTTGATATAAATCACTTTTCTGATTATTTCACATGGGAGTGGCCAGGCAAGGAGATGAGTAAGCACCTTGTTTACTTATATTTTTAATTTTTAACTTCGGACAGATTCAAAATAAGGGACTCGTATCGATACGTCGTGAGCGTACCGATATGCTCATGCCCAAATAGATAAGTTAGTTATTGACAGTTGGGCCGTATTGATACTGGCTTGACCATCGCCTTGTTTGGAATTTGCATTTTGGGCTTCAAATTGCATACAGGGAAGTCCCTTTACCCGTATAAGACCAAATTGTGATTTCATTACAAAAGAAAGGTATAATGGTCATTTATTACAACATTTTACATATCAAATTTGAAACTTCCGATCACCTGAACCTAATTTCGACTAGGCCAGTTTTTGAGATGTGACATAATTGGTCGACCAATAGGATGTAAGTGCACTATAATATATACAAAATTTACGCGTGTGCTAAATTCTTTGGTTCCGCAATAGGGGTAGTGCTATTGTGGTGCGAGTGATAGGGGTTGTGCTATCACCAACGGGCAATGCAGGGAGTGGCAACCCGACCGAAGTGAGATTATGGTGAGGGTAGTTTCACCATGTGACTTGATAAGGGTAGTGCCATCAAGGTGTTCGCATATCCGAACATGAAAGGATAGGGGTAGTGCCATCCAAAGGATAAGGGTAGTTCTATCTGGATCACTTGTATTGCCAATGTATGTGCTAAACATGTATCAAGATTTTAAATGATGATTTGTATAATATGGTTTACTCATGAGACTTTGCATAAGGTGAGATTATGCATAAGATTTAAAATGAAAGCATTTCTTGTTGGCTGAGCATGTAAGACTTGAGACTTTGCATTGAGATGCATGAGACTAATGATACATCTTGAGAAATAAAATAGGTCGTTAATCGAAGTGAATCTTCGCGGATTCTCTCCGGTTTTCCCCATATGACTCGTTTGGCTTGGTCGAACGACTAGATCGGGTTAAGGGGGTTATAGCTAGGGTTTCTGGTTCGTGATCTACGTCGTTGGATCAGCCATTGATCTAACGGTTCCCTGTTGGTTGCGTACATAGCAAATAAGAGGATTAAGATTTCGGCTTTGGGGCCAAATGGGCCTGAAAAATTAACTATTGACTTGTAAACCTTGGTAATGGACTCTTATAGATTGTAATGGGTTTTATTTTAATACAAATGAACTCTATGGACCTATTTTTTAGCAAATATTTCTTTTTGGGTTTTATGACAACTAATTCTAATAAGAATGATAATTATAAATAATAAAAATAATAATGATAATATAATATAATATTACAACAAAAATATGTAAAAGAACTTTAATGAAAAAAATATGTAAAAGAACTTTAATGAAAAAAATCAGTGACAACAGCTGTCCCTCTTTGATCATTCTGGTGAAACGGAAATAGAACAAATAATAAAATAACACTAATTTTCACCAATTACCAACTCGTCAGGCTTCAAAGAACGCGATCCTCTGCCCGAACGGATATGCGAATTTTATTCTCTTTATGCTCAAATGGATAAGCGGGTTTTATTCTCCTCACGCTCGAATAGATAAGTGGGTTCTATTCTCCTCATGCTCGAATAGATAAGCAGGTTCCATTCTCCATATGCCCGAACGAATAGGAGGGTTCTATTCTCCTCATGCTCGAATAGATAAGCAGGTTTCATTCTCTATATGCCCGAACGGATAAACAGGTTCTATTCTCCCCGTGTTCGAATAGATAAGAAGGTTTTATTCTCCGCGTGCCCGAATGAATAGACGGGTTCTATTCTCATCATGCCTGAATAGATAGGCGGCTTTCATTCTTCATATGCTCGAATAAATAAGCGGGTTCTATTCTCCTCAAGCTCAAATAGATGGGCGGGTTACATTCTCCTCATGCCCGAACGGATAGGAGAGTTCCATTCTCCTTATGACAGAATGAATAGGCGGGTTTCATTCTCCTTATGCTTGAATAGATAAGCGAGTTCTATTCTCCTTAAGCTTGAATAGATAGGCATGTTCTATTCTCCTCATGCTCGAATAGATAAGCAGGTTCTATCCTCCTTATGCTCGGATAGATAAGTAGGTTCCTCACTTGTCAAAAAAATAGAATAGATGCTATGATTATGATGCGCATGCCCCTAAGGATGTCTATCATATGCATGCGTGTTTCTTTTGTTTTTTAGCTTCTTTTATTAATTTTTTTCTTTCAGTTTCCGATTTGACATGCTCATTTGCACAGTCCAGATAAACGGTTATCCTCAGATTCTTACATATTTGTTCACTCAATCTAGTTATCTTGTACTCCTAGTTGGAAGGACTAATTTTTATCCTCAAATTCTTCAACACTCTTTTAGCCTTTGTCCAGTTAAGGGAGTGTGGATCTCTAGCATTTTTATTGGCAAGTAAAACAACTACCGGACCAGGACAAATTTTCATTGTAGTTGATACATCAATATTCAGTGACAAGCCTTCTTGAGTGACTCTGAAACTCAAATGAAAACTCTTACATCTTAGAACTTCTCCTCCAATATTTGTAAAATTGTTCTCATTGTCGTGGAAGAATGACTGAATCATCCATCAAACTAGATTGAACTATCATCAATATTTAATGACAAGCCTCCTTGAGTGGCTCTGAAACTCGAATGAAAACCCCTCATCTTTTGATATCTCCTCTAATGTCTGTAAAATTGTTCTCATTGTTGAGGAAGTAAGACCGACGAACAAGTAGGCACCCTGTTTTGCTAGGCATTGCCTTAAAATAATATCAAGAACCCTTAAAGCTATTTGAGAATTCTCAAACCCCTATCTTTGCGGAGCTCTTTGAATTGCTTGCATGGGAACCTTTGTAGCAAAACTTATTTCCATTTTATATGTCTTTAAGTATTAGTGTTTCTTTCTTAGCCTCATGTCCTAGGTTCAAAACTTAACAACAAGACGCCTCATAGTTCCAATAACCTTTTAAACAATTCTCAGAGTAATGGTTCAAAAATCTTTTGCATGTTTTAAATGATGTCAAACTTATTGTTTTCGAAATAAGATGCTTATGTGAATGGGGAAAGGGTACAAGCGGAAAAGGTCATTATTTATTAATACTGTGGCAAACAGAAGAAAGATTGCAAAAAAGAAACAAAAACAAGTATTCAGATATCAAAGGCCAAAACTCCTCATGTCGAATCACCGTGGGATGTCTTGAATGCTACCCATGCCCAGTAGACTTTGAAAATAATGACAACGTGTAAAGGTATGAAGCTTCCCAAATGTCAATTCCTAAAAGAATCAATGCCTATCTTGAAAATTATCTGAGCCGCCCTCTGCGGGTTTTCAGCTCGGATCCTCATTCGGTTTAAAAATGCCCTTTACGGGTTTTCATTTTGAACCCCCATTTCTTTTTCTCTTTCTTCGTTCTTTTCCCTTTCTTTTTCTTTTTTTTTGTTTTTTTTCTTTTTTCATGCATAATACCTCTTGATTGAATCCGAGTTTATCGAATTCTGAATTTCATCCCCGTTCATTTCAGCCAAAATCAGTGCTACTCCCGAGAAAACCTTTGTTACAATGTAAGGCCCCTCACAATTTGGCGCCCATTTTCCTCGAGAATCACTTTGGATCGTTAACTTTTTCTTCAGTACCAAGTCCCATTCCTAGAATTCCTTTGGGTGAACTTTCTTTTCATGAACCCTTATCATTCTCTTTTGATACATCTGACCGTAGCATAATGTTTTCAATCTCTTTTCGTCAATTAGATTCAATTGTTCATATCTTGCCTAGATCCATTCCGCATCTTCTATCTTTGCCTCTATCATGACACGTAGCGAAGGAAACTCTACCTCTATTGGCAATACAGCTTCTGTTCCATAAACTAGCAAAAACGGTGTTGCCCAGTGGATGTTTGTACTGTAGTTCGGTAAGCATACAAAGAAAATGATAACTTCTCATGCTAGTCTTTGTAAGTTTCAACCATTTTTGCGACTATCTTCTTGATGTTTTTATTTGCAGCCTCTACTGCCACATTCATCTTTGGGTGATAAATCATTGAATTGTGATTTTTGATGTTAAACTGCTCATAGACCTCGTCTATTATTCTATTATTTAGATTGGAGGCATTATCAGTGATGATACTCTCAGGTAGGCTGTACAGGTAAATGATTTTCTTCTTCGAGAATTTACAGACCGTAGATCTAGTGACATTTGCATACGAGGCAGCGTTTACCCACTTAGTAAAATAGTCAATGGTCACCAGAATAAATCGATGCCCATTTGATGCTTTTGGATGAATTTGACCGATGACATTGATGCCCCACATAAAAAATGGCCAAGGAGCTGACATGACATGAAGAGATTGAGGAGGTCTATGAACCTTATCAGCATAAATTTGACACTTGTGGCATTTGCGAGAGTAATTGATGCAGTTCCCTTCCCTAGTTGACCAATAATACCCAAAGTGCATGATCATTCTAGCCATAGTGAAACCACTAGGGTGAGTTCCACAAACTTCCTCATGAACCTCCTCTAGAATCAATTGAGGTTCATTTGCGTCCATACATCTTAAAAGCACCTGATCCCGACCTCTGTTGTACAAGATCTCTCCATCGAGAACATATCCCGATACCATTTTCCTAATCATTTTCCTTTTGTTCTTAGTCGCTTGAGGCGGGTACTGCTGAGATTTTATGTATTGTAGAATATCATAGTACCATGGTAAGCCATCCGCTTATTCTTCCACGTCAAAATAGTGGGCTGAGGAATCTAGCATTTGCAATTTGATGGGCATCATCTTAGCACCTTCACTTACTTTAAACATGGCGGCTAAAGTGGCCAAGGCATCAACCATCTGGTTATCCTCTCTGGGAAGATACTTAAAGGTGATCTCATCAAATTTTTTGGTTAATTCAGGGACTAACTTGTGATATTCTATCAACTTTGCATCTTTTGTCTCTTATTTGCTTCGTATCTGATAGATTACCAACGCAGAATCCCCAAAACCTTGAAGGTACGGATTTTCCCCTCAATGGCTTCTCTTAGACCCAATATCCAAGCCTCATATTCTTCTATATTATTGGTGCAGAAAAATTTCAAACGGCTAGTAAAAGGGTAATAATTCCCTTCTAGTGAAACCAAGACTGTCCCAATACCTCGCCCTAAAGCATTTATAGCTTTGTCAAAGTTTATCACCCATGATTCTGTTGGGGCCTCATCAACCACTGAGATACACATCAGATTCTCATCAGGGAAATTAAATTTTAGCGCTTCAGAGTCTTCACAAGCGCGACTTGCCAAAAAGTCAGCTATGGCACTCCCTTTTATTACTTTCTGGCTTACGTATTGGATGTCATATTCTGATAGTAGCATCTGCCAGCGTGCTAATCTTCTTGATAAGGCTAGAGCTTTCATCATAAACTTTAGTGGGTCTAGCTTCGAAATTAGCCATGTAGTGTGGTACATCATATACTGCTTGGGCCTTTTAGCTACCCATATCAAAGCGCGACATAGCTTTTCAATTGAAGAATATCTGGTTTCACAGTCGGTGAATCTCTTGCTCAAGTAATATATTGCCCTCTCTTTCCTTCCGATTTCATCATGTTGCTCTAATACGTAACCCATGGAGTTTTCATGTAGTGTCAGGTAAGGAATCAGCAGTTTTCCCAAGACGGACGATACCAATATGGGAGGATTGGTTAACTGTTCCATGATCTTTTCCAAGGCTGCTTGACATTCTTCATTCCATGTCCCGAGGTTATTTTTTTGAAGTAGCTTGAATATTGGATCGCACTTATCAGTTAACTGGGAGATGAAACGAGCAATGTAATTTAATCTCCCCAAGAAACCCCATACCTCTTTTTATGTTTGGGGTGGTAGGAGTTCTTGTATGGCCTTAACCTTATTGAGATCGATCTCGATTCATCTTTTGCTCACAATAAATCCTAACAGTGTTCCATACGTAACCCCAAATGTGCACTTAGTAGGGTTGAGCTTCAGCTGAAATTTTCTCAACCTTTGGAAGAGTTTTTCTAGGTTCATTATATGCTCTTCTTCAGAATGAGATTTAGCGATCATATCATCTACGTACACTTCTATCTCCTTGTGCATCATATCATGAAAAAGAGTAACCATGGTTTTCTAGCAAGTGGCCCCTGCATTCTTCAAACCAAAAGGGACCACCTTATAGCAAAAAGTTCTCCAAAGTGTTACAAAAGTGGTCTTTTCCATATCTTCTGGGCACATCTTGATCTAGTTATACCCAGAGAATCCGTGTATGAGAGAGAAAAGAGAATGTCTGGCTGTGTTGTCCACTAAGGTATCAATATGTGGTAAAGGGAAGTTATCTTTAGGGCTTGCCCTATTGAGATCTCTGTATTCAACGCACATGCGTACCTTCCATCTTTCTTTGGGACCAGGATGATATTGGCCACCCATTTAGGATACTTATCTACTTCAAGGAATCATCTGTCAAACTACTTTCTCACTTCATCTCTAATCTTCAAAAGTGTCTTAGCCTTCATCCTTCTAAGTTTTTGCTTTACAGGCTCGTATCCTACCTTTATAGGAAGCCGATGTACAACGATGTCAGTGTTGAGACCCGGCATGTCTTGATATAACCAGGCAAACATATCTTTGAATTCCTTTAGAAGATCAATCAGACTTTGTCATGTCTTGGCTGTAATGGTAGTAACAATCTTTACTTCGCACTTTTCTCCTTCAGTGCCAAGATTTAAGATTTCCAATTCCTTTTTGTAAGGTAGAATATGTTTTCCTCTCTTTCTACCATTCCGAGCAAGTCACTGGGCAAGTCATATTCTTCTTCATCTTTAATATTTTTAATTTCTTTTAAGCATAGAAGTAGTTCAAAATCAACCTTAGGGTCAGACTCGAAGTCATTTCTTCCACTGATATCTGAAGACCTGCAAAGAAATAGGGCAAATAGTATATACAAAGAAATAGATAAATGAATGGAACAATTTGTTTTCAACTTTATTTTTGTTTTTGGGTTTATTTGTATAATTTACGAGAAGGGTTTGACACACAAAGTTTATCAAAAAATGCATCTTTATTGAAATTTTAAAATCATAAGTTTGACATAAGCCTTTTACATAAGATCCCTAATTGCCTTCAGGCCCAAAGGAAAAAAAGGTTGGTTTTGAGAATTACTCTGTAACTGCTTTAAAAACTACAAGAATTTCTTCGACAGTCCAATTGTCAAGTTCGGCGCAGGGGTGAATCATGGATAAGCACTCGTTCTTTCCTTCCTCATCCATTACAACATTGATGCTCAGTTTCCCAAATACCTCACATAACTCATTCTTTCCCTTCTCATCCTTATTAATTTGGGCATTTGGGTCCAGAAAGCCTCTGGATTTGAATTATGGCTCAATGGTGGAAATATCATTGGCTCTCACTCAATTTAATCCCCTTTCAATCTTGCCCTTATTCTTTCTTGATGCTTCCTAATTTATGCCTTTCTCTGCCAATTATTGGGTTTAAAGCCCAACCCAAACCGATCTTTCTTTGCCGGGATAACCACGGGATACAACCTCCCTTGATGTCTTTTCCTGAATCTTTTTCCAACTTCAACTTCTTTTTCGAGAGTTTGCTTTACTTACATCTTTGCGCAGCTAGATAGTTCTGGCTCTGGTACTTTACTCTCTTCAGTGACAATGGTCACATTGACTAGCTTCAATGTCCTAAAATGACATTTGAGTGCACCCTCATTGATCTCAATGTAGGGTGCATTAGTAGTTATTGATGCAATGATTTCCTCCTCCGCACCAGTTGTTACTAGCTGTCCATCAATCACAAATTTTAACTTCTGGTGAATGGTAGAAGGGACCGCTCTTGCTACATGGATCCATGGGCACCCCAACAAACATCTGTAGCTGGGGTTTATATCCATGACCACGAATTCCACATCAAAAGTTGATGGTCCAATTTGCACAAGCACTTTAATTTTTCCTAACACATCTCTCTAGGTCCCATCAAATGCTCTCACGGTGTTTTGATAAACTCTCATATGCGAGCTATCCATGGGTAACTTCTTCAGCGTTGCTAGCGGGAGGACGTTCAGAGCTGACCTGTTGTCAATAAGGACACCTAATAACATATATCCCTTGCACCTTGTTGAAATGTGTAGAGCTTTGCAAGATCCCCACCCTCCTTCTGGTATTTCCTCATCATTAGAAGAAATAAAGTTGTTAACAACAATGTTACCGACCAACATGTCCATCTTGTCGATAGTGATTTCCTTTGATACAAATGTTCAGTTTAGAATCTTTAGTAGAGCATCGCGGTGACCCTCGAAACTCAGTAGTAGAGACAACATAAAAATTCAGGCTGGGAGCTTATAGAGCTGCTCCACCACACTATACTCGATGTGTTGAGTATCCTCAGAAACTCCTAAGCTTCCGACTCCTTTACGGGCTCATGGTATACTAGTGACTTTCCTTGGAATAAATCTTTTTCATCTTCTTTCTCTAGCTCTTTAATAGCAGCCTTTCTCTGTGCCACGTCTCTCTCCTCCGTTGTCGGTAGGAAATACTATCTTCCACTTCTTGTGAAGTGGCTTACTTCATTAACCAATTCTTCTCTTGTCTTATCTCTAGTCGATAATTTTCCTGGGGTTGCTATCGTGCAAGCATAATTCTAGGGGACCTACTTGCTATCCTTGTATGGAAAAAGGGCCAGTGTTTTGATGATTAATCGTAGGGTTACACCCCTCGCGGGTTCACTTTTAGCTTTGGCCTTGATCACCAAAGGCTTCATTCCCACATAATCATTTTTAGAGGAAGACTCATCTGATGCACATACATCCATCATGAGCTTCATGATTCTTTTCTCAAATAATACAAGTTCTTTGTCATTCATTTTAGCTTCGACCAACTGTTTAAAGTCCAAGCAACATTCGATCTCTTGTCATTCTGCTCTATGGTACTCACAGTATAGTTTACCTTTAACATTTATCTTTTGGGCTTCTCCTTTCAACATCCAGGCTACAACTATCTGGGCTCATACCTACTTCATAGGTGCCTTGACTTCCTCGACACATTCTTTAATCATTCTTCCCTCATCTCCAATGACTACATTTACCCCGTCCTTTGGTGGTTTGGCAAAGGGTTCCCTTTCTCTTTAGAAGTATCAAAAGATAACATGCCTGACTTTCTCAGATCATCCACCACCCTTTTAAACGTGTTACAGTTCTCAATAGTGTGCCATCAAATTCTTGTGTGGTATTCACATTGTGCCTTCTCATCATACCATGCGGGGTACGGAGGCGAGAAAGGAGAAACATGATGGGGTAGCACCATCTGGGATTAGACCAATTTAGTGAACAATTCTGCATATGTCATTGGGATAGGAAGGAAGTAAGGTTTAGAGCTCCCTTGGTATCTCTGTTCTTCTTTTGGAGAATTTGTTGCAACAGGCGTCGTGGTTGGGACGTTGGGCTTATTGAAAACCAAACTCTTTGAATAATTGGGTTTGTAGACGTTGGTTGCGTTAACTTCATTTTCCCTCTTCTTGTAGGGCTTCTTTGTCTCTTCTCCATTTAACTTCCCACTCTTGACAGCTGCTAAGATCAGTTCCCCATTCATTAGCATGTTTGCGAAGCTCTTAGATGCATGATGTATCATGCGGTCATAGAAAGAGCCTTTCAAGGTTTCTATGAACATCGGGTGATCTTATTCACCATCAATGGGGGCTAAACTTGGGCGGCCACATCCCTCCACCTTTGTGCGTACTGATGGAAATGCTCACGACATTTTCGTTCCATCCCTTTTAGAACCAATCGATTTGGAACCATGTTCGTAACGTGTTTATATTGTTGCTGAAAGCCCGAGATAAATCATTTCATGACCAAATGTTGGCCTGGCTCAACTGTGTGTACCAACGTGATGCTGACCCTACTAATTTGTCTTGAAAACAGTGAATGAGAAGCTTTTTATTATCCAGATACATCGACATCTTTCTACAGTACATGGTCCGATACGCTGAAGGGCACACGATTCTATTGTACTTCTCAAAATCTAGAATTTTAAATTTTAGGGGAACCACAAGATCCATCACCAGGCTCAGATCTTTGGCATCAATTCCACCGTGGATACTTCCCTCCTGAAAATATTTGATCATTCCCTCTAACTTTTTATAGTGGTCCTCCCACTTCTTCTCGGCTCTGGCTTTATCAACAATTTCATTGAGGTCAGACACCTCATAGTTGTGAACCTCTTCAGCATTAACCTTCAGCTCATTTCAGGTAGAGATTCAGCAAAGTGGGGTGAGATCTTGACTTTAGGTGAGGCCGCTTCTTTTTGCATCCCTGGATGAACGAAAGCCATCCAAGGGAACTGAGGTAATACGTTGATTTCTTCTCCAGCCTCAATTGCATCCGGATCTTTGCACCCCAGCATGGCTGCGATCGAGCTAATTGTTTTTCGATGAGCTAACTCTATCTACTACTTCAAATCAGTTTCGATCCAGTCTAGACTATCCTGAGTGCTTTTGTGATTAGCTTCCAAGGTTGCTACCCTGTCTTCCATTGCTTTTGTTTGAGAACGGGTACCATACTTATGAGTTGTTTTGGCTATTTTAGAAGTTCTATCATGTGTTTTATTAAAGTTAGTTTCTTATCATGTTATGAATGTCATGAATTAAACTAATGCAAAGAAAACACATCAAAACCAAATAAAGGAAAAAACATGAATGCAATAAAACAAAATAATGCAGATGCATGAATTCAAGCGAAGGGCCATTGATTCCATGAAATTTTGCTCTAGAGACAACTCTTTATTGAATGTTAAAGGTCTTTATTACAAAAACTTTAAAATGTTCACGAGTACATCTCAGCCCGAGCATCAAACTCCTTAATTTCTTCGATTAACCACATAAGCCTTGGTCCAACTTCTCCTACTGGCTTAATGTATCAGCGAAGGGCAACAACTTCTTTGGCTAACATCTTCACGTGCCTGGCCATATCTTGGATCTGAGCCATGGCGGTCCTGTCAAACTCGTCTCGCTCTTGGAATCTTCTAGCATTGTCTCTGATATGAGTGAACCAGTAGTCATTACCTCTGTTAATGATGTCTTCGAGGACTAAGATCTTCGTTCTATGCTCTTGAATGATGTTATCCATTTCTTCTACTTGTTCTTTCATAATGTCATTCTCGCTCAAGCTAGCCTGTAGTTCAATATAAGCGTGATGATTTTGAAACTTGTGCAGAGAATGGTTCAAATCAGCCATCTTAGCTTGCAACTTAGCAATGAAAGCCTGTCTTTGTTTCAACTTTTTACTGGTCTATTCGTATGTTGCCTGTAGCTCCAACAAGCTGATTTTGTTGTTGTGGGCCTTTCTTTTCCATGCAGCTACATTTTCTTTTTCTTTCTCAAAGACCCGTTTACCTTTTCCACTTTCAACTGCTTGTTTACCTTTCCTTCTTTCTTCAGCAAGTGCTCATCTATATCTTTCAATCTCCTATTTGCCACGCCCTCTTTCTTTTCCCACAGCATGCTCAATTTCTTGCCTCCACTATTCTGGGCTTTTTCTTAAGTCAACATTTTGAACCATGGTCTGGAACTTGAGAAAATCGACCTTCTGGATCTCATATTTCTTTTCTAAATCTTGATACAGCTTTATTACTCGGTCTGTCTCCCCCTTGTATTTTTCTATATCGAGGCTTGATTCAAACTTGTCTCGCTGGTTTTATTCTCGTAAAGCTTTTATCTCTAACTTGGCTCTTCTCAACTTCTCTCTCAAAATATCAACTTTTGAAGGAACTATTTTCAAGTGTTCTTCTAGAGACTTGGCATGTCTGAGTGTAGGATATATGACCTTGTCGTTCATTCTTGTGTGCCTCCAGACATCGTAGTCAAGGGTGAACATACAATGACTATCAAACTCTAACTTCATGTAATAGCAATTGTTCCACGAATTACTGATAGTTTGTACCTTCTACCTGAATTCACCTTGAAACTCGAACTCGGATGAATTGAGATCGATAGTAAAAATGACAAACTGTTGGGAACCATACTGTCGTGATACCAACAAAGGAGCACACCCAATTCCACCCTATAAGCCCAACAATATCGGGTAATTGAAATCCATGCATTTGTATAGAACCTTGGCATTGCCCATCCAAGGAACCCTCCACCTGATGTCTTGATCACGACGATCTCTAAAAATGTCCACCCATTTGCCTTTCTTGACCACTGCCAATCTTTTGCCAAAAATTCTCGGAGTGGGTAGAAATTCGGGGAGAACACATTTGAAAAGGTTAGAGTCGAGCATTTCCAGAAGTGACTAAGGGCCCAAACCTTGAGCAAAGGAGCACACCCTCTGAAGCGTACACCTTCTACCTTCTTCCATGCATTTAGGGAGATGAAAGTTTCCACTAATACAACAGCTACTGGATTGACTTCTCTCTTTAGCCGCTCAAAGAAATCTAACAAAGCCACATCAATGTTTCCCAGGACCTTTGAAAAAATAACCAAGCCGTAAATTGCAATGGCCAGAAGGTCCACTCTCTTCTCTTTATCTGGGTGAACATGGATTATTTTCCAGATGCTTGACCAAAGGAAATTAAAACTGCCCATTCTCTTCCGTATCAGCCCTTTGACCCAACCTTCACTCGTGCCAGTGAAAGCTTGGAGCCTTGAGTATGGGTTTTTGGTTTTTGGAGGCTTAGAATAGACCCAATTCTTCTTTACCATGCGTAGATTGAATAGAGCCAAATACTCCTCAAACGAGGGCCTCATATCTTCTCCACTGAAAGTAAAGCAACAGTATCCTGGATTCCAGAACTGAACCAAGGCTTTCAGAAGTGGCTCATCCACCTTCACATACAGAAGATAGGCTATATCGCCATAGGTTTCGTTGAACAACTACTTGGTTTCGTAGTCAAAATGGTCCCAGATTTCTCGCAGCTCATGCATACCATTCTGTTTGACACTGATATGGGTGTACTCTAGCGTCTCTATCTCGTGATCAACTATCAGACTATCCCCAAACGCTCGCTAGTTAACCTCAGACCAGTGTCGCACCTTCGCATTTTCATCTTTCTTCTTCAAGTACCTTTCATCCATGGTAAGGGCTTTTCTAATTGAGCAAAAGTTTTGAGAACCAACACCTTTTACATATGGAATGATGTTGCAAGTATGAACATGTAAAACAACAAGAAAGAAAGGAAAAATATTAGTGAAAGAAAAATATAGGAGTTCAAAAATAATTTCATTGCATGAATAATTCTGGGCAACACATTCCAACACTCCAGGACATATCTCTACGGATTATCCCTACGAAATAATTTTGACCGAACTAAAGACCTAAAGTTTTCCACATGGCTCTATTGAGATGGGTTCTAGATTCTCACTCATGGTTTTAGTTCTAGAAAGGTCCCTGAGCTATCCTCATTGTCGCCTACTAAGGGTAGCAAGGCCCTTGATTCTCACCCATTATAGGTTTTGAACGAATCAAGTTCAACTCAGGATGACTCATTTTCTATGTCTTCTCGAAGGATCATTATCCTTACGAAGACAAAGGGCATATGACTCTCGAAGGTACTTGCTAGGCTCATACGGAAAATCAATATTCTGACATGAGCAAAGCATTTTCCCCTCACTTAAACAAAAAGGACGAAGCTCGGGTATAGTGCTTTTTAACCAATTTTAGAATGGGTAAAATAGAATTATATTCATTAACGGACGAATAAATTGAATTTTTGTGAACTTGCAATTCCAAAACTTTAAAACGTTTTTTGTAATCAGTTTGTGGCCTAAATATTTTTTGTTTTTTAAAAACAAAACGTCCCCAACAGAGTTGCCAAGCTGTCGCAACGCTTTCGAGCTTGACATTTTTAGAAAACAAAATCAACGGAGTCGCAACCAATCTTTTTTTAAAAAAAAGTATGATTGTATCACTTTTTAAAAAACGAGGTTATTTTAATAAAATGTTTTATTTAAAATAACATTGTGGTTTACGAAAACCAGAAAATAGGTTCGGGAGTCGGTTACGTGTGGAGAAGGATTAACACCCCACAATGCCCAAAAATTGGTACCTAATTGATTTCAAAACGTGTTTTCAAAGTTGGAATTTGCAAGTTCACAAAAATTTAAATTTATTTGTTCGCTTAATGAATGCAAACCTATTTTAACGGCCTTACTGCCCAGAAAATAAACTTCAATCACCGCCAACACTCCTAGCGCTAACTCGTCATTTCCGTTTGGTAAGACACCACATTAGTTAGTTTTCACTTTTTAAACAAAGCAACAAAGACGATTAAGGTGTTTAAATCTTTTATTAAATCCTAGTTAGTGATTATTTACCTTAAGAATCTACACAAAATTTTAAATAATTTGGGGTTTAATATTATTAAGTGTGTTTTATTTATCTGAGAGTAAAGAAAGTTTTAATAGACTCAAAGGCTCTAACTAGGCTTTTGAGAACTTATTCCTAAAGGCTTCTTTAATCAAATATATATATATATAACAAGGCATATGAAAACAAAAATTATTAAATTGCTAAATAATTAAACGAATTATTGAATAAGGGAAAAGGATAATATAATTTGATTATTTTTTTAAAAAAATAAAATATTTAAAGACTGATTAGGGACCAAATTACAAGAAAAACAATTTTCAGAGATCAAATTGAAACGAAAAGGACGAAATTCAAAGAAGTGAAAGTTGAAGTGTCGTGGTAGAAAACCCATGAAAGTTGGGCGCGGGTTAAAAGTGGGTATGAGTCAGTCAAACGGGTTTGTATATATAGCCAAAACCAAAAATAATCATTTCCCCCCCCCTATTTTCAAACGGATTAAACCAGCCCCCTCATTTTCTCTGAACAGTTCTTCGTGTTCTTCATGGATTGAAGAACACGGCGAACATCCGCCGTGCTGGCTGCCATCCACCGATGTCGACCGCCGTTGCCAACGGCAAAAAATTACAAAACCCATTTTTTACAGAATCTGGCAGACCCCGAATCACATTTTCATCATCGGAGCCTCGTCCAAAACAATCATGCACGGCGACATTTCGCTAAAAGGTAAAAAACAACCTTTTTCCATATTTCAAACTTCAAATATAAAAGAAAGAAGAAATTACCAGGAAAAAAAACTTGCTTTATTCCTCTAAGAAGTTGCTTACAACATGTAGCGACGTTTTTTCGCTTTTCTTTTTAAAATAAATATATGCGTGGTTTTCTTTTAGAAAATCCGTCGATACAAATTATCCCCTAAATCACGTTTGAAATCTTGGTTTAGAGGGGTTTCCTTAGAAACTTTGTTTTTTCTTTGAAAATAATGAAAACTTGCAGTCGCCACTGGACACTTGGATAAGGTAGGCCGGACACCACAAAACCATATATTCGTTTTGAAAGGGTTCAGGAGTTGGTTATGCGTGGGGAAGGATTAGCACCCCTATCACGCTCGAAAATCGGTACCAAAATATTTGTTGCTTTTAATCGAAAGAAATTGTCAAAATTTGAAAGGAATTTAATTCGGTGACCTTAATTGAAAATTAACCTTAATTGAACAGGCTTAATCAAATTGGTGGATTCAAATTAATTGGACATTTAATTAATAAGGTTGACGATACATCGGACCATAAACTAAACCGACATCATATAAGTCTGACTGCCGTGTTAGTTTATGGTTCGAATCTCGTACGTCACCTTTATACATGATGCAAGCAATTAAAATATAATGTAATGATTTAGTTAAGTTTTAATCTTACCTTAACTCGGTAAAGATTAATTCAAATATTTGGTCAACATCCTTTAAGCTCAGACTGTTACGCTACAAATACCGGAATTAATGAATATCTCCCTTTTTATGGTTTATATTGATTAACATGTAAACCAAATAGGCCAAATGATGACAAATAAAATGAATGTCAAACCAGGGCTTGAAAATTGAACACATGAAGGCCCACCTAAGCTCCTAACATAAAAGGCCCAAGTTATGGAATGTCCAATTAATGTTCTAATTAATAACTAGGTGAATCTAATATTAACCCTAAATTAATTAGACTTGAAAAACTATAAACCCTAATAAATTATAGATTATCTTGATAATAATTAATTCGATCAATTTTAAACTAGCATCTCAATGAGCCTAGAATACTATTTAATAATCATAACATTAAATTTAATGTTCATCTAAGCCCAATTGTCAATTTTATCCTAAAAGGGTAATTAAGAAGTGTTTAACTAATTTAATGAATTTAATATTTACCCCCAATGAGCCAAGGATAAACTTAAATTAATTAAACTAGTTCAAACCTTAATCTAACTATGGTTTCAAAAACTAACCCTAAATCTAATTTAATTAATTTAAAATGTATGCCCCTATAAGTCAAATTAGCCAAATTAATTTGGCTAATCTAATCCAAAGCCTTAATATACCCAAAGCCCACCTAGGCTAAACCTAGGCCCAAAACAAAACAAGGCCTAAGCCAAATCTAATTAAACAAACAAAGTCCAAAACAACAAAAGGCCCAAACATATAAACTAAGCCCAAACTAAAACACATATGTCCATAGAGAAACAAACTTTAATTACATATTATAAACTATATATAAAAATATATGATATATATATATATTGAAAATTATATTATACATATATTAAAACTATGTATTAAAAACTATATTATATTAGAAAAGTCATATATCATATGTACTATAAAACTTGTATTATATATATATATTAAAAACTTTACATATTGTACATAGGAAATGCAAATTATATTATAGAAACTATATATTATATATATACCATACTTTTAAAAAAACTATATGTTATGCATTTAAGAAAACTATGTAATATACTTTATAAAAAAGTATATGTTATGTTTTCTATAAAAATATTGTATACAATATATAATAACTATGTTATATGAAAACACATTATATACATATTATATAAAGAAACCATATTATATATATATTGTATAAACTATGTATTATATCTAAAAAACATATATTATATACATAAAAACATCCCACAATATAACACATATACTCCTTACATTATATGGCATACACATTAAACCACATCAAACATATTATAGCAAAAAAAAAAAGAATAAATGACTGAAATGAAAAGGGAGCTAAATTACAGTGTTGAGATTAAAGCATATAAAAAGGCGAAATGGCGAAGATTCTCAAAATCCAGGGACCAGGGCTGTGGTTAAAAAAGGCAGAATGGCTTAAAGGCCGTAATTATCCCACGTGGAGAGACTAATATGGTGATTTGCCCATGCATAAGCCCTTACGGGCGTAAATAGCCCAAGGTGGAGGGATTTATGGGGGTATTACCCCACTTTTAAAATGGCTCTAGTATAAAACATACTTTTTATAACAAAAAAAACTCTATAACTAAAAAAACTCTCTTGTCCCTCTCATTTCTCTCTGAATCGGGGATGAAAACCACCGTGTGTTCATCCCAAAACCCAAAAGTTAACCTATGAACCTAGAAACCACCGTTAAACCCAGAAATCGGCGAGGCTCCACTGTGTCGGCCGCCATTCGTCGGCGGCCGACAACCCCAAAACCACCCTGGCTCGACTCCTTTCTTTTTTATAAAACCAAATCTACCTTTCTTTCTTTGAAAACAACGATTAAAACCCCTCATTTATTTAAAAACAGAAACAAAAGCCTCTTTGTTCTAAAGAAAACAATGATCAAAAACCCCCTTTGAGTACCCAAATACGAAACCAGCCTTCTCTTTGACCTACACCCCTTTCGTTTCACCATTCATGACCCCGAGAGGCCGAAAGTCTTGTCACCGGAAAAGAAGGGCATTCCGACTCGAAAGAAGGGATGAACACCGAAGGTAAAGCAAATCTAACCCTAGTTTTTTTAATACATGCTTATGATGCTATTCGAAATGAAAAAGAAAGAAGAGGTATACCTCTTAAAACTTAAGGCCTTTGTTTCTATTGGTTTGAATCTTTCCCCCTTGGAACTTAACGTTACAAATGTTTGGGTTCCATTTTTTATATAGCCAAAATTACATCCATTTGAAATTACATGGAAAATTGAATAAATGATGCTATGGTTGCTGGCTAATTCTCTGATTTTTTTTTGTATTCATGCACAATTCTGCCAATGTTTGCTTGTTGGGAAGGTCATTCTAATATTCTGTTTTTCTTTGTCCCTTTGCATATATTGCCACTGCTGGAGGGGGGACCAGAGATAGAGCACGGGACGCGGCTGCTTACGGGGCTATCGACGTGGCAAGATCTTCGACTGATGTGGCAAGGTGGTACGGAGGTAGAGTTGGGCCACTGGCCGACGTGGAAGCCAAATAGGCGCGCGTGGGCAGATGAAAGGACGGAGCGTGGACTTCAAACGCGTACGTGGAGGTTGAGTAGTCGCGCGTATAGCTCGTCGAGGTATCCAATGAGTCGCGCGCGGTTTGCACGCGCGGCGGAGATGATCTGAGCCATCCGATGCGATTTGAATCCAATGATGGTTGATGAGGCGGCTGCAAACAGAGATGGCTCATTAGGGTTTTAAATTTAATCAATGCTGGGCCTAAAACGGGCTTATAAATATGTTTTTGGGTTTTTATATATAAAAAACTGTAAATGGACTCAATATATGGGTTGTTATTTAATTTAGATGTTGAGCTTTTATTTGATTACCATAGCATGTATATATATATACTATATTTTGGGCAGACATATATATAAAAAAGCAATTTGGGACTCCTTTTTCATGAGTTAATATTTTTTTTAACTTATTTTAAAAATAATAACAACAATAATATTAATATCATAGCCATAATAATAATAATAATAGTATGACCATAATAGTAATAGTAATACTAATGGAATTTAAGATAACACAAAGGGAATAACAATATACTAATATTTTTAGGGTTTTGAATGGGATAATAACATATAAAGAATATAACAATAATATGATAATATATATAGTAAAGTTTTTTTGGGTTTTAAACATAATCACTCATAATATATAATATGACATAATAGGAAATAGGATAAAACAACACACATATATAGAAATACTTAAATCAAATAGCACTAGTAATCTCTTTTTTATGATGGTCTCATATGTATAGTATAAGATAGTTAAAGTAAATAAAGTCCCATTTATTTGCAAATTGTAGAACGGGTCACCCCGGAAAAAATTAGTGATTACAACTACCCCTCTTTGCTTATACTTGTGGAACAAGAATAAAGCAAAGACCATAAGCACTAATTTTATCCCACTTCCCTGATGGACGATTTGTTCTTCCGGAATGGCACTGAGCAAATCCAAATAATTTTTTTTTCTCGAAGCGGCAAAAACAAACGGGTAACGCTGGCATGTTCTTCCGAAGCGGCAACGAGCAGACCAATTAGGAAATGACCCATTCCTCCAGAGCGGCAGCGGACGAATCCAAATAACTTTGCTTTCCTGAAACGGTAGAAAGCAAACTGGGTGGCGCTGAGATGTCCTTCTGAAGCGGCAGTAGACAAGCCAACTAACCTCAAACGACTTATTCTTCTTGAAGCGGCATTGAATGAATCCAAGTAACTTTGTTTTCCCGAAGCGACAGAAAGCAAACTGGGTGGCACTGAGATATTTTTCTAAAGCGACTATAGACAAGCCAGCTAACCTCAACTGACTCATTCTTCCGAAGTGGCATTAAATGAATCTAAATAACTTGTTTTCTCGGAGCGGCAAAAACAATTAGGTAACGCTGGTATGTCCTTCCAAAGCGGCAATGGACAGACCAGACAGCAAATGACTCATTCCCTCGAAGCGATAGTGAATAAATCCAAATAACTCATTTTCCTGAAGCGGAAAAAATGATTGGGTGACGCTAGTACATCCTTCTAGAGCGACAATAGACAGACCAGACAGCAAATTACTCATTCCTCCAAAGCGGCAACGAATGAATCCAAAAAACTTGTTTTCCTAGAGTGGCAAAAACAAACAGGATGGTAAGAAGAATATCCTTTTGGAAGGATCAAATTGAGAAATTTTGATTTTAAGAAAAATATCCTTATGAAAGCATCAAATTGAGAAATTTTAAGTTTTAAGAAAAACATCCTTATAGAATGATCAAATTAAGATATTTGTTTTAAGCAAAACATCCTTAGGACATGATCAAATTAAGAAATTTGTACTATTATATTAATTAACAATACTATTATAATATTATATAACCCGAACAAAAATGAGTGATTACAACTGCCCTTCTTTGCTTGTTCTTGTGAAATGAGAACAAAGCAAAGATCACAAGCACTCATTTTTGTCCCGCTTCCCTGTTTGTGGTCTCAGAATCATGAGTTCTCCTGGAACTTTCCACTCTTCCTTGGCCACTTCTTTAACTTGTATGCACTTAAATCTTAGTCTCGAGAAGACATTCTTATGAAAGAAATTATTTTCATTTTAAGAAAAAAGTCCTTATGAAAGGAGGGAACTGAGAAACTCTTTGTTTTAAGAAAAACCAACATCCTTAAGAAAATATAGAATTGAGAAATTCAGGTATTAAGAAAAATATTCTTATGAAAGGATAAAATTAAGAAATTTGATTTTAAGAAAAATATCCTTTTATAAGGAATTTGAATTTAAGAAAAATATCCTTATGGAAGGATTAAATTAAGAAATTTGATTTAAGAAAAATATTCTTATGGAAGGATTCAATTTAAGGAAAATTCTTATGGAAGGATTTGAATTTAAGAAAAATCAAATTAAAGGATTTGAATTTAAGAAAAATATCCTTATGGAAGGATAAAATTAAGAAATTTGAGTTAAGAAAAACATCCTTATAGAATGATCAAATTAAGAAATTTGAGTTAAGAAAAACATCCTTATAGAATGATCAAATTAAGAAATTTGAGTTAAGAAAAACATCCTTATAGAATGATCAAATTAAGAAATTTGAGTTAAGAAAAACATCCTTATAGAATGATCAAATTAAGAAATTTGAGTTAAGAAAAACATCCTTATAGAATGATCAAATTAAGAAATTTGAGTTAAGAAAAACATCCTTATAGAATGATCAAATTAAGATATTTGTTTAAGCAAAACATCCTTATGAAAGGATCAAATTAAGAAATTTGCTTTAAGCAAAACATCCTTATGAAAGGATCAAATTAAGAAATTTGCTTTAAGCAAAACATCCTTAGGACATGATCAAATTAAGAAATTTGAGTTAAGAAAAACATCCTTATAGAATGATCAAATTAAGAAATTTGCTTTAAGCAAAACATCCTTAGGACATGATCAAATTAAGAAATTTGAGTTAAGAAAAACATCCTTATAGAATGATCAAATTAAGAAATTTGAGTTAAGAAAAACATCCTTATAGAATGATCAAATTAAGAAATTTGAGTTAAGAAAAACATCCTTATAGAATGATCAAATTAAGAAATTTGAGTTAAGAAAAACATCCTTATAGAATGATCAAATTAAGAAATTTGAGTTAAGAAAAACATCCTTATAGAATGATCAAATTAAGAAATTTGAGTTAAGAAAAACATCCTTATAGAATGATCAAATTAAGAAATTTGAGTTAAGAAAAACATCCTTATGAAAGGATCAAATTAAGAAATTTGAGTTAAGAAAAACATCCTTATGAAAGGATCAAATTAAGAAATTTGAGTTAAGAAAAACATCCTTATAGAATGATCAAATTAAGAAATTTGAGTTAAGAAAAACATCCTTATAGAATGATCAAATTAAGAAATTTGCTTTAAGCAAAACATCCTTATGAAAGGATCAAATTAAGAAATTTGAAAAGGATCAAATTAAAAAATTTGGTAAAAGGATCAAATTAGGAAATTTGAGTTTTAAGAAAACATCCTTATGAAAGGATCAAATTAAAAAATTTGGTTTTAAGAAAAACATCCTTATGAAAGGATCAAATTAGGAAATTTGAGATTTAAGAAACCATCCTTATGAAAGGATCAAATTAAGAAATTTGAGTTTTAAGAAAAAATATCTTTATGAAATGATCAAATTAAGAAATTTAAGATTTAACAAAAACATCCTTATAGAAGGATTATATTGAGAAATTTGAGTTTTAAGAAAAAACATCCTTATGAAAGATTAAATTGAGATTTTTTTTAAACAATGGACTTGCAAGCTCAATTAAGGCAAATGTAACAATTTAGACGACACGCAAGTGTATGCTTTCTTGATCGGTGCAAAGGTGCACAAAATTCTTAACAAAGTTGTCTTTTTGGGTACTATTTGCCTCATGTATGAAAACTTCATAATAATGCCTCAATGATGCATGAGCATATTTTATGAGGCAAATATGCACATGTTCATGTAGAATGATATTAATGGAAATGCAAAGATGCATGAAATTCTTGTTAATATCTTCAAATTAGCTTAATATGTATGTCTTCATCCTTTGGAGTAGGTATTCTTCATCTTTGGACTCTGACCACCAATCATTCTCATGCCCCAACAAAATCTTCCCTCAAACTTTGTTGCCCATTCTCTATTCAGACCTTCAGGTCAAGTGACCTTGATCAATATCATATTTTTGAAAAACATCCTTATGAAAGGATCAAATTAAGAAATTTGAGTTAAGAAAAACATCCTTATGAAATGATCAAATTAAGAAATTTGAGTTAAGAAAAACATCCTTATAGAATGATCAAATTAAGAAATTTGAGTTTTAAGAAAAGCATCATTGTGGAATAATTAAATTAAGAAATTTGAGTTAAGAAAAACATCCTTATAGAATGATCAAATTAAGAAATTTGCTTTAAGCAAAACATCCTTAGGACATGATCAAATTAAGAAATTTGAGTTAAGAAAAACATCCTTATAGAATGATCAAATTAAGAAATTTGAGTTAAGAAAAACATCCTTATAGAATGATCAAATTAAGAAATTTGAGTTAAGAAAAACATCCTTATAGAATGATCAAATTAAGAAATTTGAGTTAAGAAAAACATCCTTATAGAATGATCAAATTAAGAAATTTGAGTTAAGAAAAACATCCTTATGAAAGGATCAAATTAAGAAATTTGAGTTAAGAAAAACATCCTTATAGAATGATCAAATTAAGAAATTTGAGTTAAGAAAAACATCCTTATGAAATGATCAAATTAAGAAATTTGCTTTAAGCAAAACATCCTTAGGACATGATCAAATTAAGAAATTTGAGTTAAGAAAAACATCCTTATAGAATGATCAAATTAAGAAATTTGAGTTAAGAAAAACATCCTTATAGAATGATCAAATTAAGAAATTTGAGTTAAGAAAAACATCCTTATAGAATGATCAAATTAAGAAATTTGAGTTAAGAAAAACATCCTTATAGAATGATCAAATTAAGAAATTTGAGTTAAGAAAAACATCCTTATAGAATGATCAAATTAAGAAATTTGAGTTAAGAAAAACATCCTTATAGAATGATCAAATTAAGAAATTTGCTTTAAGCAAAACATCCTTAGGACATGATCAAATTAAGAAATTTGAGTTAAGAAAAACATCCTTATAGAATGATCAAATTAAGAAATTTGAGTTAAGAAAAACAATCAATACTTTATTATGAAATGTCATGAACATGCAAAATAGAACAAGACACGACAATAAATGGTTTAGCAACGATAAAATGAATAACGAATATAAGGCAAACAAAAACAAACCAAAGCAGATTCCTAATAACATGGATTCTAAATTGCTAAGGTTGTCTGTACGTCTCTAATCGGGGTGGGCTTCCTAAATTCTCACACATGGTTTGGTTCTAATTGAGGGTACCCAAACCTATCTTATTACCTACTAAGGCAACAAGAACCCCAATTCTGGCTCATTACAAGCTTGCGAGTTGGTTTCGATTCGAGGGAAAGCACGACCTAGTGACGTAGAGGGCTACTCACATATCGAAATGCGTGGATTCTGAGAGTGAATTACTGACCTGTAGAGGGCTACTCACGTAGGTATGCGCTGTTTCACTCCCACTTAAGGGACGGAGCTCAGGTATAGATCTTGATGATATGATGCAACACATGTCGGTGATTCCTTAGAAATTAAATGAAGAATTAATTTGAAGGCCGTCAATTATCAAAGCCCGTTCAATTGTAGTTACATTTTCAAGAAAAGGGACAACCTCACTAGAATCGATTAAAATTCTAACAATTTTCCATCATTAAAAACAAATATTCTCTTGGCCTAACTCTCCTTTTGTTTTGTAAAAACAAAATCATCCCCAGCAGAGTCGCCATGCTGTAGCAACTTTTTTTGCTTTTCTTTTTAAAATAAATATATGCGTGGTTTTCTTTTAGAAAATCCTTCGAAATGAATTATCCCCTAAATCACTTTTGAAATCTTGGTTTAGAGGGGTTTCCTTTGAAAAAGTGTTTTTTCTTTGAAAATAATGAAAACTTAGAGTCGTCGCCGGCCACTTGGATAAGGTAGGCCGGACACCACAAAACCAGAGATTCGTTTTGAAAGATTCGGGAGTTGGTTAAGCGTGGGCAAGGATTAGCACTCCCATCACACTCGAAAATCGGTACCAGTTTTCTTTGAAAATAATGAAAACTTAGAGTCGCCACCGGCCACTTAGATAAGGTAGGCCGGACACCACAAAACCAGATATTCGTTTTGAAAAGGTTCGGGAGTTGGTTACAGGTGGGGAAGGATTAGCACCCCCATCACGCCCAAAAATCGGTACCAAAATATTTGTTGCTTTTAATTAGAGGAAATTGTTAGAATTTGAAAGGAATTTAATTCGGTGACCTTAATTGAAAATTAACCTTAATTGAACGGGCTTAATCAAATTGGTGGATTCAAATTAATTGGACATTTAATTAATAAGGTTGACGATACATCAGACCATAGACTAAACCAACATCATATAAGCCTGACTGCCGTGTTAGTTTATGGTTCGAATCCCGTACGTCACCTTTATGCATGATGCAAGCAATTAAAATATAATGTAATGATTTGGTTAAGTTTTAATCTTACCTTAAGTCAGTAATGATTAATTCAAATATTTGGTCAACATCCTTTAAGCTCAGACTGTTACGACACAAATACCGGAATTAATGAATACATCCTTTTTTATGGTTTAAATTGATTAACATGTAAATCAAATGGGCCAAATGATGACAAATAAAATGAATGTCAAACCAGAGCTTGAAAATTGAACACATGAAGGCCCACCTAAGCTCCTAACATAAAAGGCCTAAGTTATGGAAGGTCCAATTAATGTTCTAATTACTAACTAAGTGAATCTAATATTAACCCTAAATTAATTAGACTTGAAAAACTAGAAAGCCCTAATAAATTATAAATTATCTTGATAATAATCAATTCGATCAATTTTAAACTAGCCCAATTGTCAAATAATTTAATGACTATTTAAAATGAATCAAGTTAAATAATCATAACATAAATTAAATGTTCATCTAAGCCCAATTGTCAATTTTATCCTAAAAAGGTAATTAAGAAATGTTTAACTAATTTAATGAATTTAATATTTATCCCAATGAGCTAAGGATAAACTTAAATTAATTAAACTAGTTCAAACCTTAATCTAACTATGGTTTCAAAAACTAACCCTAAATCTAATTTAATTAATTTAAAACTTATGCCCCTATAAGCGGGTGCACAATTTAAATTAATTAAATTAAATTAACTAATGTATCCTAAGAAGGCCTAATCTAACTAAGGCTCTAAGAAACTAAAACCCAAAATTAATTTGATTAATTTAGTGATGGTGTCCCTATAAGACGAGCACACAATCCAAATTAGCCAAATTAATTTGTCTAATATAATCCAAAGCCTTAATATACCCAAAGCCCACCTAGGCTAAACCTAGGCCCAAAACAAAACAAGGCCTAAGCCAAATCTAATTAAACAAACAAAGTCCAAAACAACAAAAGGCCCAAACATCTAAACTAAGCCCAAATTAAAACACATAGGTCCATAAAAAACAAATTTTAATTACATATTATATAATATATATAAAATATATGATATTTATATATATATTGAAAATTATATTATACATATATTAAAACTATGTATTAAAAAACTATATTATATTAGAAAAGCCATGTATCATATGTACTATAAAACTTGTATTATACATATTAAAAACTTTACATATTGTACATAGGAAATACATATTATATTATAGAAACTATATATTATATATATATACCATACTTTATAAAAAAAACAATATGTTATGCATTTAAGAAAACTATGTAATATACTTTATAAAAAAACATATGTTATGTTTTATATAAAAATATTGTATACAATATATAATAACTATGTTATATGAAAACACATTATATACATATTATATAAAGAAACCATATTATATATATTGTAAAAACTATGTATTATATCTAAAAAACATATATTATATACATAAAAACATCCCACAATATAACGCATTTTCTCCTTACACTATATGGCATACACATTAAACCACATCAAACATATTATAACAAAAAAAGAATAAATGACTGAAATGAAAAGAAAGCTAAATTACAGTGCTGAAATTAAAGCATATAAAAAAAGAAGGCGAAATGGCGAGGATTCCGAAAATTTAGGGACCAGGGTTGTGATTAAAAAAGGCAGAATGGCTTAAAGGTCGCAATTATCTCACGTGGAAGGACTAATATGGTGATTTACCCATGCAGAAGCCCTTACGGGCATAAATAGCCCGGGGCAGAGGGATTTATGAGGGTATTACCCCACTTTTAAAATGACTCTAGTATAAAACATACTTTTTAGAACAAAAAAACTCTATAACTAAAAAAACTCTCTCGTCCCTCTCTTTTCTCTCTGAATCGGGGTGTGTTCATCCCCAAACCTAGAAATCGACATATGAACCCAGAAATCGACGAGGCTCCAACGTGTCAGCCGCCAGTGAATAGCAGCCGACAACTCCAAAACCACCCTGGCTCGACTCCTTTCTTTTTTATAAAACCAAATCTACCCTTCTTTCTTTGAAAACAACGAGAAAACCCATCATTTCTTTAAAAACAAAGGGCCCTTTGTTCTAAAGAAAAAAAGGATCAAAAACCCCCCTTTGAGAACCCAGATGCGAAATCGGCCTTCTCTGTGACCTACACCCCTTTCGTTTCACCATTCATGACCCTGAGAGGTCGGAAGGCTTGTCAACGGCAAAGAAGGGCGTTCCGACTCGAATGAAGGGACGAACACCGAAGGTAAAGCAAATCTAACCCTAGTTTTTTAAATACATGTTTATGATGCTATTCAAAATAAAAAAAAGAAAGAAGAGGTATACCTCTGAAAACTTGAGGCATTTGTTTCTATTTATTTGAATCTTTCCCCCTTGGAACTTAGCGTTACAAATGTTTGGGTTCCGTTTTTATATAGCCGCAATTACATCCATTTGAAATTACATGGAAAATTAAATAAATGACGCTATTGGTTGCTGGCTAATTCTCTGAAATTTTTGTTTGTATTCATGTACAATTTTGCCAATGTTTGCTTGTTGGGAAGGTCGTTCTGATATTCTGTTTTTCTTTATCCCTTTGCATGTACTGCCACTACTAGAGGGGGACCAGAGATAGAGCACGGGACGTGGCTTCTTACGGGGCTATGCGAGATCTTCGGCCGATGTGGCAAGGTAGAGTTGGGCCACTAGCCGACGTGGAAGCCAAATAGGCGCGCGTGGGCAGATGGAAGGGCGAAGCATGGACTTTAAATGCTTATGTGGAGGTTGAACAAGCACGCGTGTAGCGCATGGGGGGATCCGAGGAGTCGCGCGTGGTTTGCACGCGCGGTGGAAATGATCTGAGCCATTCAATGCGATCTGGATCCAATGGTGGTTGATGAGGCGGCTGCAAACAGAGAGAGCTCATTAGGGTTTTCAATTTAATCAATGTTGGGCCTAAAACGGGCTTATGAATATGTTTTTGGGTTTTTATATATAAAACTGTAAATGGACTCAATATATGGACTGTTATTTAATTTAGATGTTGGGCTTTTATTTGATTATCATAGCATGTATATATATACTGTATTTTGGGCAAACATATATATAAAAAAGCTATTCGAGACTCATTTTTATGAGTTAACTTTTTCTTTTTTGGGGTTTTTTTTAACTTAGTTTAAAAATAATAACAACAATAATATTAATATCATAGCCATAATAATAATAAAAATAGTATGACCATAATAGTAATACTAATGAAATTTAAGATAACACTAAGGAAATAACAATATACTAATAATTTTTTTAGGGTTTTCGAATGGGATAATAACATATAAGAATATAACAATAATATGGTAACATATATATATATATATAACTTAGTAAAGTTTTTTTGGGTTTTAAACATAATCACTCACAATATATAATATGACGTAATAGGAAATAGGATAAAAACAACACGTATATAGAAATACTTAAATCAAATAGCACTAGTAATCTTTTTTTTATGATGGTCTCATATGTATAGTATAAGATAGTTAAAGTAAACAAAACCCTTTTTATTTACAAAATGTAGAACAGGTCACCCCAGACAAAATTAGTGATTACACAACCCTTACTTGATACACTTGAATCCGAATGCTTTTTTGTGTAGATTTGTGAGTATATTGTTGTGTAAATTGTGTGTGTGATTACATGAACAATTACATGGTTTATATAGCTACAAATATACTTGGTCTAAAAGAACAAATCCCTTGATGTCATCTAAATTGCTTTTGCCTCGGTTCAGGTTTTAAGCCAATTTCGTTTAATTCCTGATTTGCCTATGATTTGGTTGACTTCGCGTCCGTTAAGGGATTTAATCCCCATTTGCTCTTGTTTTCTTGTGTTTCCAATGACTGCAAACGACGACGCTGTCGGTGAAGAGTGGTCCGAGACAAGGAGGGACGATGCAGGCTTCATCGGAGAAGGTGAAACAGCCATTGGAAGCTCAAATGACGGGCGTGTGGCTGCCACGCGCAAGTGACGATCCAAGTGCCATCCTTTTGACTGATTTGGGCCGTTAGACCACTCCTTGATTTAACGGCTGGGATAGTACGGCACTTCCTCCTTCAGCTAAGGTTTTTGGTGCGCGATCTACGTCATTGGATCAGCCCTTGATCCAACGGCCCCCTGTTGACTGTGTACATAGCAAAGAAGGGGATTATAGTTTCGGCTTTGGGGCCAAATGGGCCTGAAAAATGAACTATTGACTTGTAAACCTTTGTAATGGACTCGTATAGATTGTAATGGATTTTATTTTAATACAAATGAACTCTATAGGCATACTTCTTTTAGCCAATATTTTTTTTTGGGTTTTATGACAACTAATTCTAATAACAATGATAATTATGAAAATAATAATGATAATATAATATTACAACAATATGTAAAAAAAACTTTAGTGAAAAAAATCAGTGATAACAATGTTCATCTTAGGAAATTTGGGATTGAGTAATTTTGTTTGTAAAGTGTGTATTATTAAAAGGTTAAGAAAAAATATAAATAGATACTATATTATAATCACCCTATCAAAATGAACATTTTCATACTTATGGATGAGCAAAACGACTTGACTAGAAAAAATTTAATTTTTTGATTCGACTTGATATGAATTGTAATTTTATAAACTAGACTTGAAAAAAATTAAAATAAAATTTAAACTCGATTTTTTTTAGTAATTAGTGGATTGATTTTCAAGTTCGAGTTGAGTCCTTCAACTCTATAAGATATATGTATATAGAAATCGTTTAAATTAGAACTGATAAGTACAATATCTCTATAAATATTTATAATTAAATTTGAATAAAAAACGTTCAAATCGGAAAAAAAATCAAATAAAGTTCGAGTTACAAAATAGGACTAGTCAATTAGACTAACTCCAAATTCTTTTACTCCATCGAATACTCACTCTACCCATACTCATGTCGACACTTGTATTAGAGTTGGAGCAACATAGAATCTACATCAATGTTGAAGCCGGAGTATACATTTGTACTCATGTTACAACAGTTGTTGTTCGATTCTTTGAACGGAAGCTTTTAGCTCCAATTGAATGGATGGTCTTGAAGGGGACAAAACAATGTCTTTCCACACCGAACCAGGCATGTCCACTGGACTCTGCTCTTGTTCATAAAGCTCATATACACAGTTTGCTTCTGGATTCAACTTGCTCACATTTGACAACCATTTTATGTCATCTGGATCTATCAGCAGCTTGTTTTCTCCATCTTTCCAAGCTATCAACTGCATTTACGAATTCGAATAAAGGAAGTTAAGATGGGACTTGCAGAAAAAAAACAGGTCCATTGGAACATTTGTTTATGGCCGGTCCCAAGGAACAAACAACATGAAGTGGGGAGATTGGAGTTCCACTAACTAATTATTCGGATAGAAAAGAGTTGCAGATGTCGGAGATTCGAACCAAGTTAAATTCCGTGTTTACCTTTGGAGTGCCTCTAAGAGCATTGGTGCAGTAAAGCTTGGCATTGTCAACAAACTGACAGTATTTTGGAAATGTGCTTGCAAAACTTTTGTGGGATCTTAACTGTGAATTTATTCTCACTGCTCTTTTCACCATTATGGCTCTCCTGCACATTTTTCAAATCAATCGATATAACGGGTTTTATCGGGAGAAATCTGTGAAGTGTTGTTTGCAGGAAACTGCGGTGTGAGTTCACAGAGTCGGGACATTAACAATGATGAATGTAAATCAAACTATGAACTGCCTTTTTACCTTATGCCTCTAACAACAGCTAGATATGCATCGCAAACGACACCGACGAGTTCGATTCTGTAAGGTTTCTTATGTGTTCGGTGATCATCGTTTTCTCGATGTTGATTTTCTTCCTCGTCTTCGTTGATCTGTTCCCAGTAATTCTCTGTAATGGTGCCGTCTTCTTCCACCTTATATCCGACTCCCATCCGGTACCGGTGTTTGTGAACGTTTCGAGCCATGGCAATTGTCTGCTCGACGAAAGGCTCCCATGATAAGGTCCCATCCATGATCACATCCCGCCCCTCGTTCAATGCCGTCACCAGCAGCGATGATGCGGCATCAGTGGAGGATTGATGAACGAGTTCGGATGTGGGGAGCATATCATGGTGGTGACCCCTTGAGCTGAGAGCTCTGAATATAACATCTGATTCTTTGAATGCATCTGCCTCTACGACAACAGCATTTGCCGCTGCGCCTGCCCAGAACGATCTGTCGATACCATTAGATTAACTTTTCAGTTTTCGTAAAATACTATTAGATTAATTCGAAATAGTGGAATGCAGGTAGGCTTACTCTTTGAAAATAATATCTTTAAGGACAGTGCTCTTGCCGGCCCCCATACCACCACCCATAAGCAACAGCACGGGGCTCCGCTGGCTGTGGGCCACCGGCACCATTATGTCAGTACACTTCGCCTTGCGGTCGGCACGTCTCATCGCTTTCATCTCCTCCACCAACGTTGAGAACACCCTTGCCACCTTCAAATCCTTTATCACCCTCTCAAATCTCCTCTGCCTACCAACCAATGTAAAACCAAAATTCAATCCAAATTAACAATACATAATTATATTTGAGAATATATAATTTATATCTTCATTCTTTTCTTATATATAATCATATCATATAGCCTAATTATTGTTTGATTTTTAATAAATTAAACTCATTAGTAGTCCACTTATTATAGATAATAACATAATTAGCAATATATAATTTAATAAAAAACCCAATATATATGAAATTAAAACCACCTTGTTCTAATAAAATCAAAATCACCTTGTAGCCGCCATGACAAAATCCTTTAGCTTTGTTTTCTTCTCAGATTCAACCGCCAAAACCTGACATTAATTCAAAAACAACTTTTCTAAATCATTCACTAATTAAGAAATTGTGTTAAAACACATTCGAATTCACTACTTTCAAAAAATATAAACGGGTATATGTAAATACCTGAGTAATCATACTTGGAGCTTGGCTCCAATGGAAAGCAAAATAGCTCAGGATGCATCTCTCAAATTCCTCCATCAGCTTCACATACAAATTCTCAGCTTCTGGTTCATCAGCAAAATATTCAAATATCTTAACCTCACAATCTTTGGGTTTCTTAATGTAGTTTTCAGCCAATTTGCACAGTTTCGGACACTCATTTGCATCTTCAAATCCCAGTTGTCTAGCTGTACCAAAAAAATAAAACCCAGATTAAGAAAACAAATTCAAAAAATGGGTTCGATTTGTATCCGAATTTGAATCAAACCCATAAAAATCATACCAAAATAGTGGGAGAACCTTTCCAGGTTTCCAAGCCGGCCTGAATCTGTCATCTGTTGCAGCGGAACGAGGCTTTGACGATCTTCAACAGGCTTCCTCTTCCGCCGGCAGTACCTCGCCGCCGCCGCGGCTGCGAAGACTCCAACGACAGACGCGGCGAGAATGCGGAAAACGATAACTTTGACTCTGCCATGATCTGGTGATAGGGAATCACATCAGTATCAAAATGAATGAAAATAGAGAGTAATAATTAGCTGAGCTTACCATGGATGGGAATCATATTTGTTGATATTAATGGAAAATGTCCCGAGAAAATTACAAATCCAAGTGGTTGAAATCACTGGAAAACAAGGAAATTTTCTGGATTTGGATTTTCATTGGCTGGGGGAATTGGAAAAGGGGTGTTTTTATACACGTTGAGGACAAATACAAGTCAACGTCTACGGCATTAAATAAATCAAATTTGAAATTAAATTCCATACTGCCATTTCTGCAGTTCTTGGTCAAATAAAGGTTCCTTTCTTTCTTGGTCAAATTGTAGTATAAAGGTCCCTATGCTATGTTTTTTAGATTCAATCCCTCGACTTTAATTTGATCGTTTATGGTACTTCTACTTTTCAATGTGTATTTTTAGTCCAAATTATGCTTTCCAGAAATTACAAAATGTTCAATAAACTTCTGATTTGATTATGTGATTGCCATTAATTTTCCAAATGTTCAATAAACTCCTACGCATGATATTATGTTAGGGCCGAACCTATAAAATTTTAGGGATGTAAAAATAAATTTTAATAGAAAATACATTTAAAATTTTTAAAAAGTTATAAATTATATATATATTTCAAAATTTTAAGGGGACAATTGCCTCCTCCAACCTCTCTCGGTCTATCTCCGCCTATACTATACTTTTCTGGGGTTTAATCCCTCAACTATAATTTGATCGTTTCAAGTACTTTACTTTTAAATATTGTGCATTTTCAGTCCAAAGATAATTATTTTTATTAGTTACATCAAATAATTTGATGTGACTTAAATTTTATAGATAGTTTGAGTGGTAAAGTTTTTGCTGTAATGTCTAAGAAGATGTAAGTTCGAATGTGTTTAAGTGCTTATTATTCGATTATGTGCTGGGAGGGGTTTGAGTAGTTTATGTATTATATTATTAAAAAAGGTTTGATATCAAAATAAGTGCTCAAACTATCTTGTTTTTCCTGTTTAGGTATCTAAAAAATTTTTGTTCGTTTTAAGTGCTCAAACTATCATTTTTTTTTATCAAAAATAGGTGCATCAGTTGGCCTTAAAAAGAAAAAAAATGATAGTTTGGACACTTAAAGTGAACAAAAAAATTAGGCACATACAAAAGAAAAAAAATGATAATTTGAGCACTTGCTTTGATATTAAGCCTTAAAAAAATGGTAATTTGATATATATATATATAGAGAGAGAGATTAATATCCTATATACTGGCGGTAAAAACTGAAAGTTTTCACAAACGCCTTAATTTTAGGGTTTAGGGTTTAGAATTTGTATTCAATACACAGACAATGTGTTTGGAATTTGTATGTTGTGGTTAGAATTTAAGGTTTATGGTCATAACTTAGAGGTTAGAGGGTTTAGAGTTTAGAATTTAGTATAATATGATTATGAATTTAGGTTTTAGTTTATAAACCCTAAATTATAATTTCATTTCTTAAATTCTAACCACAACTCATCAATTATAAATCACTAAACTTAAACTAATAATCTTTAAAATAATTACCTAGACAATAATTGTTAAACTTATCAAGTCAAGTTATATTTTTTAGCTCATATATTATACACAAATTGTGAGTTTAATTTATATTTTTTTAAGTTGAGTATTATAAATTTATTTGATAATATAATCTTTGTATTGTTTGAATCAGACCGGGATTTCAAAATCCTATGCCAAAATATGATTTGTTGGCGATTAATTCAATATATCCGAAACGAAATTTCTTTTCAATGAATGTCAATTTACCAATTAAATAATTTGTTCTAAGATGGAAACCCATCGTCATCAATAACATCATCATGAATTAATCAACGCATTTTCTAGGTGGGCCCATTACATTATTTTAAGTTGGCTTAAATGAAAAGTAGGTGCATAAGGTATATATTTTTTTAGAACTTTAAATATTTAAAGTATTTTTTTTGTAAAAATAGGTACCCAAAGTTTCAACCGTTATAATTTTAGGTGTTTAAAGTTTACAATGTTATAATTTTAAGTGTCTGGCCGTTAAAGGGGTGTAAAAAAGTTCAACCAATCAATGCTCGACACGTGACACTATTTTTTAAAAAAAATTAAGGAAAAAACTCAAAATTTTTAATTTTTCAAAAAAATCCCAAAACTTTGGAAATTTTACAAAATAGCCCTAAATCCCTAAAATTACCCAAATCGCCACTACCCTTGACCACATCCCTTTGGTCATCAGACCAAGGTGGTCATTTCCCCCAACACAGCGTCGTCGGAAACGACGAACGACATGCAGCCGAACATTGAATGTCGAACGCGAAAATGACGTTTGGTTGGCACGTCGTTCGTCGTTTCCGGCGTTGCCGTGTTGGGAGAAATGATCGCCTTGGTCTGGAGACCAAAGAGGTGTGGTCAAGGGCGGCGATCGGCGGCGATTTGGGGGCTTGGGTAATTTTAGGGATTTGGGGGCTATTTTATAAAATTTACAAAGTTTCGGGATTTTTTGAAAAATTAAAAATTTTGAGTTTTTTCCTTAAAAAATAAATTTATTGCCACGTGTCTAGCATTAGTTAGTTGAAATTTTTTAACACCCCTTTAACGGTCAAGCACCTAAAATTATAACTGTTGAAACATTAGGCACCTATTTTTACAAAAAAAAAAAACATTTTAGGTACTTAAAGTTCAAAAGATGTATACTTTGGGCACCTATTTTTCATCTAAGCCCAAATAGGTGCCAAACTATACTTGTGGCTCACTTTTGGTGCCTAAACTATTTTTAGCTCTAAATAGGTGCCTAAAGTTTCATTTTGGTCATTTAAGTGCTATATCGTTAATAAAAAAACTGTTAGCCAATTAAAATGTGACAAATGACATGTTATAATTTTTAAATTCTTTTAATTAATTTTTAAATAAAATTTAATATTCATTTTTTTAAAAAATTAATAGTTTTAAATCTTTATAAAATAGTCCCAAATCTCTAACCTAAAATCCAAAATCCACAAATTGCAGTCGTTGTCGCCGTTTACTACCTCACGGATACCATCAATACCGCCGTCGGACCACCACAACCGTTTCCCCAATCACCCATCACTGGTAATTGACCGTAGGTGTGCCGAAGACTTCATTTTCGCGACTTTGGCTTCTTTCGATGTTAGGAAGTCGATCGACACACCTACCATTGGTTACCAGCGATGGGTGGTTGGGGGAATGATTTTGGTGGTCCGGTGTCAGAGATGGGGGCGACGACGTGACCATCGGCGTCGGAATCGGAATCAACTGTAGAAGTTAGGGATTTTCGAATTTAGGGGCCATTTTGTGAGATTTGATAAATTTAGGATTTTTTAAAATATTAAGTTAAAAAATAAATAAAATAAAAAAAACATTTTTTTAAAAAAATAACGGTAGTTAACGGTTAGGCATCTAAAATGACCAAAATGAAACTTTAGGCATCTATTTAGAGCTAAAAATAGTTTAGACACAAAAAATGAGCCACAAACATAGTTTGGGCACCTATTTGGCTATTAAGCCTTTTAAGTTTGGAGATTAAACTAAATGGAAATTTCTAAAAAAGAAACTATTTAATATAAGTTTTCCATCATCATGTTGCACAAAATATTGTAAAAATTATAATTGTTAGTCTAATTAAATATTATTTTGTATTATACAAAATATTATAAAAGTTGAAAGAGACTAGGAATAATAATTTCTGTAATCAAATATTTTTTTTATAATAACATTTGAGGAATTTTTAGTTTAATATTAGTCGAATGATCTACTATTTAAAATTTTAAAAGTTTAATGAACTCTTGTTTTCTTCTATATTTGATCATATGTTCATTCATGCTAAAACTTACATAGGGAGAAATTAGAGGAATATTGCTCCTTAGAATTATATTTAGGAAAATAGGGTTTTTTAAGTTCAAGTTTTATTTTGAAACTTACGACAATAGAATGGTGTATGACAGCTTTGAGAAAAAAATAATTAAAAAATATCATGACACCATCTTTTACTCACTGTTCATTTTATCGTAAATTCTTAAATATTTTTTAATGTGTTATATTTTTTTAAATTTAATCTCTAAACACTCAACGTAGCCCTTATATATTTATAAAATTCGACGCAGACTAATTGTTGAACCAATATTCGAATTTGTGTTGATTATTTCAATATTCTTTTAATAAAATAAGTATATGGTGGAAGTCTATTGATATTACAATGTAAGTGGTGAATTAAAGACTAGTTATTTGTCCATGGCATAGTGAATGAAGTTGCTATCAAAAAAGTAAAGTCATGATACTTATAGCACTACTTAAAGAGTTTCTTTGCACCTTTTTTTCTTCTTTTTGGGTAGAAAAGTTAAGGTTGACTTTTCTCCAAGGTGGAGATTGATTATTTTAAAACTTGTGTTTTCGAGATGTTTTTGTGTCGGTTAAAGTTTAAATCAATGAAATATTTAAATAAGATAGTATTTTAACGTTTTTAACAAAACAAGGACGAGAATAATGATAGTGTAGATATACGTTGCAGATAAAATTACTTAAATATAATCATTTTTTTCCACTAGAACTATTCATTAGATTCTATTTGTGACATTAAATAAGTATGATGGTACCATCGTTTTAATATGAACAGTAAACATATTCGAATTTTAAAACAATTATGTAAATCTATGTATTATAAAAAGGGAAAATATATGATGTACTGTGGTGGAAATATTTTGTTTCCACAAACACCCTAATTTCAAGGGTTAAGGATCCAATTTATGGTTTATGGTTTAAGGGTATATGATTAGAATTTAGGGTTTAGTATTAGGGTTTAGAGGTTAGGGTTTTGGTTTTAGGGTAATATGGTAGGGATTTAGGTTTTTACCTATAGTCCCTTAATTCTAACCCGAAACTCTAAATTCAAACCACGATTCTTAAATTCTAAACACAAAAACTCAAACTCCTAAATTATAAACCCTAAATCGAACCTCTAACCCTTAAAATTAAGGCACTTGTAGAAACAAACCCCGTGCATGGTATAATTACCCTTGTGAAAATGTAAAAAATAGAAATAAAACTGCTCCCAACCTTTTCTGAATGGGCTATAAATTCTTTATGGGCCTTAAGCGGGCTCATGAAAATATCCCATTTCATTTTTAGCATCCAACCCATTTTCTGCGTATATATAAAAATGCTTAAAACCCTTGTTCTATGATTCCCTCACAAACCGGGAAGGGAAACCCTTGAAGCTCGAAATTATTTCAGTCAAGGCTCAAAGAGGTTCATTTTCATCGTCTTTTCGCGAGTTCCGCCACTCATTTTCTCCATATTTTCTGGGTTTTTACTCAGCACTCATTTTTCTTGCTCTTATCTTGATCATAACTATTGTAAATATTTTCTGGGCTTTTGTTTTTATTCAGAAATAGCTTGGTTTTATTGAAGATGGAAGTTGATTCCGAGTCCGGAAAACCAAATGTTAAAACCCCAGAAGAAGGTACTTCAATGAAAATGGATACACATGAATCCTCGGAAACAAAGGTAACTAAACGTGTCCTCCTTTTTATGAAGTAATTTCTAGTGAAACAATTGAAAAATAAACAAGAAAGGTTGATTCTTTTATTGTTTTTAATTGTGGGTTGTTTTTGTAATCGGTATTGGGTTAATTGATTTTCTTAATGTAGGGAGACAATGATGAAAAGGAGCAGCTTGCTGGTATTATGAACAAGTTAAATATCGAGTCGTCTTCAAATGGTTTCAAGAGAAAGCCAGTTATTATCATTGTTGTTGGAATGGCAGGTAAAACAAGAAACTTGAATTGGGTGTTCTTTTAATGTTTGTTATATGTTGCATATTTTGGTCTCTAATTGAAATTCAAGTTACTAGTAGGTTGTTACGAGTATATTTGAATGTTGAAATGTGCTGTTTGATTTGGTTAGGGAGTGGGAAAACAACATTCCTTCATAGGCTGGTTTGCCACACTCAAGCTTCAAATATTAGGGGTTATGTGATGAATCTTGATCCTGCTGTGATGACCCTTCCATTTGGTGCTAATATTGATATAAGAGATACTGTTAAATATAAGGAAGTTATGAAGCAGTTCAATCTTGGACCTAATGGCGGAATCCTTACATCGCTTAATTTATTTGCTACCAAGTTTTCTGAGGTAAAATCTTCTCAATTTTCTGCATTAGATTTTGTGACCGGAACTGTCAAAACAATGCCGAGAGTTTTGGTGCTTGGATGGCCTGTCTCCGGCGGTTACATTTACTTTTAAATTACCTTTTTGGATAAAAATGTTTGAACCGGAAAATGGCTAGCGATGTTGAGATGGCGCTACATAGATTTTACTTCAAATCTATAATGGTGCTGGCATATATAGGCATTTAGTTAGAGAAAAAGAATTAATTTTCATCAATGCATTCAGATGCATAATTGTCTTAGTAGCTGTTTTTATCTTGAGTTATTTTGCATCAATGCATGCACGTGCAGAGTTGTCTTAGTAGCTGTTTTTGTCGTCTTTCTTCTCCCCATCGATATGCTTGTTATATTTGTATTTTCGACACCTTTACATTCGTCATTTAATGCTATTGACTTTGCAAATATCCAATCTCAGGTTATCTCGGTTATTGAGAGGCGAGCAGATCAACTTGACTATGTTCTTGTGGATACTCCTGGGCAGATTGAGATATTTACCTGGTCTGCTTCAGGGGCTATCATTACAGAAGCATTTGCTTCGACATTTCCTACCGTAGTCACTTATGTAGTCGATACGCCTCGTTCAGCAAGTCCGGTTACCTTTATGAGCAACATGCTTTATGCTTGTAGCATACTTTACAAGACACGGTTGCCTCTTGTGTTAGCATTCAACAAGACTGATGTTGCACAACATGAGTTTGCTTTGGAGGTATATTTAATTTCCATATTAGATGCAAATATTTTGTTTTGACATGCAATACATGTAATGCTGTTTGCTTCCTTATCAGTTTATTGTCTTTAAAAAGAAAACCAAATCATTTGTGCAGTGGATGGAAGATTTTGAGGCATTTCAAGCGGCAATAAGGTCAGATACTACATACACTTCAGCTCTAACTGAGAGCCTGTCCCTCTCTCTGGATGAATTTTATAGGAATTTACGATCTGTTGGAGTGTCGGCAATTTCTGGGGCTGGAATGAATGAATTCTTCAAAGCCATTGAAGCCAGTGCTGAGGAATACATGGAAGATTACAAGTATTACCTCTCTTTTAATCTTGCAAAATCAGTTTGTGTGTGTTTTAAAAGTTTATGGCAATTCCTGGAATTTATTTGTATCTTGCTATCCTTGTTTATAGGGCTGATCTTGACAAGAGACGAGCAGAAAAACAACGCCTAGAGGAAGAACACCGGAAAGAGAGCATGGATAAGTTGAGGAGGGATATGGAACAATCAAGAGGCGAAACTGTCGTCTTGAGTACTGGTTTGAAAGACAAAGATGAAAGAAGAAAGTCAATGATGGATCCCGAAGATGAAGTCGAAGAACCAGAGGACGAAGATGATGATTATGAGAAGTTCAGTGAAGAGGAGGATGATCTTATAGACGAGGATGAAGATGAAGAGATTTCCAGGTTCTCCTTCTAACATATGTTTACCACTGGCAGTGGCAGGATTAGCAGCACAACCAGAATCGTATCTGATTGTTGACGGTAAATTCTCTTTAAACTTGGTAGATGACCTAAATGTCTAATTGTGATTGAATCGATGCTTTATTTTGGGTGAAATTGTAGGTGCTTAAGAACAACTGTTTCTGGATGAAAATGTTAATATGGTTTGATGCTCATTGTAAGCTTGTAAGTGAACATAGTGGCTAAATAATCCCAATGTGTTTGCATATAATGTAAGGCAGTTTGGTTTTTCACAATATTTTCAATCCCGATGAAACGAATAACACTATTATTGTTGACTACCTCGCAAGTTTGGTGCAAACAAGATAACACGCATCAACAGCTGAAACCGAAGTAAAAAGTGCCTAAAACCTTAACATTCTTCTCTCTTTAACTTTAACCGTCAGTTCTTCCTCTGACGGAATCTTTCCACCGCTCTTTTTGGTTTCCCGCAACCATTCCGTAAGCTCATCCTGAGAAGACTTTATTGTCAGACTAAAGATAAGATCATGTACTTATCATGCTAGACTCTCAAGCAAGCATAATGAACAATGGAAGGTTGATTTTGCCTCGAGAAATCGTGGTTGGAGATGTATTGACTCTCGACCAAGCACTCAATCCCCCCGACATTAACAGCAATGGAGTTCTTGGAATCGTGGTTGATTTTACCTTCTGGGCAATTACAGGAAGGAAAATGATTACAGTAACTATGCCTCTATAAACATTATGCATCAATAACTTGCTAATAAAATGCAGATAATCCACCATTAATCAATGACAAACAACAAACGATTCATTGTCATACCAGTTATGCAAGCAACATAATATCCTGTTCCTCCTAATCCTTGCTTCCACTTTGCAAGCCTCAACCGCAGGAAAAATCCTTTGGGATGTGGGACGGATGTTCGTGAATTCTTCCACCTGACATCGACATAGCATTAAAAATTGAAATGAAGAAATAAATTTTAGTATCATAAAAAGACAATAGTGATCATATTCAATTCCCACTCTTTTACATGCTTGACAATCAAGTTTCCATGGTTTAATATGAATTTACCAATTGAAATGATGGTCTACTTACTTCAGGATGTCTGCACGCGACAAACGAAGCATCCTCACAGCATCGAAGATTGCCTTTGGTGTATCCATATCCTGCTGATTGGTGGAATTATCCCAAGGTTTGATTTCCTTGGAACTGGAACCTACATGTTTCTTTTTTACATTTGTGTTTGATTTCATTTTGTCTGCAATAACTTCATAGAGAGTGCGGGGGCCTTTTCAAGTATCAATCCGAACAGTCTGTCCGGAAATCGCTTCTCGGTTTTTGTATAAAAGTTTCGTATTCTCTTCAAATCTTGCATAACATTGCAGTTCACTGAAACTAGACGAAGAAGCTCTACATGCTGAGAGATGTTGAACTTTTGATGCAGTAGGGCATGCGACAGCCCAATGACCGAGTTCAAAGCATCTAATACACATGCAAGGTAATTCTTCGAATCTATTAGATGACTTCATGTTCCCCAGATGTTCAATCTCATTATCTGTTATCTCCGGACAATATTCCAAATGATGGCCCTTCCTTCCACAAAAGAAACAGGTGACAGTCGATGAGGTTTGATTGTCGAAAACACCAGAAGGCACGATGTGCTTGAGAGCGTCTAATCTCCTAGAGAAAAGAGAAGCCATCACCTCTGAATCTTTAGATCTAGGGCAGTGTAAACCAATGGAAATGGATGCCTCCGTTTCAGTGCAGAAGGTAATTCTTCACCCGAACTGATCAGCTGCTCTTCAGGGCCTTGTTGCCTAGTCCCCACAATCTTGAGGTTGTTAGGAACATTAACATTGTTCTGGCAGCAAGGAGTATGCGTCATGCAGTCCCTCAAGCACTCAACAAAGCCAGCAGTATCCCGGTTCAACGATGAGCTGGAAGACTTGGGAGTAAACTGAGTTATCCACAAGCTCCCTGGAAGGTTGCTTTTGTAACCAATGTTGTGAACCATCTTCGCTTCTGACGGTGAGTCCAAATCAATGTTCTCTATATTCATTTTACGTTTCCTAAAGAAGAACTAGTGCTTGCTCTTTCTTTCCCCACATCCACAGGCATATCTCTTGAACTTGTATTCTGTGCAATATTTCCCTCGCTACTTCTCTTACTGGGAGACAAAGGTTTTTTGAACCTTTCATTAAACACATTAAGGAAGTTGAAGTTTTCTCCATGAAAGGAGATTGGAGTAGCATTGATGTCACAAATCTTGTTAGTCGGGTTGAGTCCAGCTTGATCATTTTCAATTTGTGATTTCCCTTGAACCTTGGTGTGAAAAATAGATTGAAAACCAATAATTCCGCACCCCGGATTGCTCGCATCAAGATTCTCAATGGCACTCTAATGTGACTTAATTGTATTTGCAGCAGTCAGAGTAAGAGATGGTGTCTCATCTTTTGCTTTCAAGAACCCTTTCATCATGTTTGATATCCAGTTCATGAAGGGACTATCTTGTTTCACTCTTTTGCTCCCGACAATCAACTGTTGCTCAAAGCCCCGCCGTTTTTTGCCTGTAGAGAAGAATGCAGCACTATTACACCTTTCAACACTCTCATCACTGTCATCGTCCTCAGCTTTTGACATCATCCCTTTAACATCTCCATCTGATAAAGCTTTTTCCTTCCCTTTTCTTTTGTATCTATGGTTTCTGCTATTAGTCGGAGAATGCTGGCGAGCAGACATCTTCTCCGATGGTGTCTCCTCATGGTGCTCAGAGTTCCTTTCAGCTTCAAATGCAGATCTTGAACCCGAAACTTTACCCTTGGCAACAAATCCACCATCACCTAGACCCTTCAAATCATTTTCAGCAGGGGAAGTCAATTTTTTCTCTGGAGGTCCAGATGCACCCCATTCATTGTTGGTTTGAACTTCAGATACCAAAACCACCTCCATCTGTGAAAACGAAGTCTGATCGCCGACATCTCCGACTTCATTTGCGGGGTTATTGAATAAAGACTCCGTTTGTTCCACATCTGGTTTCTGTCCATCTGGTTTTTGGTTGAGTAAAGACTATATCAGTTACATGTCAAGTATGAGGTGGAAACATTAAAAAGATCAATCATAAATTTAAAAAACTAAAGTATAGGAAGCACAGATACAGATATGCAATAGCAGAAGCACAAGAACTATAATGTATATATATATAAAGACTGCATCATCAAGCACCTGGTGAAATTGGAATATTGTTTTCAATTGATTTAGATATTTCAGCAATTTGATTATTCTCAGAATTTTCTGGATCCTTCTTTTCAACAAGATTTACAAAGGCAGCAGTCCCTGCAGGAGAGTTCACTAGCAATTTTCAAGGACAACATCAAAAATTAAATCAAGAATACATAAATAGTTTATTCAAACTTTTCATGCCTTGGAAAGAATTATCATTATCAATCTGAGGTTCATGGCACAACTGGATGTTATCGTTATCCCCGGCAGATTTGTCTGAATTGTCCATGTCTGAAACTTTAGTATTCAGATCAGGGACTGTGGATGAGGATGTATATATAATTTGTTGGTCTATAGGCTTTTCATTGCTTGATCTTGTAGGTGTATTGATTTTCTGTGGTGAACGAACCGTATCATTCGGTCCTTCAAACCGAAGAAGGGAATGTTTATTCTCCAAAAGGCTGCATTCAGTACATTTGAGACAGAGACCTTTCTGTGGTGACCAAACTATTTCGGACAAGGGATCGGTGGTCACAAAATTCATGACGATCCTTGAAGCTGCATTTGCACCTGCACCGAGATCATTGCTCGTCCTTCTCACAATCCTATAACCGGAACACACCAGCGCAAGTCCTAAATCAGTCAACGGTTCCATGTACTCATTTTTCTTGTTCGTTTTTGTTCGATGATTCCTTCGGTCCGCGATCCTGAAATCCAAGGAAAGTTACTGTCATGTCGCACAAACATATAGAACATCTAGCAACAGTTGAACTTCATGGAACTTGAATTTGGTCTCACAGAACATTTCTAGTGAACCACAATGGATATATAACTTAATCAACAAAAATTTCCGAGATTTTGAAGACAAGATCTTCGTCGAAAATCTACACCAAATGCAATTCTACCACTGAAATCCAATATCAAACATTCAAATTTCATTCTATTGAAGATGATGAAGGGGTAGACAAACATAACATTTTGCTAGCATATCTGTATCCGACACATATTCGAATATTTCAATATTATGGAAACTAAGCATACCGTATCGGAGAGACACCCGAATCCGAGTAACATAATACAGATACTGATACTCCTGCAGCTTCACCACATAAATTAACTGCTAAATATATAAAAAGAAACAGTAAATCATAGCAAATAAGAAGTGAAGAAAATCACTGATAAAGGCAGATGCAGAAAGAAGAAAAGAGTTGAAAGAAAATTACATAAAAAAATCAAAAGCTGAGAAGAAGAAAGCTTTGATCTATGGCGACACACAATATATATTTAACCCCTTTGGCAGATCCTTTATATAGAGTGCACAAGAAACGAAAAATTTGCTAAAAAAGGATTGTTTTGAAGCTAAAAGTGGGTGCCGCCATGGCCATGGATGATCAGGCTAGTTTGCAACAGCAGCTTTCATGGGAGTAGAGCTGGATTCCAAGCTTTTTGAAGGATTCTGCAGCATGAGGTACAGGTCTTGACACGTTGAATCCTTGCAGGCCTGACACGAATACCTGGAGATTTTCGATTGGATTTTTTTATTCCAGAATTTTGGGTTAATTCTGAAAGTTGTCGTCTTCCACATGTTTAATCACATCTCGACCATGCATAATCTCAATAATTGTTCATAGAAGTGAATAAGACACATATTGAAGCTCTATTTATGAAATATTTTTCCACAGTTAATATATTAAAAATATAAAATTCAAACTAGAAATTATTTAATTCACAAATAAATATATATAAAGAGAGAGATGTGGGGTATAAATTTCCGCTGTTGTATCCGCAACCAGCATAGAGTCTATGGACCACCTCAACAATACCAGAGCTGTGCTCACATGGACCATATAACAAAGTTTTCTTTATCTATTGAGATTTGGATATTCATATTTTTATCCACAATAGATTTGGTGTATAAATAACATATTTGGATTTCGATATTTAAAATATTAATTTATTTTATGCTTATTAAATTTAGACTTATGTTAGAAATAAAATAACGAAGAACAATAATAAAAATAAAGAGATGAGAGAAAAATGAAGATTGTATTATTCTCAATATTCAAGTGTGTACGATGTCTTCATCAAACCATCTATTTATAAGCATAAGAAGTATATAATACATGAAATTCTAATTAATGAAGATAATATTTCTACTAATAAAGTAAATCAAATCTCCTAGATAAAGTTCTTATCATGATAGAAATCCACATAGATAAATATTCACAACACACATCTTTGATATGCATAACATGTTGCTTCATTAAAAACCTTATCAGGAAAACTCATTGGGACAAAACCTCGGTTAAGAGAAAAAGAGTGTAACACGTATTTACTCTCCCTCATGAAAATATCACATAAGATCTTTGAATCTTCATAATTCAAACTTGAATACTATTTTTTTCTGAAGATCACAAGGGATGAAACTTTGGAGTAATATGTCCGTTCATAGACAAAAACACATCTTTAGGTGGAGACAAAACTTGATATCAAAATTCTTTTTCTCAAATACTTTCATCAAATGCTTTGAAAGCTCTTCACGAGTTTCCAATTTGATGCTCTTTAGGAATTCTAATAATATTCAAATGATCATAATGAATCTTGATCCAAACTCTTTTATAAAAGATGTAAAGAAATCTGATCATTCTTATAGTATTTCATCAATTAGTACTTACTAAGGCAATTATACCAAATGCGCCAATATATATATATATATTCAATAGGACATGTCTAAATAAATTTCCTCAGAAATTTTTAAATGCTTCTAGCATTTTAAATCCTTCAAGGATAACTTTCCTTATATATGGATCCACAAAATAAATAGACGCATATAAAATATTTCATAGCTGCCAAAGTAATTGCATCAACCATGAAGTAATTAAAATTATTCATAAATCACAATTCAAGTCTTATTTACGACTACTTATTTGTGCCTTGGTTGCATTACACCTTTAGGTGTTTGGTAGGGGTGTTCATGGATGGTTAGTCGTACCGGCAAAGCTTATCGGTACGGTTACCAGAAGTCTTGGTATGACATTTTGATGAACCGCTACCGTCCGATTTAAACTGGTTACTACCTAAACAGTTAACCGCTTTATTTGGCACGGTTACTCGGTTAACCATGAACCGTTTTATATATTTATTACTACTAAATTTAATTGTTTTAGAAAATCAACCAAATAAAGTCTTCAATATTTATATTTAAAAAGTCTTCAAAGTTTAAAACAATTAAAAGTGTAGAAAAATTATATTAACTACACAAATATTAGTAATAATCAATAATTTATATTAATTACACAATTATTTGTACAATCAATAATGTGATATCATTATAATTTAATATCATTATAGTTTTTTAAAGGAAAAGAATTTTGTTAAAATCCCCTCTACCGTTTGAGTCAACCGAAATCGAGACAAGAACACCGAAAGAAGAAAATGTAATCCAAATTTATTTCATTTCACGATCGCAATAACATGAACACGAGCTCAATAGAGTTGTTCAAGAGCAAATGTAAATAAAATAAAGACACATTATTATGATCCGTAAATGGAGCTGCAAGATCAAACCAATGCCCTAAGACACAAACTGCCTTCAACCACACTGAAAAATTCAACAAAAACAAAAGGATGCGACACATATACCACTATATGTCAATACTAGAATAGATGCATGTTTGAATAGACGTACAATGCACGTTCGATTATTACTAATAATTTAATATCATTATAAAATATAGTTTAAGTATGATAATTACACATATATTAGTAATAATCAATAATTTAATATTAATATAAAAATAATTTTAAAATTTCTTATCGGTTTTTCGGTTAACCATTTAGCGAAAAATCGAAACCGTTTCCATCCCGTTTAACTGCTAATTTTACCGGTACGGTTATCGTACCGTTTCAACTAATTTTTACTGGTACAATTACCTATCATTTAGTTCAGTTTTTCAATTTTTCGGTACGGTACATCGGTTCGGGTTTTTATGAACACCCCTAGTGTTTGGACTACTGAGTCAAAAACTTCACTTTTGAAAGTTCAAAGCGTCTTTCTATGTTGGCCAATTATTTCAATATCTATAGATTTCTATACAAGATCCTCGTTTTCTTTCTTTACTTCTATAGAAGTATTCAATGTAAACTTTGTTGTCGACAGCTTTTCTTTTTTGGTTCCATTCTCGTAGTGACATAACTCATCAAGATCTCTTAAAGATTTAAATCTTTATTTCAGGTACTTGAAACTCTTATAGAGTTTTATTATTAGTTATGCTTGGGGTCTCTTTAGGAGCACTCGCCTCCAATATATGACCATCTCACATTACTTTTTATTTACAAGAATTTTCATTATTGGAACCAGTTTCAACTATCATGCATCAGACATGATTTACGTCAATTCACTCTAACATGTAATTCAAATTTAGAACGTTTTCAGCTGGTATATGAGACTTGATTACTCTAATTAGGTCAGTAAATATGTCAGACAGTTGACATGTAATATTTGAATTATCTTATGAACTTTAGGTTCATATACGAGGATCAAGATATTGATAATTCATTTTTCTATATCTAGTTGATTATTATCTCCCATGACGTTGAGAAAAATCGTGTCATAAATAATTTTCCAATTAATGTTTATGAATTTAAACATAAAAAGAGGCTCATGCTCAATATATATTATCAACCCTTTTTTATATACCTATTTTGTGCGTTGTGGACTTGTGGTGGAGCAATTCAATTATATATCGCACATTTAAAAAAAATCTAAAATGAGAATGTATGGCTTCTGACCAAAAACCAATCATAACGGGGAGTTTATTATAACTCGTTGGCTTGATGCGTATAAGTGCTGCTATATGAGAAATACCATATAGAAAATAAATGTTTTGTTATCATAGTTTAACTATTAAAGATGAGGCATCCAATCAAAATTTTGCTAAACTATTTTGTTCATAATCAATAGGCTTTGTAATAGTTGTTTCAACTGATATAGCCTAAATTATAAACCCACTAGCTTTTGTAAGACGAATAGTCTAATTGCATAATCTGAATTTTTTTTCTAATCAATCTCACAAACTTCTGGTTGCAAGTTGATAAAACATATGTAGATGCATCTACTAAAATTATATAATAACTTTCCATATTTGTGAATATATGGGCTCATATTTCATTCAGATAGGCAAGACATGCAATCTCAATTCTAGTACAAGAACTTTAAGTTCTTTTGGTAAGTGGGATCTTAATAAATTCATTTGAGAACAAGCAACACAAGAACTTCAGGTTCTTTTAGTATTTGGAATTTAATCAATTCTTTTGAGAACAAGCACCACCAGAACTTCAGGTTCTTTTAATATACGTACATATAAATCTCAATAATTTTCAGCATCATTATTGATCAGGATGGTCAAATCGATCATACCAACTATATATCCATCTGTGTGTATATATATATATATATTTATGAATTTGTAAACTTCTGGCTCATACATGTCTAGTACGACCATCAAAATTATTCCTTTGAATAGGAATATATTTAACTCTTCCGGAGCTTTCAATGAAAATTGTTCTTTTGGTAGCAATATATTGCTCTTCTAGAGCTTTAACCGATTTTTTCGCTGCCAAAACTTATTTCTACATTGGCTCATTTCATATGCCAATTGATAACATATGTTATCTATAATTCTTGAATGATTATTTTGCGAACTCATAATGCTCTTTTAAAATTTCCACTTCTAGTGGTGACGATATTATTACCATGAGCGATAATTACTACAATATCCGCAATTCTACACTTTTCATAATGTGCTTTCTCTCAAGTCTGGAGCATCAATATTTTTAATACTTTGAGATATAATACTCACATTTTTTTCCTTGCATTTAAATGAGAAAATATATCTTATGCTTCTACTAAACATAAATCGTCACCATAAATTGTATTTGATAAGTAATTATGTGAAACAAAATAAATAAATGTCATAATATATATAACGTAAATTATTAATGCATAAAGTAAATAAACACAAAGTAAAGTAAATTAAAAAAAAGTAATTCTCTTCAAGGTTATGAAAATAATTAGAAGATGATTTATTCCTTTCAAGGTGTATAAGAAAATTAACAACGTCCAAATAAGTTGGACCAATATCATCTTCGTCATTTTCGCAAACAAAATTTGCTTCAATTTTCTTTTCTTTATCATTCAACGATTGTTGATTTTTCAGCATACAACAAGTACGAAGCCAATGATTTATAACATCACATTGGTAATAAAAAAAATTTATTTACTTAGAATGGTCTTTATCACTCTTTGCATCCTTATAATCTCACTTCTGGTGAGTTATCACTTTTTTTATTCTTATAATCCCACTTTTGGTGGATATAAGTGTTTATGAAATGACCATTTTGTCCATGTCTATATTCATGGTTTCAATCGCGATCACAATTACTAATGTGACCTTTATTCTTTCCATCATATAATCTCACATTCACTTCAAGGAATGGAGTGGAGCCAGTGGACCTTTAAAACCTTTTTCATGATATAGTATCTGATGACAACATTATTTGCGTGAAAAGTAGAGTATGTTTTATTAACATAACCTTGTCATTGATACTTTGACCAAATAACTTCAGTTGTGAAGTAATTTGGATCATATCGGAGTTATATCACTAACTGAATAATGATTTATCATGTTTGCACCCGCTTCAGGGATTGAAACAGATTCAATAATCGTATGGAATAAATAGTATGCTCGCATTCAATTCAGGGAATGTCTCCCATAAAACTTTTTGGGTCAAGATGAATTTTCGCAACTTGAACTTGGGAGAAGTCAATAGTCGAGTTTTTTGACACATGAGAATTATTGCTTTCGAGCAAATATAGACTTTATAATAGTCTTCTTGTAGATTCAAAATCACCATGATTTATCGTACTTTAAAATCGTAGTTTAAATAATAAAAATAAAAGTAGAGTTTGCCGATTATAATTTTTCTCTCGAGGACAATGAAGACATAACAAATGGCCAATACAACTTCTCATAATTTCTTTATGTCACGTCTCTTACCTCGTCATTTAAACATATCATGTAAAACTCAAAACAAGATTAAAAACATAAAATCTCGTCAATATAGAATAAAATAATGGATTGCACTATTCTTGAAGAAATAATGGACCAAATGGATGTAAATCCTTTATCCCGTATCCTAGCTGTAATGTTATTTATGACTTTTCCTTTTTAAAAAGAATCTAATTAATGTAATTAGATTACTATACGTATTTAACAATACTAATAATAATTATGGTAAACCATAAGAAGAATATAATGAGAATCAAAGTTCATCTCGTTGGGTGAAGTTTTCTTCATTATGTATAGAGAGCGATTGCAGTTTGGTGGTTAGTTGGTTCAAGTGCCCTCACAATGCTCCTGTGTCGTTTGAACAGAACATCCTTTCCTGTTTATTTACATGTGCAGGTATTGACTGGTCCATTGTTCTTATACCGAGAGAGTGCAATAGCTGCGCTGACAAATTGGCAATCGAAATGAGAATTTAGCGTCAATTTTTCCGGGGTAAGTTTTTTCTCTACTGCTATCAGGCTGTTGGTTGTGCAGTAGTGCATCTTTGGGTGACCATTGTTGTTTGTTATTCGATTCTGGTGCCCCTGAGTTGTTTATTGTGGCATTTCTGGTTTGTTACCCCCCTGGGGTAGTATTTATATCACTAAAATCATGAGGTCTGCTTGATTTCTATGGATTAAAGTTTCGTTTCTGTTGGAATATGGGTGTAAAAGGGATGGTTTTTTATGATTGTTCTAGTGAATTGTTTGTATTGGATGCTTTTGTTTTTTGGCTTCGACTTCGCTACTTTTTTCCTTTATTAGGTTTTAAAGAATTTTTTGACGAGGCTCATGTCGAAGCCCCAAGTCGATATGATTATAGTAATAAAAATCATATTTTTCTTTTCTAAAAAAATACAACTTCATGATTTCTGTGTCGATAAGTTAGATAATTATTGTTTTTGAAGAAACTTGATTTCTGACTAATTTTTTCAAGCGAATTCATGGCTCTTTGGATTCAAACGGCGAGGACCTCAGTTGGTTAGCATATCGTACTGATAACGTGTTAGAAATAAAATAACAAAGAATAATAATAAGAATAAAGAGATGAGAGAAAGATGAAGATTTATATTATTCTCAATATTCAAGTGTGTACAATGTCTTCATCAAATTATCTATTTAGGCATAAGAAATACATAATACATGAAACTCTAATTAATGAAGATAATATTTCTACGGATAAAGTAAATCAAATCTCCTAGATAAATTTCTAGATAAAGTTTTTATCACGATAGACATCCACGTAAATAAATATTCATAAAAAATTATGATTTTTTATTCTTCTACAAACTGCTCATACTTGATTTTTTAAGCATAGCAATATTTTTTCATTGGGACCACTTGTTGGATTATTTATATATTTAGCATATATAAATATATGGTAGATGATTTATTTAATTTGGATAATTGATTAATTGTTTTTAGAAAGATAAGAATAAATTCTATTTTTTGTTGCCTTTTCGGTTTGCATAATTTCGTTCTGATTAATTTAGACCGACTCTCGTCACACACTTAACTTTAGTAGGTAAGTCTATCGGTAGAGATTTTTTGTATATACAACTTTTTATAATTATAATTTAAGATAAGAGTACACTTTAATTTAAGATTGTTTTAATTATAATTCTATATTTGGGACAATTTGAATTTTTGACGTCAGCCGAAAAACTCTTTTATCTAATCCGGTTTTTTGGCCCAAAGTAATGAAGGTATGAAGACAATCTCTATAATTAATTCTCAAAATACCTTCAGCCCAACATTATTTCTCAAAATGTGTATTTTACAGAGGTTTAAATATACCTTTAGTACATGAATTAGGTATTTCTTCTAAATTAACACTTAAATGGTTTTTACTCTCCGATTGGTACCTTAAGTAGACTCATTTTCTCAAGTTGGTTCTTAAAGTTTTTTCCCCTCAAATTATACTTGAATTAGACACTTTCTCTCAAATTAATATTGAAACCTAAATATTCTATCAGTTTGGACTTAATTCGAAATATGTTCAATAAATTTAATCATTTATATTTAAAAATTCTATCAAAATAATGATAATTATTTGAATTAGACGTCTACAGGAATCAGCTTCAAACCAATTATCTATAACAACATAACTCGACATTTATAGGAGTTGATTTTTATAAAGAAATTGATTTCTTAAAGAATCTTGTACGTAATTGACATGTATTTGGCAAAAAATTGACTCCCATAATCGTCAAATTATTTCTTTTAAGTTGGCCGCCTTAATTCTCTAAAAAAATCAGAGTCGAAAACACCTCAAAGAGCATACAAAAGAAACTTGGTAGCCATCCAAATAATTGGATGAACTTTCAAAAATTGATCGTTGTTGTCACAGTCAAGATTTTAACTCTTAGAATATATTGAAGCTCTTACAATATTCACATAATCAAAAACATTTTAAATGTTTGAAAGGACGAACATCACCAAAGAAATCGAAAGAGCTTATGCTCAGTCAGATTCAAACTCATGCCTTAAGACATTTAGAAAATTTAACCATATTACCCACTGAATGGCCTAAATGTCTTAGGACATACCTTAACGTGCACAATTTTTCGTAAAATCCAAAAAAATAATATCAATTATTACAAATTTAACAGATTATCTTATCAACGACATCTTATAAATTTTTTCTAAAATAATCGAAAGCGTACATTTAAGAACCTCATCTTTAATTTTGAAAAATAAAATAAAAGTAAAAAAAAAAATATGTTAGCATATGACTTTATCGAGCAGAGGGATCACTTTTATTGTAATGCATACTCAAGATGTCTCTCGTGTCTTTTGACTACTACTAATTATTACTCTTCTTATGATTATTGGTATTATTACAATTATATATGATGTCATTTCTTACATTATTGTACGGACATAATTTTGAACTGATTCTTTTCACCAAAATCTATGAAAAGGCTAAAGCTAGATATTGTCTATTTTTTATAAATCTATTAATCATTAAATATATTTTTTAAATTGATAAAGGTTGAGGCTTTGATTCTCTCAATACTTCAAATTTAATTTTTATTTAAATTATTTACAGGATGTTTTTAGATTTTGTTTTAGTTTTCTATGTATTTTTTATTACTTATTTGATTGTATTTTGTAATGATTAATTTTGATTTTAGAATATTAGGATATATTACTATAATTGTGATGGTGTCCATATTGTAGAATAGAAATCTTCTATCTATTTCTAGTGTCTATCTATGTCCACACATTAAAATTAGGTTTATGATTTAGGGTTTAAAATTAGGGTTTAAGAAATTTGAGGTATGATGTATTTTTAGGGTGTAGATTTAAAATTTATTATTTCTAATATTTTTTACTATTGAACATAAAAAAAGACAGAATTTGTGTCCGTATATTGTACTTGTAACTTCAAAATAAATAATGTAAGTGTGTGTACCGTCAGAATCTCGCAAAGTTATAGCACTAAATTAGATTATCCGAAATCTTCATTTTGTTTAAAGTACTCCTGTTTAATTTGAAATATATTCAAATATAATGTAAGAATATCACAATTTTTATATGTGGAAAAAATTAAAATTTAAAAATATTCGTACTAAACACAAACTTATATTCGATACTGAATTATAAAAGGTTTACTTTGATAGGGGAATATCTCCCTCTCATGCAACTAATAAAGCTAAAGTTCCTCCTAAGCTTATATTCTTTGCAACTCTCCACAAGCAAAGCTAATTTAGAACCAAAAGAAAATCACTGCAAAAAGATGAAACACAGCTTTTTCTAATTTATTTTTAGACATGTTTTCACACGATATGACTGAATTTGAATCGAATCGTTGTTTTCTCGAAGAATTCGGTCAAAGTAGAGAAAAGGTCGATGGTGTAGAGTGCGTTCGGAACTAAAGTATAAAAGAAAGATGATGTTCTAAGTAGTATTGAGTTTTAGATGGAGATCTTAATATCATACGATAATATTTATTATATCCACAATCGTGATAATCATAATGCGATCGAATATGTTTTCGGGACCTCGGATGAAATGCCTGGGGTAGTACATTCAAAAAGGGAATTCCTCTTTTGACAGATGATCTTAATTTTCTGAATCAAAAATAGGTGGACAAACTGATTTCAAGACAACTTGCTTCATTGCCAACTCTTCTCAATGATCACCATGAAATTCAACAACAACAAAAAGCTTATTATCACTTGAAAATCCAAAACTGTTTGGGAATTCTGGTGATTATACATACATACATACATACATTATTTATATGGAAAGTCTGCAGGCATTCTTTGTAAGAAAATCTGACATTTCAATGCTTAATAAAGCTTGAAAAAATTAACAAAAAAAATGCCACTGACCTGAGATTTTCATCAATGTAACACGAAAAAAGAAAATCAGGGTTTGAACCCTTGAATCGTTCGGATAATCCATGCATTCACTCTTAAGAAACGATAGCATTTACTACCCTTTTCTCGGGATCGAATTCGTGAACTATCTTGAGTTGGGGGGAATGAAGCCTGGTCCGAGATCATTTGGAACGAAGTCATGAGACCCTTCGAAATGAATGGTCTCGAACCAGACGACACTCTCCTCAACCGTTGAAGACTTCAAAGAGGAGAAAAGAAAAGAAGAGAGAGAGAGAGAGAGAGAGAGAGATATGCTAACAAAGGAAGAAGAGAGTGGCTGATATTTTGATTTAGCCATGCAATCAATTTTGGTTTATTTATTTTTTGGTCCTCAGGGGGGCCTTTATATACGTGAGGATGAGTATGTCATGATGTGGCTTAGATGACATATAGAATCCCACTTTCTATCCCCATATCTTTGCTTTTTTTACACTGATTTCAAGTGTTTCTTTTTTAACTTCCATGTTTAAACTTGTTTCTAGGGCTGCGTTTGGGTGAAACTAGTTTAATACCCGAATATGGCATTGTCATTGGTTTGGTTATGAATTGTTTACCGTCTATATTCAAGATTCGTGATTGTTATTGTTAATGATATCATTTTTGAAGTTTAGAGTTTATTTTTAAATTTGGGCAGTTTTGACGAAAAGCATCGGCACCGTTAATGATTGGATTAGAATTTTTAAATTAATTAAATAGGTAGACTTAATTTTTAACTCTCTGAGTGTGGACTAAATCTCGAACTTTGTAAAAGTAAAAGAACCGACGGTATATTTTAGCCTATTTGTTTTAGGGGAGATCACATGGATATGGGCATATTTATCAAGATTGCTGCCAAACACGCCACTGGAAATAGAAAAAATGAGATGTGAAAACAACTGAAAATGATATGAGGTTTGGTGGAAGAAATTAAAGCAGTTGCTTGTTACTGATTTTGAATTGGATTGAAAATAATAAAAAAAAAGAAAATATTGGTGAAATATTGGGGTCAAAGCAATTGCCTTTTTTAGCATTAATTAAAAATATAATAAAAAACTAACAAGGTATAAAATAATCATGTCGAACTCGTATGGGATATGGAGATATCTAACATCATATTTGTGTCCGAATAATATGAGTTAAAATAATAAATGTATGATGATACAACTAACGTCCTATCCTAATGATTTAATCATAAATTTAATCCTTAACGTTTACGATATGTTATCTTATTTTTTATTTTTAAATAGAAATATTGATTAAAATATTAGATTTTAAAGTCGTATTTTTATACACCATATGTAAATTTAAGTTATTTTTTAATATTTTTATAATTTAAAATTATATATTAACATGGTATATAAGAGAAATGGTATCATATTAAAAATCATCAATGATGGCAACGCAATAAATAGTGTGATTCCAAGCTTAAATAGAAAGAAATACAGGTTGGCCTGTTGAATGCTTTAGCTGCGGGAAAACAGATCCAGTTGGAACCAAGAAAGGTAAATTTTAATCAAATCAAATTATTATATTTAATTATTCAAAGGTAAATTATGCACACAAAAACAATATTTAAATCTATTTTTATGATTTAACCATTTCCTAATTTCACAAAAGTCATATACTTTGAATTGGAAAATAAATTATTAATATAAGAAATATTATTTTATAGGGTAACCCATATCCATTGCCTTTCTTTTACCAGTAATGCAATTATCTAAAGCTAATTAATTTTGTTTTCCCTTATGATGGAAGCTAAGACATTTTCTTTGACATTTATGTTCAAGACTAGACCAAAATATTAGTATATATTAGATGTTTGTTTTGCGTAAAATAGTTTGGTCAACGGAAAATAACTCACTGGTCAATAGAAAATAGTTTCATAACATATTCTCAATTTGCAAAACCCAGAAAGTGAGATGGTATGCTAAGCATATGGAGAAAGCAAGTTATGGAACAGCAAAAAGAAGTTTGATTAGTGGTTTAGAAAATCCAATTGCTCAAAGTTAACCAAAATATTAAAGCCACAATCCTTTTTGACCAGTAAGTTTGCTAACACTAATGAGTCATTTTCAACTCAAAAAGTAATCTTTTATAGATAAAATCCAGTTATACAATATAATTTTTTTAAAGTTTTACACTGATTTTAGACCATTGGAAGAGCATAAGTTGAAAATAAGAAAATTTTTAAAAGAGAAATAAATAATTTCACCCATAAATTTATACTTATCCAATAATTCATATCAGTGTAAATTTTTAAAACTTTTACGTTGCATAAGTAAATCATACTCCATATATGCAATTTACACTCCATTGGCATACTTTTTCTCTTTTTCTTTAAGACCTTTTCATGATGAGGTTTGCATAACTAAGCAAAACACAAGTGTCTACATTTCATGCAAAGGCGCAACTTCCATCTTAACAAAAGCATCCCCTTAATGGCCCCTCTACTCAACTTTATCTTCATTTTACACCTCTTAATGGAGGCAAAAGCCATTACTCTAAATTCACACATTACCAATAAACCAAACAATTTGAATGCACAAATCTTCAGAGTTCAAAAGGTTTTGATATTGGTTATAGCAGACAGAAAGAAATGATTCCTCCAAGAGGGTCAACTAGATGCACCCGACCTATGTTAACCCGACACTCGTCCCTGGACAGCCATGTCCCAATACCAATATCTTAATAAAGTTCGGACATGTTGGACATGGTACTCCAACAAAAATAAAATGTTGGTCAATGTTAGGAACAAACTAAACATATGTGCTTCCTTTCCTCATCAGTTCAAAACTAAGTAGGAAACCTATGCTCAGATTTATTGAAATGTCCATATAAGTGAAGTGGGAGTCTCTTGAAAAGGTTGTAACTTACAGGGATTGAAAGGAAACATGCTATACATTATTTAGAGCAGTCACAAGAAACCATGAGTGTACACCTTTTTCTCCTTTAAAATTGGTTGACTCGCCGGAAACAAAAAACAGGAAACCAATGTATGAATCGATGAGGCTGTTTGTGTCAGGTGGAATCGACTCACTCATCTCTTGCACTTTCATGGATTCATCTTTGAATTTCAAAGGATGAATTCCATGTTAAGAAACACATTTTCCCATCGCTCCTTGACTTGATCTAATTTCGTCACTACAGCTCTTCGTCCGGTCTATCGTTGGAGGCTTTGCATGAGTAGACAGAATCAAAAAACTGACAACTTTTTCATTCTTTTCTCTTTTTTGTTTTTATTGTTGTTATTTTGTTTTTTTTGCTTTACTTTTTGTTTCTTTTTTTTATATTTTTTTTCTTTCTTATTTTTTATCATGGTAATACGAGAGTAAAAATGACCTGGCTACAACACCGACGAAGAGACCGGGTCGAAAGATAGATGTTGGACCCCACTACTCCATCAATGGAAAAGTAAGATCGGAGAACGTTGGTAACATGGATTCAACCACACCATCAGCGGAGGGACTGGATCGGATAATGGCGACCTAGAATCGGCTACACCATCAGCGGAGAGCAGGATTAGAGGAAGACTGCAACTTGGACCTAGATACTCCATTAGCGGAGGATTAGATCGGATAATGACGACCTGGTACCGGCTACACCATCAGCGGAGAGCAGGATCAGAGGACGACGATAGCTTGTACCTAGCCACTCCATCTGCGGAGAGACTAGATCGGGCGATGAAAATTGATAAATTTTCTTTTGAATTTTCATTCTTTTTTTTCTTTTTTCTTTTTTTTTCTTTTTTTGACTTTTTTTGATTTTTTCTTATTTTTCTGTGATTTTTTTCCTTTTTCATTTTTTCTTTGATTTTTCCTTCTTTTTCCTTTGATTTTTTGATTTTCTTAGCTACAACATTAATAAAGAGAACTTGAAAATCAGTAAAGTTGGATCTAACCTCGCCATCAACGGGGAAGCAGAACATTATCTGGAACCCTACTACACCATCAGCGGAGAAGTAGGATAGTAGCAGCTAGGACCTAGCCACTCCATCAGCGGAGGGACTAGATCGGGTAATGACGACCTAGAACCGGCTACACCATCAACGGAGAGCAGGATCTGAGGACGACGGGAGCTTGGACCCGGCCGCTCCATCAGCGGATGACTGGATTGGATAATGACGACCTGAAACCGGCTACACCATCAGCGGAGAGCAGGATCTGAGTATGACAGGAGCTTGGACCCGGCCACTCCATCAGTGGAGGACTAGATTGGACAATGACGACCTGAAACCGGCTACACCATCAGCAGATAGCATGATCTGAGGACGGCGGGAGCTTGGACCTGGCCACTCCATCAGCGGAGGGTCGGATTGGACAATAATGACCTGGAATCGGCTACACCATCAGCGAGATCATGATCTAAGGTCGACGAGAGCTTGGACCCGGCCACTCCATCAGCGGAGGACTGGATTGGACAATGAAGACCTGGAACCGACTACACCATCAGCAGAGAGCAGGATCTAAGGACGACGGGAGCTTGGACCCGGCCACTCCATCAGCGGAGGACTGGATAATGACGACCTGAAACCGGCTACACCATCAGCGGAGAGCAGGATCTGATGACGATAGGAGCTTGGACTCGACCACTCCATCAACGAAGGACTAGATTGGACAATGACGACCTGGAACCGGCTACACCATCAGCGGAGAGTAGGATCTGAGGACGACGGGAGCTTGTACCTAGCCACTCCATCATCGGAGGACTGGATTGGACAATGACGACCTGGAACCGGCTACACCATCAGCGGAGAGCAGGATCTGAGGACGACGGGAGCTTGTACCTAGCCACTCCATCAGCGGAGGACTGGATCGGGCGATGAAAGTTGATAATTTTTTAATTTTTTTTCATTTTTGATTTTTTCTTCGATTTTTTTATTTTCTTCAATTTTTCTTTGAATTCTTCTCCTTTTTTTTTCAAAATTTTTCAATTCTTTCATTTTTTTCCTTTTTTCTTGAACTGTACAAAGAAGTAACTTGAGGAAAAAAGTTAGGTCCAGCTGCACCATCAGCGGAGAAACAAGACCTGAGTAGAAATTTGGTCTGTTGCACCATCAATGGAGAAGCGAGATTTGAAAGATGTCGGATCTGTCACATCACTGGCGAAGAGACGAGATTCGAAGGAAAATTTCACCTATTACACCATCAACGGAGAAAAAGATCTTCAAAATGTTGGATTTGTTTGGATTGTCTGAGCTGGTCCACTACTACTGATGTAGACAAGACCTGAAAATGAAAGAAATCATTAGTTAGTATTTGTTCAAAAAAATTTCCGCTGATACCTTTTGTCTAAAGATTTCAGCTCTTCTGCATGTTTGGCATTCTTCATGGCTAGAGGTTGGCAGTTGTGTTGTTGCCCCCATGGCTGAGGTTCTTCGGTCTCTTCCCTGGACCTGTTCGCACACACAAATAAATGTTCCATGAGTGCACCTAAATTTGTGCCTAATACATGTGTCTAGTCTAAATGCATGACAACTTAAATGTTGTAAGATGTATGCATTTTATCCTACATGCAAAATGATTTAAACGTGTGAATGCGATTTTTGGTCCTTAGAGGGACGCCCCTGACTTTTCTCTGGTCCTATCAGGATCTTGTTCTTTTGCGTGTGACGGTGCCCTAACCCCTTCTTGGGTTCGATTACCTTTCTTTGAATCTTTCATCAGGGTGCATGCCCCAACATTTTGTTCGTTCTATGTTGTCGTCTGAAACTGCTCTTGAATTTGACACTTTGAGTGCGTATTTTGTTGCCCCCTAAGTTGGGTTCATAAATTGTGTGTTGGTTCATGGCAGCTCATTATTATCATTTTTTTTGGATTGGGTACAGTTTTGCAGACTGTGGTCAAGGATGCAAGAGTTTGACTTGACATTGAAGGTTGGACCTTGGCAAAGAATGCCCCCGGATTGGGACTTTGCTAGGGGCACAATTTTTGTAAAAGATGTGGAGGGTGCTTTTGGACATACCCCAAGATCAGGCTCTTGTAAGAGGCTCTGTAAGGTGCTAGATCGACCAACTTTGTTGTATCAGATGAGGTAACTCAGGGACTAATTTTGAAATTTCAAAATGTATGCATGTAAATGCGAAATGCATGTCTTAGATGTGAAAGTACTGATTCAAAAATGGTTATCATGGCTCAACTTCCGAACTCACGGGATTCATTTGCAACTTTGAATATTGCCTTGATATCTAGAGTGCTAAATTTTTTCCGATGATAATTTTTTAAATTGAGATGTAAAATGCAAAAATTAAAGTGTTATGATATGACATGCAGTGAATGACAAAATGAACAGATATGATGTGATCACAAAAATGGGTCAATTAGAATAATCAAATTAAAATAGGGTAAAAATGAAAGATTTCTGATCGTGTAAACCACTTGAACCAACACCCCAATGTAATGCAAATGCAATGATGTATGCAAAAAGGGTAAAACAAAAAAGAAAACGAGTCAGTACCGGATAAGATCAATAACACATAAATAGAACAACAATTTAGATAAGGTAAACAAACAAAACAACCCTATTTACATCATGTCTGAAACACCTAGGTTATCCGCATGACTCTAAAAGGGTGGGTTTCTATATGTTCTCTACATGCAGTTTTGGTGCTAAGAGGTACCCAAATTGTCCTTGTTGTCCCCTATTAAGAGTAGCAATGCCCCCGGTCATCACCCATTATAGGCTCATTTCAATCGGGTTCAACTCAGGGGGACCCATTCACTTATACCCATACGAAGGAACGATATCCTCACGAAAGCATAAGGTACTCGAGCCCTGAAGGTACTAGCTAGGCCCATACGGAGGAACGATATCCTCACAAAAGCATTAGCGTTTCCCCCCACTTAAAAGGACGGGTTTATATGCCAAATTTTAAATGCGTTAAAATAAACGCGCAATTATAACCGAATGTTAATTTAATAGTCACTTTAATCCAGAACTTCTAATATTAGTAAAACGGTAATTATTTAAAAAGCTTGACTCTCATTTGTTTTTGAAAAAACAAAAATATCCCCAGTGGAGTCGCCATCTGTAGCGACGTCCCTCTCGCTAAAAAAAAGATGTTGGTTATTTATTTTGTAAATATTGTCTTCCGTGAGATTTTTATAAAACCCGTTTTTTATTTTGAAAATAGAGTTGCCACTTGCCATTCAAGGTGGACCGGACACCGTAAAAAACCAGATATTTTAAAATGTTGGGTTCGAGAGTCGGTTACGGATGGAGAAGGATTAACACCTCCACACCGCCCAAAATTGGTACTTTAATAATTACCGCTTTATTAATATTAGACTTTCCGGATTAAAGTGACGATTAAATTAAAATTCGGTTATATGTGCGAGTAAATTTTAAAGACCCCGTTATCCGAGAATAAACGCCCAACCACTATCATTACACCTGATACTGGCCCCATTTACGCTCGGATAAAAGGGCACCGCATTGACAAAATATATATCCGTTATGCAAACTTAAAAACATGGCAAATATAAATAAATACATTGCGATAAAATAAAAATACTAACATAATAAAATACTAATATGACATAAATAAAATACTAATCTAAAACATACATACATAAATATTAATCTAACTCATAAATAAAAACAAATCTAACATAAATAAAATATTAATATAAAACATAAATTTAAAACATAATAAATACTAATCTAAAACATAATAAATACTAATCTAAAACATAAATAAACATACAAACTAAAAAACACAATTTTAAATTAACTAATACTTCATTAAACCATAAAAATTACAACACAAATAAAAAGGAAAGAAAATATACTAACTAGGAGTTCGAATGACGAACCCCGACTGAACCCCACTAAGATCTACCACGACCTCTCAAAAAATAACTAGATCGGATCCAAAATAAGACCCCGATCGAACCGGTTAGGACCAAGGACTCTGCTCCGGTCCTTGGCTACCAGAGAGCTAAGCTCTCTTGTTTGGGCATGCCACCACTGCGGATTCTTGCTTCAATTCCCCTCCCCCCATGCCTTATATTTATAGGCAAAGGGGTGGTTTAAGGGGTGACGTGGACTACCCTCATCCACTCATTTTTTTTACATTATTTTTTTATATTAATAATATTATTATTACAATAATACTAAAAATACTAAAAACACATAAAAATAGGTGATTACAAAGCTTTCCCCCTGCAGCAAATTCCAATTTTGCATTATAGAGTTTTAGAAGCTAGAAGATTTTCCTTCTTCGTAACAATACACAAATCTCTTGAGGAACAGCTTCTCTGAACACCGAATCAACCTCGACAACCCCAATTCTTTCTCAAGTAAACCCATTGACATAAGATCTTTAATAAACAAACCCCTTGGAACAATTCTCTTCTCCGTGCTTGAGCAACGCAAAAAGGGTGTTTTAACAACGAGCGAAGCTTCGAACCCCATGACATTCACAAGGAAATCCATCACTGCTTTAATTTTATCCTCAGAAGCTGCCATTACCTGGGGATATTTCTTGAAAGCTTCTAAAATCTCTTTCTCAGACCCACCAAACTTCTTATAAACATCAAACTTTCTCTCCCAAGTGGATTTGCTTATCGAACCCAATACAAAGACGGCTACAACAAAATTAAACTTCACAGGATTGAGCCCCATTTTCTTTACTTTTGTCACATTCTCTTTGAACACAACTGGAGCAGTGGTGAGTGTTCTAAGGAACCAACGGAATCCTTTAACTATGTAATGTTCAGGCACTCCATTTTGCCTCAAAACGTTGATAATAGGAAAAATGTAAGAATCAAAATCACATGAAAGAAAGCGGGGGCCATAAAATTAGAACAAGTGCATCATTGTCCGACTGAAACAGATAGCTAAGGAAGCTAAAAGAAGGGATAATTTTCTTCTCTAAGCTAAACCAAAGAATATGTGGGTGTTTAGTCAATAGTTTGGTAAGATCAGAGCTTGAAATACCTATAGAGTTAAAAAAACTTGATCTTGGGCAAAAGGGTTTTCAACATTAGATGACAGCACACGTGGTCGCTTCGTGACGATGGTTGCAATTTGGGAACGGGTTTCGAGAATCCATGGGTCCTTAAGGCCACCACAGAGTCGGGTTGGTTTGGGGTTTCAAAGTTGACATATTTGGTGGCTGAGAAAGCAGATTCTGGGGACAACCCACAAGTTTTCACGAGGTAAGAGACTGTAAATGATTGTTGATTCGAAGCGGTTGAGAATGAAAGTAAGAGATTGTGGCATTTGAAAGCTTTGATCTTGATGGGTCTCCTCCCAAGGAGGATGGTTTTAGAGAGAAAACAAAACATGGGGGACTGGTAAATATGGTGAGAATAAAGAATGGAATCACCTGCTCATGTTCTGCCAGAGAGAAACGCTTGAATTTCGGGAGATTTTAGGGTGACACTAAAAATTGAGGCTAATTTAAGGCAGATCAATTCTTTAGGTTATAAGATTATACATAAATCCTTACAAGTTATGTAAATAAATGGTTACATAAATTATAAAATATTATGTATATACATAAAACATTACGATGTAACAATTTATGTACATAAATAGTTGCTTATAAGAAAACTTAATTCCTTACACTCTTGGTAAGGATTTCAGTAGGTACCAAAATTCTTAAACTTTATACGTAACTTATTACAACTATTGTAATGAAAGAAGTATGTATCAAATTCTTTACACTTGAACACCAAAGCCAAAATTAGCTCAACTAAGTGTAAGAATTTATGTACATACATAGTTGATTACGAGAAAACCTAATTCCTTACACTCTTGGTAAGGATTTCCTTGGTGCCAAAATTTTTAAGCTTTATACGTAACTTATTACAACTTTTGTAATGAAAGAAGTAGGTACCGAATTCTTTACACTTGAACACCAAAGCCAAAAGTAGCTCAACTAAGTGTAAGAATTTATGTACATACATAGTTGCTTACAAGAAAACCTAATTCTTTACACTATTGGTAAGGATTTCAGTAGGTACCTAAATTCTTTAGCTTTAGACGTAACTTATTACAACTTTTGTAATGAAACAAGTAGGTACCGAATTCTTTACACTTGAACACCAAAGCCAAAAGTAGCTCAACTAAGTGTAAGAATTTATGTACATACATAGTTGCTTACAAGAAAACCTAATTCCTTACACTCTTGGTAAGGATTTCAGTAGGTACCTAAATTCTTAAACTTTATACGTAACTTATTACAACTTTTGTAATGAAAGAAGTAGGTACCGAATTCTTTACACTTAAACACCAAAGCCAAAGGTAACTCAACTAAGTGTAAGAATTTATGTACATACATAGTTGCCTACAAGAAAACCTAATTCCTTACACTCTTGGTAAGAATTACAGTAGGTACCTTAAAGTCCTAGGCTTTATATGTAACTTATTACAAATGTTGTAATAAAAAAAGTAGGTACCGAATTCTGTACACTTGGACACCAAAGGCAAAAGTAGCTCAACTAAGTGTAAGAATTTATGTACATATATAGTTGCCTACAAGAAAACCTAATTCCTTACACTATTGGTAAGAATTTCAGTAGATACCTAAAGTACTAGGCTTTATACGTAACTTATTACAACTTTTGTAATGAAAGAAGTAGGTACCGAATTCTTTACACTTGAACACCAAAGCCAAAATTATCTCAACTAAGTGTAAGAATTTATGTACATACATAGTTGCTTACAAGAAAACCTAATTCCTTACACTCTTGGTAAGGATTTCAGTAGGTACCTAAATTCTTAAGCTTTATACGTAACTTATTACAACTTTTGTAATGAAAGAAGTAGGTACCCAATTCTTTACACTTGAACACCAAGCCAAAAGTAGCTCAACTAAGTGTAAGAAATTATGTACATACGTACATAGTTGCTTACAAGAAAACCTAATTCCTTACGCTCTTGGTAAGGATTTTAGTAGGTACCTAAATTCTTAAGCTTTATACGTAACTTATTACAACTTTTGTAATGAAAAAAGTAGGTACCGAATTCTTTACACTTGAACACCAAAGCCAAAAGTAGCTCAACTAAGTGTAAAAAATTATGTACATACGTACATAGTTGCATACAAGAAAACCTAATCCTTTACGCTCTTGGTAAAGATTTCAGTAGGTACCTAAATTCTGAAGCTTTATACGTAACTTGTTACAACTTTTGTAATGAAAGAAGTAGGTACCGAATTCTTTACACTTGAACACCAAAGCCAAAAGTAGCTCAACTAAGTGTAAAAAATTATGTACATAAATAGTTACTTATAAGAAAACCTAATTCCTTACACTCTTGGTAAGGATTTCAGTAGGTACCTAAATTCTTAAGCTTTATATGTAACTTATTACAACTTTTGTAATAAAAGAAGTAGGTACCGAATTCTTTACACTTGAACACCAAAACCAAAAGTAGCTCAACTAAGTGTAAGAATTTATGTACAAACATAGATGCTTACAAGAAAGCCTAATTCCTTACACTCTTGGTAAGAATTTTAGTAGGTACCTAAATTCTTAAGCTTTATATGCAACTTATTACAACTTTTGTAATGAAAGAAGTAGGTACCGAATTCTTTACACTTGAACACCAAAGCCAAAAGTAGCTCAACTATGTGTAAGAATTTATGTACATACATAGTTGCTTACAAGAAAACCTAATTCCTTACACTCTTGGTAAGATTTTTAAGCTTTATAGGTACCTAAATTCTTACACTCTTGGTAAGAATTTCAGTAGGTACCTAAATTCTTAAGCTTTATACGCAACTTATTACAACTTTTGTAATGAAAGAAGTAGGTACCGAATTCTTTACACTTGAACACCAAAGCCAAAAATATTTTAACTAAGTGTAAGAATTTATGTACGTACATAGTTGCTTACAAGAAAATCTAATTCCTTACACTCTTGGTAAGGATTTCAGTAGGTACCTAAATTCTTAAGCTTTATAAACTTATTACATCTTTTGAAATGAAAAAAGTAGGTACCAAATTCTTTACACTTGAACACCAAAGCCAAAAGTAGCTCAACTAAGTGTAAGAATTTATGTACATACATGGTTGCTTACAAGAAAACCTAATTCCTTTCACTCTTGGTAAGGATTTCAGTAGGTACCTAAATTCTTAAGCTTTATACGTAACTTATTACAACTTTTGTAATGAAAGAAGTAGGTACCGAATTCTTTACACTTGAACACCAAAGCCAAAAGTAGCTCAACTAAGTGTAAAAAATTATGTACATATATAGTTTCCTACAAGAAAACCTAATTCCTTACACCTTTGGTAAGAATTTTAGTAGGTACCTAAAGTATTAGCCTTTATACGTAGCTTATTACAAATGTTATAATAAAACAAGTAGGTCCCGAATTCTTTACACTTATACACCAAAGGCAAAAGTAGCTCAACTAAGTGTAAGAATTTATGTACATACATAGTTACCTACAAGAAAACCTAATTCCTTACACATACTTGGTAAGAATTTTAGTAGGTACCTAAAGTACTAAGCTTTATACGTACTTAATTACATAAGTTGTAATGAAAAATGTAGGAACCAAAATCTTTACACGTGGTCATCAAAAGCAAAAATAGCTCAACTAAGTTTGATATTTTGGCAGTGTTAAAAAGTTTGATATTTTGGGTTCAGTGGTATCGAAACCACCTACTCTGGTTTCGAAACCATTTTGGCAGTGTTGAAAAGTTTGATATTTTAGGCTATAAATGGTAATAAAAATGGTAGGTACCAAAATTTTTACCCGAGTTCACCAAAACAAAATGAGCTCAAGTTTTGATAAAATTTATGTACATACATATTTGCCTATAAGAAAACCTATTTTCTTACAAAAACCATGAGAATTTATGTAGGTACCTAACTTAATACACATTATACATATTTTGTTACATAAATGGTAATAAAAACGGTAAGGACCGAAATCATTTCCCGAGTTCACCAAAACCAAAAGGAGCTCAAGTTTCGGTAAAAATTTATGTACATACATATTTGCCTACAAAAAACCTATTTTCTTACAAAAACCATGATAATTTCTATATTTACAATCAAATTAAAACTAAATTTCTCTTTCCCCTTTGAGTTTGAAGCTCCAATTGGTTATTGAGCTTCAACTACAATCAACAAACAAACAAGTTACAAAATTGCTATATTTACAATCAAATTAAAACTAAACATAATAAATGATCAAACACCCAACTTAAAAATGTATGGTTTAATTAAAAGATTATATTTTGATACACAAGCTGTGTAAAAAAAGTTACACAACCCTTCTATAAAATTTAAAACATGAATCCCAAATCCTAGTATCCTAAAACTTTAACCTTAAACCCTAAACTCTAAATTCTAACTATAAACATTAAATTATGCACTCTACACATTAAACCCCTAAACCCTAATATAAAACCCTAAACTCTAAAATTGAAGGGCTTGTTTCTATTTCAAAGTATTTTCCTTAATTAAAACTAAAAATTAATGGAAAATACATTGATACACAAGCTTTAGTTTACACAAGCCTTCAATTATAGGATTTAGGGTTTAGGGGTTTAGTGTGTAAGGTATAATATTTAAGGTTTATGGTTAGAATTTAGAGTTTAAGGTTTATATTTTAAAGTGTTAGGGTTTGAGATTTATGTTTTAAAATTTACAGAAGGATTTTGTATTTTTTACATAGCTCGTGTATCAAAATATAACACAATGTTAATTATATGATTAGTCTATTCATATAAGAATACACGACTTAAAATTTTATGGTTTAATCTGGACTTACTATAACTCGCTCTCAAAAAACTAATTTGAATATCGAAACGAGTCACTCTCGAACAAACCCTAACCTCACAAATTTAGTCTAAAAAAGAACATTATGGGCTAATTCCCCAATTTCAATACAAGTAGAGGTATACTTCAAAGGATATCATTAACATTGAAATTACAGAATGTATACAAAAAATTCGCAATTTTAAACTGATGTATTCAATTTCCAGCATTTGAAGTCCTCACAATGAACTATATGTCTTTCAACCTATTTTTTCCAGTTTAATATCAATGTCTACAAATTCAATGTAACTCTAGGTTCTCTAAAATTGTCACAACAAATTCTTTCTTGTTACAGTTCATACGATATAATGTTTGCAACCATTTTACACTGTACGTGAATCTGGCTCAATAATCAATCGTAATCCCCCACGAACCATATCATTTGCGAATAGAATTCAGCATGCTCCTGGAAATTAAGACAAATGGCACATTAATTTATCCATATCAATATATATATATATACATATATAACAGGCATGCCATGCATTAATTCAACAGCTTGGGGCAAAACCTTGGCAACTGCAACAAAATAACAGATGCAAGTACAAGATAAATTTTTGTTAAATACAACATAATAAAACATAAATTAATTGAAAAGTTATAACAACGTAGTTTGTTTGTAGCCTAGTGAATTTCCCATAATTGGAGCATTAAAAGCTGCTTACAGATGAATCAGACATTAGCTTCTAGACACTATATTTTTAGTTAAAATAACTAGACAGTCCTTGTACTATATTGCATTTGAGTCATGCACCATAGGAGCTGAATAACCTATCCTTGTATGTTTCATACAAACCACAAACAAGCAAAATTGATAACATAACTCATTGAAACCATCCAAATGCTGATGTTGTGTAATGTCCCCAACCCGGCCTAGAAGGATTAGGATAGACTCATGATGTTAGAATAAGGAGTCCACTAGCTTAGGCTACAAGCTAACGTTTGAACAATCAAGCAAGAAAAATGAATTCTCAAATTCGTTGCTTTTAAAAGAAGCAATGAAAAGTTAAAAAAGAGAGATCATATATAAAAGAATCTACTAACGAACATGGAACAACTCATGGTACACAAGGATCAAGTTACCGTTTAATTCGTTTCCATAATTATAACCATTACTTCAAATTTCCAAGCATTGTCATCATCTACCATGCTAGTCATATTCGATATTTACAATACACAAAAAACCCTAAACCATCATTATAACATCATTTACATATCACGGATCGTACTTAATATATTTACAACGCATAACTATATGCACCTAGTCTAGGATGATTAACAAAACATGTGCCACTAACATGGAGAATCCATGGTTCTTTAAGAAGGCTATGACAGAGTCGGGTTGGTTTGGGGTTTCAAATTTGACATATTTGGAGGCTGATAGAGCAGATTTTGAGGACAACCCACAAGTTTTCATGAGGTAAGAAACTGCAAATGATTGTTGATTTGAAGAGGTTGAGAATGAAAGTGATGGGTTGTTTTGAAGAATGTATAAAATATTGTGGCTTCTGATCTTGATGGGTCTCCTCCTATAGAGGATCGTTTTAGAGAGAAAACACAGCATAGGGAACTGATAAATATGGTGAGAATAAAGAATGGAATCACCTGCTCATGTTCTACCCGATGGAAACGCTTGAATTCCAACGGAAGAAATTAACCTAGCTTCTTCATTTATCTCATTAAAGCTCACCAGAAGTTTGAGCAAATAAAAGAGTAAACTAAACCAATAGTACTTAAAAAGAGAAGATAAAAGAGTAAAACACACTAATAGTGCTTATGCTATGATTTTAAATTTAAGTAGAGTCAAACATATAAGCATTTATGACCATTAGATCAATAGTAGATGTCACATTAATTTAATATATCATATTAAATTAGATTTACTTACGTCTCTAACTTTTAGAAGAAACACAACCTAAACGTCTGCTCTTAGTGGCACGCTCTCTTTCTGCTCTTTATGGCACGCTCCTCTTCTCCTTTCTCTCTGATCTGGTTTATGACTGTATAAACTTTTCATGGCTGAGGTTGAAGAAGATATGACCAATCTCTCCATCGGGGTGGAGAAGATGTTGGTGTTTAAATTGTTTTTGACGAAGTCATTGATACTTCCCCGTCTTTTGAATTTTGCTTTGTGGGGTCCTTTCTCGCTACTAGTATTATCAATTTCCAGTCAATGAGAACTACTATGGCTTCAGTATGGCATCTACCGGGTGGTATTTCGATTTCTAACCTAGGTAATGGGCGGTTTCTATTTCGACTTTACCACATCCTGGATATTGATAGAATTGAGGCTAATGGTCCATGGTACTTCAATAACCATCTTTTAATCATATATCGGCTGCGTGAAGGTGAAGATCCACTGCTTGTTTCGCTCTATTTCGTGGATTATTAGGTTATGTGCACGATATCATGTGGGGATTTCTGTCCGAAAAGGTTGTAAGGGTGCTGGGAGATTTTATTGGATCTTTCTTATTTTATGATTCTAAAGCTACAACCTTGAGGTATAAGCGCATTATGAAGATCTGTGTTCGTGTTGATATCCGAGAGCCTTTAAAGAGGCGAAAGAAGCTGATTCTAGCAAACGAAAATTCCCAGTGCGTAAGATTTCAAGATGAAAAGTTAACTCTATTTTGTTTTTTATGTGGCATTTTGGGCCACAATGAAAGTTTTTGCCCATCTGGTGCCAGAATAGGATGCTTCTCGTCGGGCAACTTAGGTGCCGTACAAATGGTTGATTGAGAAGGGTATGGAAAAGCTTAAATTTTTGCCAACTATTGCGATCATGAAGGAGAATATCTCGCCTCATCATAACCCCATTTCTAACGCCTCAACTGGTGATTAGAGTGGTGAAATGGTAAAGTCTAAGGGATATGTTTTATCCCTAATATCTTCGCCGCAAATTTTAGCAATCCACAAAGACCAAAGATAGTAGTAGGAACAATCTTATTCAGGCGGGCCAATTTATGGTTTATGGTGCTGGCCTAATTCGCCCAAACCCTAATTCAGGGTTTGATACTGAGATAGGCCATTTGGAGGAGGATATTCTTTACAGAATTGTGAGAACATTAAACATCCTAGGTTATAACCTCATAATCCAGAAGTTTCTCCTAATTTAGATTCTACTGGTGACAATTCTCTTTTATCGGCAGGCCTCCATCATGGGGCCAGCTGCGCCCAATGAAAATCTTCAGTTGGAACATTCAGGGTTTGAGGATGGCCCGAACTGTTCGTCGATTCGCATAATGATGCGTGATACATCCTCATCTATAGTCTTTCTAATGGAAACTAAATTACAAGCTTCGAAGATGGAATGTATTCGACGATTGTGTGGCTTTAGGAATGGTCTTGATGTTAGCTTCAATGGTAGTAGTGGTGGACTCTCTCTCGGCTGGACAGATGATGTTATTGTAACTTTCTGTTTGTTTTCTTTGCACCATATGGATGTTTTAATAACTGAGAATAATGGGGCACTACAGTAGAGGTTGACGGGCTTCTATAGTGCCCCGGAAGTTAGCAATAGAGTTAGGTCTTGGACTTTGCTTCGCCAGTTAAATGATAGTCCCTAGATGCTATGGTGTGTTATTGGGGACTTTAATGAAATCTTGCATTTTTCTGAGAAAATAGGTGGCTTAAATCGAAAAGAGTGGCAGATGCGCAATTCCAGTGACACTCTGGAAGATTGCTCTTTAACTGATTTGGGTTATACAGGTAGATGGTTTACATGGGAGTGGGGTAGAACCTCAGCAAATAATATAAGGGAGAGGCTCGATAGAGGGGTTGCATCTCTGGGTTGGGTAGACTTATTCCCGAATTATCAGCTTCATCACATCCCTCGTTCTTTCTCTGACCATTGTCCCCTCTTGCTTAATACCAATTCAAATCCATATCTGCCTAATCAAGTTTGCCATTTTAGATTTGAAGTATCCTGGCTATTAGAGAGTTCGTGTGAAGGATAGGTCTGTTCCCTTTGGGCTTCTGTCTTGGGGACTATACCTGAAAGTTTACTCTTCGTCAGTCATGGTCTGGACATATGGTTTCAAAGATTAAAGAAGGAAAAGAAATTTTCTATAAAAGAGCTGAAAGGCCGCATTGATTTTTTTAGTATTCAGAATGCTTCAGATGAGAATCTTGGGGACTTAGTGAACGATAAGCTAGAATTAAACCTCGAACTAGATAAAGAAGAGATTTATTGGGAGAAATAGGCTCGAGCAAACTGGCTCCACAATGGTGATCAAAATACAGGTTTTTCCACCGATATACCAGCCAAATACGTCGTAGCAAGCGTATTGATGGTTTGTTGTCTGACGATGGGTCTTTCATTGAAGATAATAATGCAGTACGTAACATTGATGTTAACTATTTCTCTTATCTCTGATCTCTTCACTTCTAGGGGTACTACTAATGCTGCGAACATATTACACAGAATTGAACCATTCATTGATAACGAGATGAATCAGGCCCTCCTTTGTGACTTTACCCAGGATAATGTGTTTATTGATTTAAAGTCAATGAGTCCGCTGAAAGCTTCTGGAGCTGATGGCCTCAGGGCTGTCTTCTATCAATGCTTTTGGGGCATTATTGGACCTGATATCGTAGATTGTTGTATTGGCGTTCTAAAAGGTCAGATTCTAATTTCTAAAATAAATCAAACACATATTTTTCTAATTCTAAAAGTTGCTGATGCTCGCTTCATGTCTCAATTCAGACCGATCTCTCTTTGTAATGTGCTCTTCAAAGTAATCTAAAAAATGTTGGCTAATAGATTCAAAGTGATTCTGGATGTCTATATCGATGAGGCTCAGAGTGCATTCGTCCCATGTCAACTCATAACAAATAATATCATTATGGCGTCTGAGATTCTCCACTCTTTTAAGAAGAGACGAGTTGGTCGGTTAGGCTCTTTTGCTCTCAAACTTGATATGAGCAAAACCTACGACCAAGTGGAATGAGATTTTCTTAAAATAGTGATGCTGCAAATGGGCTTTAGTGGAGCTTGGGTTGATCTTGTTCTTTGTTGTATTACAACAGTATCCAATTGGTAGTTGTCAATGGTTGTACTAGTGAATACTTTTTCCCTACAAGAGGCTTGCGCCAGGGTGATCCCATTAGCCCATATCTCTTCCTCATTTGTGGATAGAGGCTCTCTTCTTTGCTCCGAACAGCCAGCATCAACGGTTTCCTTACGAGAGCCAGGATAGCATGAGGGGCACCCTTAATAAGTCATTTACTTTTTGCTGATGACTGTCTCGTGTTTGGAAATGTATTAGCAGGTAGTGCATGGAGATTGAAGTCTCTACTCCAATATTATGCGGACTGCTCTGGGCAGATGATTAATTATAAAAAATCAAGTGTTTTTTTAGTTCGAATGTTATCGAAGAAAATAAGGCTGATGTTTGTCAGATTTTGGGGGTCATTGAAGTTAATAGTCCTAAAAGGTACTTGGGTCTTCCAGCAATTGTGAGAGTCGAACAACCTTTTTGAGTTCAAAAAAATTATCGCAGGGTGGGAAAGAAGTATTTATTAAGTCTATCATGCAATCTATCCCTCTCTTCGTTATGTATTGCTTTCTCCTACCTATGACCTTTTGTAGGGAGTTAGAAGCAATTGAAGCGCGCTATTGGTGTCAAAAAATCTATGTCTCAAAGAGGGATACATTGGTGCACGTAGAATGAACTCTGTCGACTTAAAGATGAGGGAGGAAAGGGATTTCGTAACATGAGGGAAGTTTAATATAACGCTCATTGTGAAACAGGGTTGGTGACTGCTCACGAATCAGAGTTCTCTTGCTACTAGGTTGCTCCGGGCGAAGTATTATCCTACAACTAATTTTCTACACGCAAACCTTGGTGTTTTCCTATCTTTGATATGGCGCAGTATTTGGAGTTTGGGGGGGCTTCTTGAGATGAGCATTGGGTGGTAAATTGGTATTGGTTCCAAAGTGTCTAACTAAAACGATTACTGGCTTCCCTGTGTTTCTGATCGACATGTTTCTTTTCCAAGTCTATACCATCTGGTGTTTATACGGTTCGAAGTGGCTACCGATTACTAATGGGGTCTTTTCCAGCGACCGAACAACAACCATCAGTTTTCCATTATATTTGGAAGATACCCTCTCCATCTAAAGTCAAGATTACAACATGGCAAATGGTACGTAATTTTATCCCTACTGTGCAGAATTTAGTTTCTAAACGTGTGGCGGTGTGGTCTACCTTGGGTTTTTTTGGCCTCTATGTGGTCATTACAGAGCAATTTTGGCGATTGGCTCTATGATTTGCTAATCAGTATCCATCATAACATGCATAGTTTAGTTATTATTACTATGTGGGCTTTGTGATTTTAGGTACAAATTTATGTATGAAAATGTACTTCAGCGAATTGAGGATGTATCTACCTTTATTAAAAGGTATTGTGCCGAGCTTGAGCACTACTCTTTGGTTTTCTAGCATCCATGTCGTCATGACCAGGACCATTGGACTGCTCCTCCGCCTTTGACCTACAAAGTTAATGTTGATGCGAGTTATAAAAGCTCTAGGAAGGAATCTTGTTTGGGTCTTATAGCTAGAGATAATGAGGGACAAATAATTGGGGCTGAGTGTTGGTTCAATACGAATGTTACCTCTGTGTTTGAGGCTGAGGCTCTGGCTTTTTATCAGGGTCTTTCTTTTGTCTCTGATTTGAGTCTCCGGTGTGTGATAGTAGAAGGTGACAACAAATCGGTAATATTGAAGCTAAATTCCTTAACCCCGGACCTCTATGTCATTGGCCCTCTGTTTCGTGATTCAAAAATATTGGGCAGAACTTTTAACTTGTGTCGGTTCACCTTTATAGGCTGAAATGGCAATTGCCCTGCCCATGCACTAGCATCTGAAGTTGTGCGGGTCTCCGATGATCTCTCTTGGGTTGAAGATGCGCTCGATCTGGTCTGAAATCTTGCTGCGCAAGACCGTCGATTCTCGGAGCCGCCATAGATCTTGGTTTTTGTGGTTCTTTTGGTGGGAACTTTTCATCTTTCTCAACTTGGAGAACCACCAATTTAATTCTGCTTCTACTATGATCGTTCATGATTTTGCTTGTCTGTAGAAGCTTTGTCGGTTGTCTTCTTTCTGATTCTTAGTTTCAGAGTTTTCTTTGCCTTTTATTTTTATCTGTCATTTAGTTTTTCTTTATCTTTCAGTTTGTAAGTTTTTTTACGTTCATTTGAATAAAGTCCAACCGACTCTTTTATAAAAAAAATTAGATTCACTTACACAAAATGTAACACTCATAGTTTTATACATTTTGTGGATTGTTGGATGAGTAAAATGAATGGATGGGATTAACTCCTTATTTTTTTCCAAGTGATAATCTTCACATAACTCACCGTTAATATCAATCATTAATTTCACTCATCCAACGATACAAAAAATGTGTAAAAGTTAAAAACTCTTACATTGTGTAACTGGATCTTATCCATATCATATTTATCATATCACTTAATTACATGATTAATTACAAACATGCCACATTTTTTAAGTTACAAATTAATCATTCAATTTAAATTTTGTTACAAACAAATCACCATATCGATAAAATTAAACTGAACGTCAAATATATCTTTGTATAATAATAATTTTGTCTCCAAAACTTACATTCTATTAATTTGGTCCTAGTTTAGAATTATTCAATAAATGTAATCATTCTTACTCTAAAAAAATATTTAGTGAAGTGATTCTGTCCTAGAAGGCGATATTATATTCATAATGAGTATGTTTCATTAGCCTATTAATTGTCTAATAATCAAGCTATTGTATCTGCTGATTATGGAGTTGATGAACTATAACAAAAAGTACGAAAATGGTCGAAGGGTATGTTAAGAAGGTACATTGACATAATTTTTAAATTTAAAATGTTAAATTTATTAAATTATTTTGAATTAGGACCAAATTTAAAGGGTATCTGCTGATTAGGACCTTCAATCGATTTGAGTCGAGTAAAAAAATTCTGAGTTAGTCGAGTTGAAAAGTCATAATGTATAACTCAAAATTTATTTAAATTTTTTTCGAGTTGAGTTATTCGAGTTTCTATTCAAATTTAAGTGTAATCATTTACAATGGTATGGGACTAATTAGTTCCAATTTAATCGGTTTTATATAACCATATACAATACACACATATATTTTTTCATATTTTACATATGTGATATATGTATCATGAAGAATTGAGCGGCTCGACTCGAATTTGAAAATTAATCCATTATAATTACAAAAATTTCAAGTTATTTGAATTTCTATTTTATAATTCAACTTTATTTGAAATTTTTTTGAGTCGAACATATAAAATTAAAAATCAAGTTAAAACCAGTTAATTATTTTTGTATCGAATAATTCAATTTTTAAAATCGAATACACAACCCTATAATATATAAATTTTGAAACTAAAACAGTGACCTATTTGGAATAAAATAGTATTTCACTTATTTTAATCTCAATATAACTATTTGATTTTTTTTTCTTTTTTGAAAATTTTAATTTTTGCATCATGAATCAGGCTAGGCATTTGCTAAAACTTCCGACGGCGGTTGATCAGATAAAGGAAGAAGCTTGGTTGATTTCTTCTGTTGGGAATTGGGATTCAAGTGTTTATCTTCAGAGCAGAGCAGGTGACTCCATCCTCTCATTCACTATTCTCACTATAATTTCCCGTTTCCCATGTTGAGTTTTCTCTCTAAAACAATTCTCCATGAGAGGAGGAGACCAATCAAGATCAAAGCTTTCAAATGCCACAATCTTTTACTCATTCTTCAAAACATCCCATCACTTTCATTCTCAACCTCTTCAGATCAACAATCATTTACAGTCTCTTACCTCATGAAAACTTGTGGGTTGTCCCCAGATTCTGCTCTATCAGCCTCCAAACATGTCAGCTTTGAAACCCCAAATCAACCCGACTCTGTCATGGCCTTCCTAAAGACCCATGGATTCTCGAAACCCCAAATCGCAACCATCATCGGGAAGATGCCCAGTATACTTTCATCTAATGTTGAGAAAACCCTTTTTTGCCCAAAGTTACGTTTTTGAACTCTAAAGGCATTTCAAGAACTGATCTTACCAAACTCTTTGCTAAAAATCCACATTTTCTTAGACTTAGCTTAGGAGGAAAATCATCCCTTCTTTAACTTCCTTAGCAATCTGTTTCAATCGGATAATGTTGCCCTTGGTGTTCTAAATTTTCATCCCCGTATCTTTTTTTATGATTTTGATTCTTACATTTTGCCTAATTGCAATGTTTTGAGGCAAAATGGAGTGCCTGAAGTTAACATAGTTAAAGGACTTCGTCGGGTCCCTAAGACATTCTTTGTTGCTCCAGTTGTGTTCAAAGATAATGTAGAGAAGGTAAAGAAAATGGGGTTCAATCCTGAGAGGTTTTCTTTTGTTGTAGCTATCGATGTATTTGGCTCAATGAGAAAATCCACTTGGGAGAGAAAGTGTGATGTATATAACAAGTGTGGTTGGTCTGAGAAAGAGATTTTAGAAGCTTTCAGGCTATATCCCTTGGCATTGGCAGCTTCCGATGATAAAATCAAAGCGGTGATGGATTTCCTTGTGAATGTAATGGGGTTCCAGGCTTCATCCGTTGTTAAATATCCTGCTTTGCTAGGAATGAGCATGGAGAAGAGAATTGTTCCAGGGGGTTTGTTTGTTAAAGATCTTATGTCAATGGGCTTACTCGAGAAACAATTGAGGTTGCAGATGTTGTTCGGGATTACAGAGGAGATGTTCCTTAAGAGATTTGTGTATTGTTATGAAGAAGAAAATGCTTCTGAGCTGCTAAAACTCTATAATGAAAAATTGAACCTTGCTGCAGGGGGGAAGCGTAAGACAAACAAATTATACAAGATATGTTGAAGTATTTTCTTTATTGGTGTTCTTTTCTGTCATAACTTTGATGTCTATTGACAAGAGAGGTTGATCTGACAAGTGTTTTGTGAAGTTCTTGAAAACCACCCCTAAACTCAGAGCTTAGATTAGTTGGTTGATTGGAAGGCATAGTTATGGACTCCAGATTGTCTAGTATTTGACGCTCCATAGAACTTAGAAGCTGTTGCTTAAGATGTTTGTGAACCATTAAATATGGCTGTTGAAGCTTTAGGAAAGAACATTTGTGTCTTACATGTTAATCTTGTTATATTTCAAGTGCAACAATGAAATGTGTGTTAATGGTCATGTTTAAGATTTGCCATAACCATTTTCTACTTTTTTGTTGGTTTGGTTTCTTTGACAAATAGTGGCTTTTTTGGCTCATCTTTTTAAGCTCTTCAAACATATGCAATTTTGATGCCTAGGACTTAGATCTAAATTCAATGGATGAAATGGTTTCTATTACTGTTTAACAAGCATTGGAGAACTTGTTTATTGCATTTTTCATTTCTTAATTTTATTAAATTCATCGTTATTTTAACAAGCTAGGGCTAAGGTGCAACAACTGGCTCCCTACATTTCTCTCTATCTCTCTTATGTCTATCAGTTCAAGTTTACCATCTGATGCAGATGAATTATAATTCTAAATAACCCTAGACTGGTAATTCAATTATAGTATGCCGTCTTCTCTTTTGTCTTGATAAAAACCTTGAAAAATCTCAAGGAAGAGAGGGAGGTGGACATCAAGCAATTTGGAAAGACCTTGAGTGACATTCAAGGCAAACCCTGCCGAAAGCCAAGCTTCTATCAAAATTCGAGCTGAAGCTGGTATAGTGTTAATTATTGTTTTGATTATTGCATCTTCTCTTCATGTTTGCTTAATATTTGATATGTTTTCTTGTAGGGATGCTAGATTCCGCCTACTCGTGTAAAGTCTCCAAAGCTAGGTCGGAGGAAGACTGGAAGAGTAGTAGTGATGCTGTCAGATCAAGTCAAGGAGAGGTGGTAAAATGTGCTTCTCAGCATGGAATTTCCCCTTTGAAATTCAAAGACGAATCCATGAAAGCGCTAGAGATGAGTGAGTCGATTCCACCCGAGACAAACAGCTGTGCTGATTCAGACATTGATTTCCTGTCTTGAGTATCCTCTAATTTTAAAGAGAAAAGGTTTTACTCTCACGGATTCTTGTGACTGCTCTAAAGAATGTATATCATTCATGTTGCAAAGACTTATAGATTTTCTCGGCATTGTTAGTAAATGTCAATCTCTGTGAGTTATAACCTTTATCATATGTATAAAAGAAAAACCCTTATTTAGTTGGCATAGGTCTGGGTGCATCTAGTTGACCCTGTTGGAGGAATCACTTCTTTTTATGTTGACCATTGTGAAGATTGTGTATTTAAATTGTGTGGTTTCTTGTAATGTGTGAATTTAGAGACATGGCTTTTGCAATATGAGTTTCTGGGTTTTGCAAAGGGAGATTGTGTAATGGAACCCTCAACTTCCTCACAATTAGTTTGCATTTGATTCAAACATAAATGCCGGTTAACCGAGTATTAGCTTGGTGATATGCATACATAGTTACATACTATAAATTCATCTCCCTTATCAGTTAAAGGTACATTTCGTAAATTTACTATGCTTATCAATTTGATCATTGTTCTCAAGATGCCAACAAAACATGTCTGCAACCTTAAACTTCTGAGCTTGTGGCGTTGAAATCATGCGACTCCAACATATTATATTTCCTCAAAACAAGGTTGATCTTATTCAAGAGGTTGTAGTCAACCAACTTGAAGCAATTCAGAAATTTGTTCAGGTTAAGACTTTTTGTTTTGCAACAAAATACAGATGAACCTTTCATTCTTGTTTTTCTTTAAACTTTGTTGGCTAAAAATAATGCATTGCAGGGTACTGCTGTTGATGCTGCTCCTGTGGTGTTGCTTTCTGTGTAGCTAATAAAATATAGTATCGATACCGTGGGCGAATATATTGCTATGAAAATCCCCATTCCAGAGAGAAACTTCATCTCTCCGCTAACATGATTGTCATCTGATCATTTGATATCTAGATTTAAGGTGGTGTTGCCTGTGGAAGTATACTCGGGGTGCGTTTTAGTTTGGATGTATTTGTTAGACTTTGCTAGTTTGGATTTTTTAGTTAAAAAATGTTAAAAGGGACCAAATTGATGTTTTAGTTCTAGTTTTGGGGTCAGTTTAAATTTTAGCCCTTTTTGTTAAAGTGTCACATCATTTGCTTATCGAGTATTAAATACACAATAACACTGTGATAAACTGATTACATCAGTAACTTCATGGTAAAAATGAAAACTTACTAAAACATTAGTGATCATAGGGGTAGTTTACCCTATTCTCTATCATGATTGAAAACCAAATTTGATGGCACATTATGATTTAATTCTTTTATGATTATTTTTAGTCCCTATACTTTTTAAATTTTAAAATTTCATCTTGATCTAACCATTAAATTTGTTAAATCAAAATTTGTTATTAGTCAATTTATTATGGGTAAATTGTAGATTTATTATCCGTTATCCCGTTTGATCATTTGTAGTCCGTGTAAATTAGTCACACTATTTTTGTATTACTTGAGGTAGGACTGAAATTTTAAATTAAAATATATATATATACACTAATCGAATTGACCAAATTATAATGTACGTATAAAACCACAACTTACGCGTAGTATACGGCCATGTGCAGACTGCAGAGATATGATTGATATAAGTCCTAGTAATTTTGTCTTAAAATTCACCAATTTTTTCCAAACAACTTTCCCTAGTTTTTGGACATTTTGATAGGTGACACTTTAAGTCCTAGTAATTTTATCTTAAAATTCAACAATTCTTTTTTCAGTTTGATCCACAACTTTTCCTATTTCTAGTCATATGACACTATAAGATTATGTCATATGTCAATAATCAAAGTACCACGCTCTTAAAAGGACTTGCAATCCAGATTCAGGGACTAATGTGAAAACATAGGTATGCGAATTTTGTCTTAAAATTCAACAATTTTTTTTTTTCAATTTGATACTGAACTTGACAACTTTTTCCCATTTCCGGTGAGATGATAAAGGTCTTTCTAACCTTAACCAGTGGTCGTATGTTCAATCATCACTATGGACATATAGTAACTTTAAAACTTGTGACCAACATCTTTTTATATATGTGACCAACATCGTTCTAGTAAACATTTTAAGGGGAAAAAGGGCTTAAAATCCAAATTCAGGGACTTAAAAGATACCAATACACACACAACCCACAACACTATGTGCTTTACAATCCATAGGCATCTTTTTCCTACAAGACCTTTTCATGATGAGGCTTGCCATGACTAAGCAAAACACAGTGTCCCCTCTACAAAACTTAATGGAGGCAAAAGCCATTCCTCCAAATTCACAAATTACCGAAAAACCGCACAATTTGAATACACGGTCTTCTCAATGTCGAAAAGGTTTTCATAATGGTCGTAAAATGATTCATCCGATAGGGTTAAGTAACTTAAACTCTGTTCTGAGTGTCGAATACGGGTATGTTAAATTCCCTTTACTTGTGAAAGATTACAAGTAAGAGGGTTCTTTTATATTTATCTATATACGTGAAAAGGTTATAACTTACAGGGACCGACACTAAATACGAATACCGAAATAAGAAACAAGTTTTTGGAACTCAAAGGAAACATGATAAGCATTCCTAAGAACAGCCACAAGAAACCATGAGTAAAACCTTTTTTCTCCTTTTAAATTAGAGGACTCACCGGAAACTCAAGACAGGAAATTTATGTCCGAGTCAGTTAGCTGTTTGTCCCGTATGGAACCGAATCACCCATCTCTCACACTTTCATGGATTCATATATGAATTTCAAAGGAAAATTTCCATATTGAGATTGAGAAGCACATTTCACCTTCCCTCCATGACTTGATCAAACTGCATCACTATGGCTCTTCCTCCGGTCCGGCCTACCTTTGGAGATTCTGCACAAGTAGGCAGAATCTGGCAGCTGTACAAACAGCACATCAAATATTAAGCATACTGAAGAGAAGATGCTATAGTATAACCAGACTAAATGGCATTAAAAGGAATTTGCAATACCTTTTCAGCTCAACTTTTGCTGGCAGTCCCTCGTGGTAGAAGCTTGACATTGGGCTTGCCTTGAATGTCAAGCTCTCTCTGAATTGCTCGATGTCTGTCTCCCTCTCTTCCCTTGAAGAGTTTCAAAGTTTTTTATCAAGAAAAAAGCGAAGACAAAATCACCCAAATTGAATTACCTGTGTTGGGTTATTTTGAATTATAATTTATCTGGCATTGAACAGTAAACTTTGAACGGGTAGACAAAAGAGATATGCAGAGATGTAGGAAGCAACTTGCTGCATCTTAGTCTTGACTTGTTAAGCTAATGCTAAATTATAAATGTGTGAATCATAAATTAATGATGAGTTTAACAAAACTAATAATAATAAAGATCTCATATGCTTGTTAAACTATAATAGAAATCATTTTATTAGGAAAACAACTTGTAGAACAAATTGATTAAATATAAATATAATTCTCTGGCATCAAAATTGCATATGTTTGAAGAAGATATAAAGATGAGGCCAAAAATGCCACTATTTGCCATAGAAACCAAACCTACAGAAAAGTAGAAAGTAGTTATGGCAGATTTCAAATACGATCATGAACAAGCAGAAAAATGAATAGAATATAATCAAGAGGGATACATATAGCTTATTAGAACAGCATAAAACATAAGGAAAATAAGGTGCTCAATTGAACACACATTTCATTGTTGCACTTGAAATATAGCAAGATTAACATGGAAGATTCGATTATTCTTTCCTAAAGCTTCAACAGAAACATACATCTTAAGCAACCAACGTGTCTGTCTTAAGCTTCACAAAACTGTTGTCAGATCAATCTTGTTAATAAACATCTGATAAGAGCCAAATTTCGAAGGAAAACAGAAAAATAATGTTTAATTGGATGTAGTAGTGAAGAATCTTGACACTATTACAATAAAGAAAACCAGAGATTTCAAATAATAATCATTCTGATCCAACTAAAAACAAATCCTAGCCTATTTATAATAAATACCCTAAACTATTATTTGCTGGAAACAAAGGTAAACTTCTAAAAAAAGAGATAATAAGAACATGGTAGATAGTTGTTGGAGACATGAGAGTTAAGTGGGAGTTGCAACTCTCCTCTTTAGGATCATGTAGATCATGGGGGATGCCAAGTAGTTGAGAGAGCTGTGGGAACATGGGCTATTTTTTCCTTATCAGTTGCTAAGCAGCAGTTGAATCGTATCAACATCAAAGTTATGACAGAAGAATACTGATAAAGTAAATGTTTCAACATATCTTCTATAATCTGTCTGTCTTAAGCTTTCCCCCTGCAGCAGCAAGTTTCAATTTTTCATTGTATAGTTTTAGCAGCTCAGAAGCGTTTTCTTCTTCATAACTATACACAAATCTCTTGAGGAACATCTCCTCTGTAATCCCAAACAACATCCATGGCCCCAAATCTTTTTCAAGCAAGCCCTTTGACATAAGATCTTTAACAAACAAACCCCTTGGAACAATTCTCTTCTCCATGCTCAACCCTAGCAAATAGGGTTGTTTAGCAACAGATGAAGCCTGGAACGCCATTACATTCACAAGGAAATCCATCACTGCTTTAATCTTCTCCTCGGAAGCTGCCATTACCGAGGGATTTCTCCTGAAAGCTTCTAAAATCTCATTCTCAGACCAACCACACTTCTTATAAACATCAGATTTTCTCTCCCAAGTGGATTTACTCATTGAACCCAATACATAGACAGCTAAAACAAAATTAAACCTTTCAGGATTGAACCCCATTTCCTTTACCTTCTCTACATTCTCTTTGAACACAACAGGACTACTAGCGACTGTGCTAGGGAACCAACGTAATCCTTTAGCTATGTTAACTTCAGGCACTCCATTTTGCCTCAAAACATTGATATTAGGCAAAATGTAAGAATCAACATCATATGAAAGAAAACAGGGCCATGCAATTAGAACAACAAGGGCATCATTATCCGATTGAAACAGATTGCTAAGGAAGTTAAAAGAAGGGATAATTTTCTTCTCTAAGCTAATTTGAAGAATATGTGGATGTTTAGCGAAGAGTTTGGTAAGATCAGTGCTTGAAATGCCTTTAGATGTCAAAAATGTAATTTTGGGCAAAAGGGTTTTCTCAACCTTAGATAAAAGTAACCGTGGCCTCTTCCCGATGATGGTTGCGATTTGAGGTTTCGAGAATCCATGGGTCTTTAAGAAGGCCATGACAGAGTCGGGTTGGTTTGGGGTTTCAAAGTTGACATATTTGGAGGCTGATAAAGCAGATTCTGAGGACAACCCACAAGTTTTCATGAGGTAAGAGACTGTAAAAGATTGTTGATTTGAAGTGGTTGAGAATGGAAGTGAAGGATTGTTTTGAAGAATGTATGAAAGACTGTGGACTTTGAAAGCTTCGATCTTGATGGGTCTCCTCCCATGGAGGATCGTTTTAGAGAGAAAACAAAACATGGGGGATTGATAAATATGGTGAGAATAAAGAATGGAATCACCTGTTCTGCAGAGGAAATTATGTTTTATCAGTGAGAAACACTTGAATTCCAACAGAAAAAATCAACCCAGCTTCTTCATTTATCTCATTAACGCCTGCCAGAAGTTTGAGCAAATATCTAGATTTGATGCACGACGGTAGGAATGTAAAAAAGCTGCAAAATTGACTGAAATCAACTTGAGTTAGAATTGCTTGTGATTTGAGGTGGTAGTTATCCGGAATCGATTTGAATCTGAACTAGTGTTGACCTGAACCCGAGTTGTACTTGAAATTTTTGGATCTGAACTCGACCTGTACTAGACCTGAGAATGACATGAATCTAAATTCAACATGATAATGTAATAACCGAACACGACCTACATCCAACCTAATATGAACCTGAACCCGATATTAACTTGGTAAATAACTGATATTACTCGATCTATTATCAACTTGATCTGTAATTGACTCAACATGTAAATGATCTAACTTATTATTGAACTGATATGATATTTACCTGACTTGGTATTTATCTGATTTGTAATAACTTATAAGTTACAATTGATGAATTTGTGAAATTATGAATTTATTATATTATAGTATGACAAAATACATCTGCACAATTTAACGTACATGATTAACTATGATCATTAAATTAATATGTTTACTTTTTTTATATTTATAAATTATAGTATATAAAAATATTTAAAAGTTTTATTAAATATCTAAATGTTGTCAACATAATTCCTTAAGCTTTATGATTTATGGTTTAATATTAACAGTTTATGGTTTAGTTTAATGTTATTGACTTATGAGATTAATTCTGATTCTTTAAGATTTATGGTTTAGTTTAGTGTTTAGTTTAGGGTTATTGGTTTATGTGATTAATTTGTATTCCTTAAAGTTTAGGTTTTAGTATCAATGGTTTATGATTTAGCTTATAGTTATTGGTTTATGAGATTAATTTCGATTCCTTAAGGTTTATAGTTTTGAGTTTAGTATTAATGGCTTATAGTTTAGTATAAGGTTATTGATTTACGAGATTAATTTCGATTCAATTTGCTAATTTATGCATTTGAATTTGATTAAATATTTAAATCAAAGCTTCATGTGTACAATTGAACTAAATTAAAGTTTCAACTTTCATGTGTACAATTACATATTTACATCCAAATCAAAAATTTGTGTATAATTATATTAAATCAATATTTATATGGTATAATAATAATGTTTGAATTGAATTAACTTATTAAACTTAGGATCTAATTGAGCTAAATTAAAACTTAGAAGCATAAATCACGGACATACTTTAAAGAATTCTAAAACTAAATGTGGAATCTCAATTAAATTAATTTAAATTAAGACTCAATTGAATTAAATTAAAACCTAAAAGTAAAAATTTGGGACTTAAATGAAAAATATCTAAAGTTGGAAGGGCTAGAAATAATTTATCCTAACCTAAAAATCCACGCGAGTGAGAAACTTTTCCTCCCATCGTTTCACTTTAACTAAAATCATGAAAAATAATTGCTAGGAGAGGACAAAAATTTGGAGGGAATTAAGCCTCATAATTTTTAGGTTTTTTCCCTCTAAAATTCAAATAGAATCTTTTTAAATTTGATTCAATAATTAATTGCCCATTTGGCATTTGCCTCCTAATTTTTTTGTTTAGTGGTTAATTACTTTTTAGGTCCTCACTTGTTTAATTTTTTTTTCATTTTAGTCTTAACATTCACTTTTAAATTTTAGTTTAATTCAATTTAGTCATAATTATATATATTTTTTAAATTGTAAAATATTTCGACATCCTAAGGGAAATTTTGGTTCATATTAATCCCTAAAATTTTATTTTTATCTAAAATTTACCCACAATTACCATACCGAAATCTATTTATACACTGTAAGACCCAACTTGAACTTTAACCGAAACCGATATTCCCCGTCCTGAATTTTATCCGTCAACGACGTGACCCGACCTGAAGTCCACCCGAACCTGAATTAACCCGTTAATTAATTGATTCGGACTCAAACCGTTTTGGCCTGAACTGAAACTTACCCGACCTGAATTTAACCCGACCTGAACCCGAACTCAATATGATTTGAAATCAACCTGATAATGACCTGAATCTGAGTCGACCCGAACCCGACCTGATCCGAGTTGAACCATTAAATTGACCTGACATAACCCATATCTGATTTGATCTGACCTGACTTGAAACCTGAACGATTACTTGATTCCACGTCCCTACACGGCGGGTAACCCGCACTATTGTTCACCAAATTATTAATTTTTTTTCTATTTTGGTCGTAAAACTATTTTTTACTTTGGTTAATAACATTGTATTGTTGTTTATTTGGCTTTGTCAAACTTATGCATATATGTATAGGTTGGGGTCATTAAAGAGCTTGTATTAAATATAAGATTTTGTTTGAAATAAACTCAATCATTCAATGTATTACAAAGCCCTAAAATATTCTATTAGAAAACACTCAGAGATTTTTTTTAATAGAATCTTTTAAGATTTTATAATACATTGAATGATAAAGATTTTTTTAACTAGAATCTTGTATCTAATGCAAGCTCTTAATTGCTGGCACACCAAGTGCAGCACCTGACTGAGGGACCTATGTCCGCGCACTATGGAGCCGAGACAAGCACCCCATGTGCTGCTCATGAGAGAGGGACCCAAGGGATCACTCCACACGCACCCAAGGGGACCCAACTGAGCACCCTCTATGTTGCCCAAGCCATAAAGCCCGAGTCAGCACCCAATGTGCACACCAGGGGGTCGAGACAAGCCCCATTCGAGTTGCTCGTGACCCTAGGGCCCGATTCAGCACCGAGCATGTTGCTGAAGAGGTTTTGGACAAGGAAACCAGGCCTAATCCGCCCAAGAGACCAAGACCTTGGGAAGATATCATCCTTGGACCAACACACAAGGAAAGAGAGCATCTTTTAACCAACACAAATGGCAGGAGATCACCCTTTGAGCCATACTTGGGGAAAGTATCCTTTGTCAACCTATGTTTGATGTCATAGACTTTGTAATCTAGACAGCCTTGTATTTGAGTGATACTCTTTCCTTAGATAGGAGATATGTATCTTGAATATTGATCCTTAGCCTTTGGATCGAATCTTCCTAGACCATTAGATCATAAAAGGTGAGCCTATAAATAGAGGCTTTCACCCACCATTTTAATTCATTCCACATTCCATCTTTCATTCCGTCATTTCTTTGAGTTTGAGTAAAGAGTTTATAATTTTCTCTCAACATTCTTTCTTTTTTTCCTTATTGCATCGCCTTAGCTTTTCGAAGCTTTCGCCATTCTAAGTTCTAAGCATTCTTACTTAGTAATTTTGAAGGCTGACTTAGTCTTCGACTAAGGCCGTACGGATCAACTAATCAAATTCTAATCTCGTGACAATATGTATAGGTTAGATATTAAGATATGGGTCAAATCCAAGACATGAAATTAATATTTTAATAATAATGATTACATTACTTAATATAATAACAGTTTTAATATTAAGATATGGGTCAAATCCAAGACATGAAATAAGTCAAATGCTTAACCTGCTAAGTCAAATTTTACAATTATTATATAGGCAAAAATAATATTTAAGTTAAACGACGATTGGAATTAATTAAATATTTTAATAAATAATAAATGAAATAAAAATATCATATTTTACACTATTCAAAAAGTTAAATCAGTGGCGGGCATGGCAACGCCAATAGGGAATTGGGGTTAGTCCCCATTTCAGCATCTATTACCTCAGCATATCTTATTGCGGATTCTAGTGGGGTGAGGCTAAAATAAGTCATTTTAGGGTGAGGTTAAAATAAGGTGAATTTACATAAATTTTTATTAAAATAGTAAGGATTTATATAACTACACAATCCTTACAATTTATACAATTTTTTCATAAATAGTAAGAATTTAGGTTATAATATAATAATTTTTGTAGTTACATAAATTATTATCGAAGGAAAAATATACACAAATTCTTATTAAGTTGATATGAATTTATGTAGTTACACAAATTCTTACAAAAAATGGTAAGAATTTATATAGTTATACAATATATTACCCATTCTACACAAATTCTTACAAAAATAAAAGAATTTATGTAACTACACAATGACTGCCACATTTTAACCTTATTTTAGGCTACTTCGCTCTAAAACCTCTCATTGCAATGATCAAGGCACCTTTGCCATGATTTTTGAACGTCGTGATTGGTTGAAAAGCTAGTGAGTCGATGTTTCACTGTCAAGTCCGCCTATAACATTCGAATGTGGGTCTTTTATGGGTACGTCGAATAAGTGCTGGAAGTTTATTCATAAGTTTTGGGGGCCTCAACGTATCCGCAATTTTCTTTGGTAAGCATACTGTCACGGACTTAACTTTTCCAAACTTATCCATGCGGCGTTAGCACTCCCGACTTAATGCTAACAAGCCTTTCTTTTCATACAACGCGATGGCTAGACAAGAAATCTAGAGAAGGTAAGAACTTACAAGAGGAATGAACTTGTATTAGCTTGAGAAAGAAAGCTTACAAGAGTGTTTGAATGATGCTTTACAAGGCTTGAAGGTTTCAACTCTTGAGCGAGTTGCAAAATGAGGGGGATGGTCCTATTTATAGACCTCCCAAGACCTTGGTGGACAATTCTAGAATTTCCTAGAATTATGGAGATAATTACATATGCTAGATGGATCTAGAGATTTCTACAACTATCTATACATGTCTATAAGTATCTATAATGTTCTAGAGAGTTCCAGAGTCTTCTGGAGTAGTCTCGAACTTTCTCGAGCCTTCTAGGGTCTTCTAGGGCCTCCCGAATGAGTCTAGACTTGGGTAGAACGTCTCGGAACCTTCTAGAACGTGGTGGCACTCTATAAGGTATATGTGGGCCGTCCTAGGCCATTCTAGTATCCTCCTTGGTGCATACTTGCTTCAAAAACGCCCAAGGGGTGGTTTGAACCTCGGTTGTGCTTGTGGTAAAGAATGTGGGTCGTGACATTCTCCCCCACCTAAGCTCGCGACGCCCTCGTCGCGCCTTCATTGAACTTCTGGAGTTGGTCTTTGAATTGCCAAAGTGCCTCCTCTATCTTCCAGCTTGCTTCGGTGATTGGCAGTCCCTTCCATTTGATGAAGTACTCCTTGTAGCTTGGCACGCCCCTCTTTCGAATAACCCGGTCCGCTAGCACTTCTTCAACTTCTTTGTTGAAAGAAGTGACTACGGCTGTGGGTGCTCTATTAGACACCCTCTTGATGGATCTCCCATGTCTCTATGATATGGCTTCAACAAACTCACATGGAAGACGGGGTAGATTTTAAGTCTCGGAGGCAGTTGGAGTTTGTAGGATACCTTGCCCACTTGTTTGATAACTGGAATGGTCCTTCGTACTTGCGTACTAATCCATCGTGCACTTTGTGCAAGGTCTTGAATTGTTGGGGCAAGAGTTTTAGCATGACAAGATTGCCTTCCTTGAACTACAAGTGCCTTCGTTTGGAGTCTGTCCACTTTTTCATTTTCTTGGCAGCCTTGTGAAGTACCGCCCGGGCTAACTCATTTTGTTCATGCCATGATTTGGCAAACTTGAAGGCTGCTGGACTCTTCATTTCGTAGCGCATGGCAAGGGAAAGTAGGGTGGTTGGTTGGTGTCCCATGACAACCTCAAAGGGACTTCGACTAGTAGCCTCGCTCTGCTGCAAGTTGTAAGAGAATTACGCCACATCTAAGAGTTTAGCCTAATCCCGTTGGTTGGCACTTACATTGTACCTCAAGTATAGCTCCAAGAGTCCATTGACCCGCTCGGTTTGCCCATCGCTCTAAGGATGAAAACTTGTTGAAAAGTTCAGGTCAGACCCGAGCATCTTGAACAATTCTGTCCAAAACCTCCCGATGAAGCGCGGGTCACGATCACTACAATGCTTGTTGGGATGCCCCAGAGCTTGACCACATTACGGAGGAAGAGTTTTGCTACCTCTTCTACGGTGCAGTCAGTTGGTGCGGCAATGAATGTAGCATACTTGCTAAATCGGTCCACCACAACTATAACGCTTCCAGATCCATCTGACTTTGGTAAGTAAGTGATGAAGTCCATGGAGACGCTTTCCCAAGGCTTCTCTGGTATGGGCAAAGGGTCTAGGAGCCCACCTGGTTGATATTGGACCACCTTGTCTTGTTGATATACAAGACATGTCCGCACGTACTCTTCGATTGCATCTTGCATTCGGGGCCAGTAGTAAGTGGACTTTAAAAGTGCAAGCGTTCGTTGCATACCTGGGTGGCCCGCCCATAAGGAGTCACGACACTTCTTGATGAGTTCCTTTCGCAAGTTGCCCCACTTTGGTACATAAAGACGGTTTCCCTTGGTGTAGAGTAGGCCATCAACTAGCCAAAACCGTCTTGTCTTGCCATTATTTACCAAGGCAATGATACTTTGGGAAAGTGGCTCTTGTTGTAAACCTTCTTTGATCCTATTGAGCAGTGGGCTAGTGACTTGGCTTATGGCTACAAACTCTGCATTTCGACTAAGTGCATCGGCAACCACGTTTGCCTTTCTCGGCTTATATTGTAGGACATAGTCAAATTCTGCCAAGAAATCTTGCCACCAAGCTTGCTTGAGACTTAGCTTCTTCTGGGTATGGAAGTAACTTGTTGCCACGTTGTTGGTCACGATTAAGAACCTAGGCCCAAGGAGATAGTGTCGCCACACTCTAAGGCAATGGATGATGGTATTCATCTTCTTTTCTTGTACGGTGTAGCGTCTTTTAGTATCGTTGAGCTTCTGACTCTCGTAAGCAATCGAATGCCCATCTTACATAAGAACCCCTCCGATGGCAAAGTCCGAAGCATCGGTGTGTACCTCATAGAGCTTGGTGTGGTTAGGTATGCTGAGCACCGGCTCCTCGCTAATGGCATTCTTCAAGTCCTCAAATGCCTCTTAACACTTGGGTGTCCATACCCATGGCTTGTTATTTTTTAAGGGCTCGGTTAGTGGTGTAGCTCTCGCCGAGTATCCCTTAATGAAGCGGCGATAGTAATTTACCAACCCCAGAAAGGATCTTAGTTCATGTACCTTAGTGGGTGGCTCTCATTCTTGGATGTCATGCACCTTGCCATCCTCCATCATGAGCCTTCCATCCTTGATCTTGTGCCCCAAGAACATCACTTCAGGCTTGGCGAATGAACACTTTTCCTTCTTGATGTATAGTTGGTTCTCCTATAGATCCCTGAACACTTCCTTTAAGTGTTCAACATGTTCCCCTAAGGTCTTGCTATACACCACAATATCGTCGAGGTAGACGACCACAAACCGATCGAGGTAGGGATGGAATAGCTTGTTCATCAAGGTGCAAAATGTTGATGGAGTATTTGTTAGTCCGAAGGGCATGACTAGGAATTCATATGAACCATACCTTGTGAACCATGTTGTTTTTGGCTTATCACCTTCTGCGATGCGCACTTGGTAGTACCCCGAGCGAAAATCCAACTTCGAGAAGTAATGTGCATGGCCGAGCTAGTCAAAGAGATTCGAAATTAGAGGGATCAGATAATTGTTCTTGATGGTGATCTTGTTAAGTGCTCGGTATTCGATGCACATTCGTAGTGACCTGTCCTTCTTCTTTTAGAATATGACTGGTGCCCCAAATGGTGCTTTTGAAGGACGGATGAACCCTGCATCGAGTAGTTCCTTGAGTTGCTTCCTTAGTTCCTCCAACTCAGGTGGTGCCATGCGATAGGCACTCATGGCCGGTGTCTTAGTGCCTGCTCCAACTCGATTTCATGGTCCACCTCTCTCCTTGGTGGTAGACTTCTAGGCAACTCAGGAGGTGCAATGTCCTTGAACTTTTCTAGCACTTGGGCGACCTCCTTTGGAAAATCTTCATCGGGCTTTATCTCCTCGTCATCGTATTCACTAAGGATAGCCAAGTAGCTTTCCTCGTTCCTCTTGATGCCCTTTCTGAACTGTAGTGCCGAGAGGACTTTAGCTTCTTGCTTGGTGGCCCTGGTTGTTGGCACCACACAAGCTTAGTTTCCATCCATAATACATATACTATTGGCGAACGACACTGGGATCGCCTTGAATCGATCTAAGAACTCGAGTCCCAGGACGAGCTTGAAATCATCCATTGACACAATTGAGAAATCAATGTGACCGACCATGTTCCCACATTGGTCTTGATTCCACGAGCAATGCCATGGATGGGTCGTGCGGCAGAGTTCACTGCCTTGATAGATCCACCTCCCCTATTGCTTTAAGACCAAGCCTCTTGGCTTCTTCGAGGTATACAAAGTTATGGGACGCACCTGTGTCTAGCATGGCTCTCGATGCTTTCCCATTGATGGTGACGTCCACGTATAGCTACCCTTTAGCTTTAGTCTTTGGAGCAGACTGAAGAACGTTGAGTAGCTGCAAGGATCCCATTTGGACTCTTTCTTCATTCCCATCGATGTCGCTGCCCCTTTGATGCTTTACTAGGAGCGAGTTGAGGGCTTGCCTTTGTGGGCACTCTTGGACCCAATGGTCACCGTCACAAATGAAGCACTTTTTGGACGGTGGTCATCTCGTGCCACGAGAGTCCTTAGCTTTGCCTTTATCTTTGCTCTTTTATGAGGATGAGTCCTTGTGCTTGGGCGAGTTGTCCTCTTGGTGGCCCTCCTTGCGATGGCTCTTATCTCCCCCACATTTGGCTTGATCGCCCTTCTTATTCTTTGGCTTAGTGTTGGACTCCTTGTGACTAGAGTAGTCAATGAGACTCTAGGCCACGGCTATGGCATCGACAAGATTTTGTACCCTCTATCGCCTTAGCTCGGCTTTGGCCCATTGTTGGAGTCCATCCATAAAATTAAAGAGCGCGTCCTTCTCGGAGATCGGGTATCTCGAGCACCAAGTTGGTGAACTCTTTGAGGTAGTCACGAATGCTCATCGATTGCTTTAGCCTTCGCAAGCGGGCTCTTGCTTCATCCTCGGTATTCTCCAAATAGAATTGTCGTTTGAGCTCATTTTTAACGTCATCGAAGGTAGCGACAGTGCACGTACCTTTCTCGATGTCTAAGCACCTTCTCCTCCACCAAAGCATGGCGGTGTCGGTGAGATAAAACATTACGATTTGAATCTTGGAGGCCTCCTCCATGATGCCGACCGCTGCAAGATTTTGCTCTAAGTCATACAAGAAGTTATCAACTTCTTTAGCGTTGCGTGCTCCAGCGAAGGTCTTTGGCTTGGGCACCTCAACCTTCATCGCCTCAAACGTGGTGCTAGGCCCCGTGGCCATGGCACGCTTGCATAATGCAAGGTCGCCTTGTAATGCCTCTAGTTGGGCATGAGTATTGGCAAGCTCACGTTGGAAGGATTCACGCACCTTTGAGAGCTCCCCCATGAGTAGGTCGTAGATCTCACTCATCTTCGCTCGCAAGGTCTCATCTAGCTTGATCCTCATGGCCTTCACGGCCGTGTGGATCTCGGCATCCTCCGCATCAAGGCCTTCGACCCGCTGGTGAAGGTCGTCCACTTGGGGCACACATGCCCCCCACGTTCTCTTCAACGTGAGTAATACGCGACTCCAAGCTAGAGATTAGATCCTTGGACTTGGCTCGTGGCCTTGCCACACTAGGATCAACGGTCACCTCGCGCCCACGTTGCTCATGCGTGATCTCCGTCTCGGACGAGCTAACCACTTGGTTCTTCCCGGTCTTCGCCATGTCTTGAACCTGGCTCGGATACCAACTGTCACGGACTTAACTTCTCCAAACTTATCCGTGTGGCGTTAGCACTCCCGACTTAATGCTAACAAGCCTTTCTTCTCACACAACGCGATGGCTAGACAAGAAAGCTAGAGAAGGCAAGAACTTACAAGAGGAAGGAACTTGTATTATCTTGAGAAAGAAAGCTTACAAGAGTGTTTGAAGGATGCTTTACAAGGATTGAAGGCTTCAACTCTTGAGTGAGTTGCAAAATGAGGGGGATGGTCCTATTTATAGGCCTCCCAAGACCTTGGTGGATAGTTCTAGAATTTCCTAGAGTTATGGAGATAATTACATATGCTAGATGGATCTAGAGATTTCTACAACTATCTATACATGTCTATAAGTATCTATAATGTTCTAGAGAGTTTCAGAGTCTTCCGGAGCAGTACCGAACTTTCCCGAGCCTTCCAAGGTCTTCTAGGGCCTCCCGGGTGAGTCTAGACTTGGGTAGAACGTCCCGAAACCTTCTAGAACGTGGTGGCACTCTATAAGGTATATGTGGGCCGTCCTAGGCCATTCTCGTATCCTCCTTGGTGCATACTTGCTTCAAAAACGCCCAAGGGATGGTTTTAACCTCGGTTGTGCTTGTGGTAAAGAAGGTGGGTCGTGACAATACGCTGCCACATTAATGACCGATAAAGAGAGGGTTTAGAGTCAGTTTATGACAGATGGTCGTCGAAGGATGTCAGCCATGTGTTGCGGTTATTCCCACCAACTATGGCGACATGGTCTGTATTGCTAAAACATGAGCGGGCATCAGTGTTTTTCACAATGGACATTCAAGAGTAGATTATTATGAATTTATCTAAGTCGGAATACTTTGCATTGGATCCTTGTAATTGGGATCTTTTATTTGGCACGATAGCTTGAAATTTATTACGTGCTCGGAATGCGTTAGTTTTAATAATTCGATGGATGGTTGGGGTTCTGTTCTTGAGCAGTCCTAACAATTAGTTATTTCGACTGTACAGGCGTTGGTTGCTACTCAGTGTCGCATCTTGCCATGTCCCGATGTTGCTTTTGGAGAGGACCGTTGGTTGCCACCGAAAGAAGGTTGGATTAAGCTAAATAGTGATGGTGCTCGTCGCGGCGCTGATGGTGTTTCTTAATGTGGACGTGAGGGATAGGGGTGTTCTTTCTCTGCCCGTGTCTTAGCCCGTTATATTTGGGTGCCCGTAAAACCTCGGTACTCCAATTTATATATTTTTTTAATTTTAAAATTATAAAAATCACATATTAAATATATAAAATTTAGAAGTTTATAATACATAATCCAAACAAAAAAAATTAGTGATTTGAAGTTAGTTTTAACTTTGAAGGGTAAAATATTTAGATATATTTAAAGTTTATCACCAAAAGAATATATTAAAAAGATTAATCTCGATATTGATTTTTTCCTTCAAATATCATACTGACAAATCAATACAAATATTTAAAAAAAATTAAACTTAAAACTTAAAAGTATATAATACAAACATAGAAAGAATGTAAGGATTTGAATTTAGTTTTGGAGTAAAAATATTAAAAAAGCCTAAAATAAACATATAATTTAAAATATAAAATGTACATATATTAAAAGTGTTGGGTCAGGTCGGGTACCTAGTAAGAACAAAATTTCGGACCAAGCCTGACCCATGTACCCGGAAAAATTATCGGGTCGGGTACCCGGCCCGATAAAAAATAAAAAATTTAAAAATATCCGCCTATTTTGTACCGGGTCGTCGGATAATCGAGCCGGTCTATCGGGTCGAATAATTTTAAACACCCTAACGAGGGATGCCAATGGGAGTTGGAAGCATAGTGTTGCTAAGTTCAAAGGGGTCTGCTCAGTGTTTTTGAGGTAGAGTTGTGGACTGCATATATTACCCCTTATTGTATGGGACGAGAGTTACAGACATGTGATTCTTGAACTGGACAGCTTGGATGATTTTCTTGCCCTCCACGTTAACTCAGATCAACAAAGTAGCTCGACTTTACTGTTCCAAATAGGTGAGCTACGATAAAGACAATAGGTGATGTGCTTGCGACATATTCGTAGGGAAAGAAATAGGGTGGCTTACGCTCTTGCCAAGCTTGCGCCTGCCGATAGTCTCGAAGTTTTCCATATTCGGGAGCCACCGGTTGGAATTATTCCTTTACTGCTTGAGGATTTAAATTCCCATTGATGTTTTTCGTTTTAGTATTGGATCGATGAGCTCTTTTTAGCTTGCTCCTTAGTTTTGTCTTTGTATTCGTATGTTGTCGAGTTTACCTCGTAAGATTTTTGTAAATGTTATTACCTGTATTTTTTAATTAAAATTAATTTTTTTAACGAAATACGTAATAATATTTTTTATTAATAACAACACACTAAATCTCTTAAGGAACATCTCCTATGTAATCCAAATTCTAAAACAACATTCGCAACCCCAGTTCTTTCCCAAGTAAACCCATTGACATAAAAATTTGTCGATCCTACATAATGATGAAATGGATTTTAATGTTGGAGGGGAAAAAGTCTGGCCAATGACAACTAATAGCCGACTGTAAAACGAAACAGGAGAAGAAGTTTTTTTGGGAGAGGGTCGAAAAAGGTTTATAAAACGTTAGTTTCCCTTAAAAGTTTTGTTAATTTATTTTTGAACATTTAAATATTTTTAAAAACACTGTCGATATCTTTTTCCCCATCTTTTTAAATCTTTATTTATGCAATCACCAGATAGATCACATTAAAATATGGTAAAATCAATGTATCTGTATTTTATATTAAGGTTAATGGTGTTTATACAATAATATTTACTTGTATACGTAACTTCTCCGAATTATATAGTCAGATTTTCACTCATTTCAAACCTAACAAGTGTTTCAGTAGAAAAGCGGATGATGTTCATCATAAGAGACGGGTTCAAATCACTTTGTATTCAAGGTATAAATGTTGTCAAAAGATTAAGAATATATATAAACATATGTCATCTTGTAATCACCTTTAAATTATTAAAACAAATTCACTCTTTCTATATATAATACTATTTTATTCTTTAATAATTAACTTGTCGTAGTGACGTTTTTTTTCTTTCTTTTAAAAAATAAGCGTGATTTTATTTTATAAAATTCGTCAATACGAATTATCCCATAAATCACTTTTGAAATCTTTGTTTAAAGGGATTTCTTTTGAAAAATCGTAATCTTTTGAAAACAATGAAAACTTAGAGTCGCCACCAGCCATTTGGATAAGGTAGGCCGGACACCACAAAACCATAGGTTCGTTTTGAAAGGGTTCAGGAGTTGGTTACGTATGGGGAAGGATTAGCACCCCCATCACGCCCGAAAATCGGTACCAAAATATTTGTTGCTTTTAATCGAAAGAAATTGCCAAAATTTAAAATGAATTTAATTTGGTGACCCTAATTGAGAATTGACTTTAATTGAGCGGGCTTTATCAAATTGATGGGTTCAAATTAATTGGACATTTAATTATTAAGGTTGACGGTACATCGGACCATAGACTAAACTGACATCATATAAGCCTGACTGCCGTGCTAGTTTATGGTTCGAATCCCGCACGTCACCTTTATGCATGGTGCAAGCAATTAAATTATGATGTAATGATTTTGTCAAGTTTTAATCTTACCTTGAGTCGGTAAGAATTAATTTAAATATTTGGTCAACATCATTTGAGCTCGGACTGTTACGACACAAATATGTTTTAATCTTACCTTGAGTGGTTTGTATGGTTTTATACATCTCAAGTGATTTAGGTTCGAGTCTCATTGCAACCATTTTTAATTCTTTATTCCCTAGCATTTATTGCATTATAAGATATATAAAAAATGGTGCAATATATTTTTATAAAAACTAGATTGGTGTAGTGGTAAAGTTATGGGGTTTCACCCATAAGGTTGTGGGTTCAAACCTTATGCCAAGCATTTCCTTTTTATTCTTGAATTTTCCTTCCATCAGTTGGTGACATGTGTCACCACTTGATTGGAGGAAAATAAATATATTAAATATTAAAAAATAAAATAAAAATTAGATTAAAATCATCTAATCGGGTGACGACATGTGTCATCACCAGATTGGTTGATTAATTTTATTTATTTAAATTAAAATTAGGACTAAATTGATATAATAGGTAACTAACAAGGTCGATGGTCAAAATAGGTATATTTAAATAGTTGGGTGGTCAAATTTTGAATTTTTTTAGTTGGGTGGTCAAAACAGGTCGCGGGCAAAAGTTAGGTGCTCACTGGGGTAGTTTTTCCTTAATTTAAAGATCGTGCCCATATGAGACGAGCACACGATTTTAAATTAATCAAATTAATTCTATCTAATTCTAATCTAGAATTAATCTACCAAACCCAAAGCCCATCTAAACTAAGCAAGCCCTAAACACAGGAAGGCCCAAACCACTAAGCCAAAAACGTAAATTAAAAAAGAGATCGCACATAAATATATTTACGAAAATATTTCATGTTATATGAAGCTATATATTATAAACTTTATGAAACTACATATATATTCTATATCTTGAGAATCCTATTATATATTTAAAGAAAACTCTTTATATATATTATACATTAAAAGCGTGTTATATATAAAAAAACTATATATACATATATTATGCTTTTAAAAACCCATTATATAAATTGTAAAAAAAAATTATATTACACTTTAAAAGCGATATTATATATTCTAGAAAATTATAAGTATATATTAAAGCCTTTAAAAAACTATATATATACTATATACCTTACAATCATATTATACTATATAAGCTTTGTAGAACATTAAACTATATATTATACATCATATATGTTAACTATATATTATAAACATACTATATATAAAACACCAATCATAACCATATGTTATAACAATAACAACCACGAGTCTAACACATTAAAGCATGAATAACATTTATCAAAAAGGCAAGATCGTCAACAAAATAAAAACTAAAGATAAAATGCATGAATTTAAGGGGTCCTAATACACTACAATACGAACCAAAATGCAAAGAAAATAAATCTGAGGGCTGAATCAAAAGAACAGAACATATTTGGTTAAAAGAGGGTTGAATTGTAAACATTTGTAAAGTTTAAAGGATTAAGGGAGGAATTACAAAAGGCGGAAGCCCTTCTCGAGTGCAATTTACCCACGCGAAATGACTAATGTTGTTATTTAGGGGTGCGAAAACCCTTATAGAGTGACTAAAACGGGGCAGAGGGTTTTAAATGGTAATTAACCCATTTTAAAACGTTTAAATGCTTATAAGAAGGGGACGCCTGCCATTTTTGCCTCTTTTGGCTAAAAAAAACTCTCTCCCCTCTATCCCGTCTTCGGTGAGTGGCGGCCGACGAACTCAAAAGACGCCCAAAACAACCCCATTTCGAAAATGAGTCCCCATTTTTCTTTAAAAACCCAGAAAAACAAATCTGAAACACTTTTTTTTTGAAATTCAGAACCGAAAACCCAACCTTTTTCGGTCTCTCTTTTTCTCCTATTCACCACGCGCAACTGCTAGGAAGGCTGGGAGGCTTATTATCAAAAAATAAGGATCACGACGCGAGGGAGATGAACCGAACAAGTAAAAAAAAGAAACCCTAAATCTATGTTAATGTATATACTTTTTTAATTGAAAAAAACAGAGAAAGAGGTATACCTCAAACTGTTTGAGGCTTTCCTTTGCTTTTTTGCTCTATTCCTTTCAAATTGTCGAATGGTTACAATAGTTTAGGGATTAGTGTTATATACCCTGATTTTACATGTATTTAGGAAAATAGATAAAAATCCTAATATTCCTATTGGTTGCCATTTGATTTTGGCAGCATTCATGTGCAATTCTGATTTTTGCCGATTTGTCTCTGAAATTCCCGGTATTTTGTTATGCATTTGTCCTCTCTAACACTCTTGTTTTTTTGTGTAAGGAGAGGAGGGGGACCAGACATCGAGCTTCCTTACAATTGCTTTGGGAGCAAGGGTTCAGCTGAGCCGTCAATCGTGATAAGGAGGTGGTTCAGATTCAAGGATTAGACGGCTGTGATATTATGAACCGAAAGCCACTGCATCCAACAGTGGATGATACCCTTTGATCGTGATCTGGGCGTGGGTTGAAGTCGAACAGCCGGGTGGTGGAGCGCACTCGCGCGTGTATGAGCAGAGGAGTCACGCGTGCGGCGCGTGGGGAAATCTAATTGTCTCTCCCGCTCAAACGTAGATCGTTAGATCTTGCCAGATCTGACGGTGGAGAATGAGCTGCGCAAAAGGGAGATGAGATAGATCAGATTAAGGTTTCAAATATTTGATTAGGGTTTAAGGATAGCTTTGGCCTTATCGGGCCATATGTAATAATGATTTTTGGCCTTATTTAATAATGTTAATGGACTGTTTATAATCCAATTGGTCCTTTATTTATGCAATGTATATATGGGCTAGTGTAGTTTATATATTTTTATTCTTTTATGATTTTAATAATAATGATGATAACAGTAACAATAATATAATAACACTAGTAATATTTTCAAAAGTAAATGATGGTAATGATAATAATAGGATAATAATAGTGATAATAATAATTCTAATGATACTATATAGTAACATAAAGACTAATCTAGTAATATTTTGGGCTTTTTCATTGGGTAATAACATAATAAACACACACAATATATAATATAACATAATAATAAATAAGATAAAAACAACACACATATATAGAAAAACTTAAATCAAATAGCACTAGTAATCTTTTGGTTTTTAAGATGGTCTCATATGTATAGTATAAAAAAGTTAAAGTAGACAAAGCTCTTTTATTTGCAAAATATAAAACGGGTTACCCTAGACAAAATTAGTAATTACAGCTGCCCCTCTTTGCTTATCCTTGTATAACAAGAATAAAGCAAAGACCATAAGCACTAATTTTGTCCAACTTCCTTGTTGGATGATTTGCTCTTCCGAAACAGCAGCGAACAGATCCAAGTAACTTGTTTTCCCGAAGCAGCGAAAACAAACTGGGTAACACTAGCACGTCCTTCTAAAACAGCAATGGACGAACCAGATAGCAAACGAGTCTTTTCTCTAAAGCGGCAACGAATGAATTTACATAACCTTTTTTTCCTAAAACGACAAAAACAAACTGGTAACGCTGGCATGTCCTTCCGGAGTGGCAATGGACATACCAGACAGCAAACGTCTCATTCCTTCGAAGTGGCAGCGAATGAACCCAAATAACTTGTTTTCCTAAAACGACAAAAACAAACTGGGTAGTATTGGTATGTTTTTCCAGATCGGCAACAAACGGGCTAGATAGTAAGCCATTTATTCGTCCGAAGCAGTAATGAATGAATCCAAATAACTCGTTTTCTTGAGATGACAGAAAATAAAACTGACAAGGACGACATGTTTGTCTAAAATGGCAGTGAACAAGTCATATGTCCTCAAATGGTAGGTGAACTCATTTCCTAGAGTGGCAAAGACAAATACATTGATGTATTCCTCCAAAATGGTATGTCACATCCCGAAAACTGGCCTAGTCGGAATTAGGTTTCGGTGATCGAAAGTTTCGAATCTGATATGTAAAATGTTGTAATGAATGACCATTGTACCCTTCTTATGTAATGAAATTACAATTTGGTCCTATTTGAGTAAGTAGACTTTCTTGTATGAAATTCGAAGCCCAAAATGCAAATTCTGAGCAAGACGTATCGATACGGTCAAGCCAGTATCGATACGACCCAACTGCCAATAACTAACTTACCTATTTTGACGAGGGTGTATTAATACGACCAAGAGCGTATCGATACGGTTCCCCTATTCTGAATCTATTCGAAGACAAATTGAAAAAAAAAACAAGCAAGGTGCTTACTTACCTCCTTGCTTGACAATGCCCACGTGTAAATCATATGAATAGGTGATGGATGAAGTCACCAGCTAAATAGAAAAGACTATTAACCGTAGGAATAAGCAAACCCTTGATGGAGGGTAAGCTTTTCATTGGTTGGCATGTAGGCGAGAAATGATTAAGCCTCAATCTTTTAAATGAATAAATGAATAAAGAGCAGCTCTCATCTCTCATCTTTTAAACTCCCGTAAGCAAAACCCAAAAATCTTATCTTCCATTAAGCAAGCTCCTCCATTGCCATCTTCAACCTCCAAGCTAAGCTAACACCTTTGTGCAATCTATGATCTTCGTTCGAGTTTGATATACCGTGTGAAAGCCCATGATTCAGTGATTAAACACCTCAATTGAATTGATGATTTGATCTTCCATTGAAGTTTAATTTCAAAATTAGGTCTCCCGGTTCAAGTAGAAACCCATGAGTTAGGAGTTTGATTTTGTTAATTCAAGGTTTTCCTTAAGCTTCAGTGAGCTCGAAATATGTTTTCGAATCCTTAATTCAAACTCTAATGTAATCCTAACTTTGTGCTAGCTCAAGTGTTGGAGAAGGATCCCTTGTCGTCCCCAAAGGAAGCTAGGCACAACGGAGTTGTAATTTGAGGGCCTCGTAATCAAGGTGAGTGTAGTCGTGTCAAGGGATAGGCTCGATGCCATCCCGTTGCATCATTGTGGTTTGATATGCATTGTGTCAAAGCTCAAGTAGAGCAATCGACTATAAATTCGAATGGTAAGTTTGGGTAAGCCCTTGTGTTATTCTGATATGGTTATGGATATACATGTGACATATGATCCGATATAAATGAACTATGAAAGTAATGTGATGAAATGTGAACAACTATGTTATATTATATGAATTTGATATGACTATGTGATGATTCGATATAAACATGTTGTAATACCCTAATTTTGTTCAGGTATTTTATATATATAATTCTTTATAAATAAAACTGAAAGTATAAATAAATAAATAGTAAATACAAACAAATGGTCCTCATTAAAAAAAGTAGTGCAAAGAGTCCATTACATATTAGATTTTTCTTTACAAAACAAAAAAAACCCACTTATACATTTAAAGGCCCAATCCCTAATCCTAAACCCAAACAAACACACATATTCTGCCAAAACAAACACACTTGGCCCATTTGTGCTTTTAATTCCCGCCCAAAATCTACATCCAAGAGACACATGTCAAGCCGGGAATGGTCAATTAGCCACTCACATGGATTAACTCCCTAGCTGACGCCACCATTGCCACCTACTATAAATAGAGAGAGAAAGCAATCATTACCCAATTATGATAACAATTAATGCCAATAATTAATTGAAAGAGAAAGAGAGTAAGAAGCCGAGAGGTTACCTAGGAAACTGGAGATACTCTGAAACGCCGAAGATCGCTAAAATTAGACATCAGAGTAGTGAGACTGTCGTAAAAAATACACATGGAGGTATATTTCCTTCTCCATTCTTTATTTACCTGCAAAATCATACGAAATAGATTAGATCTAAGTCCTAAAAAACTAAAAATAGTAGCAAATAACACTGGAACCTAGATCTAAAAAACAACACAATCACAGTAGAGTTCGAAGCTTATCTGGTGATGATTGGTGAAGATTTTGATTGCCGGTTGGTTTAAGAGCAAAAGAGGAGTTGAAGAGGGTAAAGTAGGTATGGCTTGGGTAGTTTAGGCTTAGGTTTGGGTGAAGATGGGAGGATTATGCTGAATTCGGGCTTAAATTAGGGTTTAAGATAAAAAATGGTGAAACTCGAGATTTTAGGCTTTTTTGGCGGTGGCCGGAAATAGCTCTGACGATGGAGCTCGACGGTCGGAGAAAGGTTAGGGTGATTGAAAGTTGCAGAGGTGACTGGAGTGGGGAAGAAGATGACCGAAGACAATGGCCGATAGTGGCCGGCGTCGCCTTCGGTGGCCGGCGAATAGGCTGTGGTTTGGGATTGGTGGTGGTGGAAGATCGAAAAGGGTTGAGTGAAGAAAACGGTTAATGTCCTTGAAGAAAAGTTGTGTTTGATCTGAAAAACAAGAAAAATAAAGGAGTTTGGTGTTTATTTGGATTGAAAGCAAGAAAAAATAAAGAATGGAGGAAGAACACCGTTTAAATATGGGGTTTTGATCGAAAATGAGCGGGATTTCTGAGTTTTGGAATGTTCGAATCGAGAGAATTTAGAGAGAGGGAGAGCTGAGGAGAGAGAGGGGAAGGGTTGAAATGGCCGAGTTGGCTCGATTTAGGGCCTTTTATGCCCGAGCCAACACGGTGCCATTTTGGGCACTAGGTTAAAAGAGGATCTGCGCCCCTGGGAACGGGTTTGGATACGGGGCCGCAGTCTGACTCGGACCCCTGGTAATTGGGCTGACTAGTTAGGGATTGGGCCGAATCAATTGGATTTGGGCTAAGCTTTTTAAAGAATTAGGTTTAGGATTCTTAATTTGTTCTGTCTTACAAAATGTTCATCAATCCCTTGTAATTTGGTCTCCCATTTCTCAATTTGATGTAATTTAGTCCCGAAAACAGTTTAATTATTTTTAAATTGTTTTAATTTATTTGTTTAATTTATATTGTATGCATGTTTTTTTAAATAAGCATGTAGTATATTTGTTTAGGGACTTTAATTCACTTAGCACATTAAAATTAGAGCCTTTTAGGATTAGGTTATTTAATTAAATCTAATTAATTTGATAGGTGAGGACATTATAGAAAATAAATGAATATTGAATAAAAACTTTAATGTCCTAAGTTGATTAGTGTCACATTGCAATGTGATGTTAATCAAGGGGATATTTTAGTAAGAGATTCAATATTTCATTTGAACATAGAAAATGGAAATCACACATATAGCTAGCTTAATAAAATTGGAATTAGGATTAAACAATTCGTGACATTAATAATAGGAATATTATTAATTTGGGGCCTAATATGGGTAGTGCCCAATTCTTTGGGTGTTATCACATAAACCCTAAACTTGTGATATTCATAGATTTTAATTAATTAATTAATTAATTAAAGCCTTAATTAGGTTTGAACTTAAAATTGACAAGAAAATAATTCCACATCCATTTAAACCTTTTGTGTTGAGATATATTTTTTAACATGAATTGAAGTATCCTAAAGTAACTGGATATTTCAAAACTCATATTCGTACAAAAAATTTATTTTCTTACAAAAGGATACTCCTATTCGGAATGAAATTCAATTAACAATTAAAGATCTAATTAAATTCAAATTATTGCTCAAAAATGCCAAAATGCCACATAGAATTAATAAGGTACCAATAGTGGGCGTTTGTGGGGGTGTTAATCCTTCCCAAAAAATAACTGAATCCTAAACCCTAATTTTAAAGAATTGAATCTCTGTTTATTTTTATGGTGTTCGGTCTACCAAAGTGACCGGTGGCGACTCCAAATTGTTTTTCTAAAATTAAACAAAGGTTTTAATATGAAAAAAAACTAATTTTCTAGATTTAATGAATTAAAATGAATAAAACCCCGATTTCCAAAAGAATATTTTGTCAGGCTATTTTTTTCACACCTCGGACCCAAAAATGGTCGCGACAGCTTGGCGCCTCCGCTGGGGACTTAAAAAGAGAGTCAGGCCTAAATAATTAGTTTCACGTGGCATTTTGGCATTTCGAGCAATAATTTGAACGTAATTTCTTTCGAGAATTGTTGGATGAATTTTCAAAAAAAATGGGGGTAGTTTTTGTGTATGATATATCTGTCACTCATGCATAAGCCCTCGACCCGGGCTTTTCACCCTTAAGTGGGAGAAAGACATTACTCGACGTGATGCTCTCCAGCTCCGAGTTCGGATTTTTGTCTTATTACGGTATACTAACCTTATGCGTCGTGGGGCCCACGCCTTCGTTGAAATGGACCTATACTACTGAATTGATGCTTACTGTCACAGTAGACGGTGACGATAGTTCAGGAACCCAGAGTCTAGAACAAAACCCACATTCTGTTTTAGAAACCTACCCCGCTAGAGCCAGATAGGGACCTAGGGCAGGTGCTTCCAGTTTAAATATTTCTCTATGGTTATTTTCCTTGTTAAATATATTGAGCTATCTTGTGCTAATGTTTACTTGTTTTTTATATTAATTCACAAATATTGACCTGAGTTTTTTTTGTTTTGCTTTTTAAAACCATGTCATTTGCATTTATTTTGGCATCGGTTTAGGAAATAGTTAATTGGAAGTGTTCAGTATGTCTAGAGGGTTCAAGATCGGAGAAGATAACACTGCAGCCTGGACATGGTCAGAACAGGTTCAACATGAGAATGGAGATAGTTTGCGAAAGGGTGATATATCACAGATGAAAAGCTGAGTTAAACTAAGCACCAATCAGAATGCTTGTCTGCAAGAAGTAAAAGAGATCTGGGACCAGTGGGGAAGTGAAATGAATGAGTTATTTAAAAGAGAATTTGGAGACAAACCTTTGTTGTTAAGTGTAAAAGTGGACCAACAATTACTTAGAGCAATGTCACAATTCTAGAATCCCACATATAACTGTTTCACTTTCGGCCGAGTAGATATGACACCAACACTCGAGGAGTATAAGGTACTGATCAATTGCCAAAGCATCCAAAGTGACAAGATATATACTAGACCTAATAACAAATAGGGTTTCAAGAAGAAATTAGCACAAATTACTGGAAAGACAAATGAGTGGTGGGATAGAAAAATTGCCAACAATTATAGCACAGAAGAGCAAGTGGAGATGAACTGGAGATTTCTAAAAGAATTGATAATAGCAAGTGGAGATGAACCAGCTAGAGCAAGAAGTTTATATGCCTTGTGTATATACGAATTATTCATGTTCTCGAGAACTTCGGAGCATATAGATCCATCAACTGTGGGGCTATTTGAGCGACTAGTGAAAGGTGTGAATCCAGTACCCGCCATTTTAACCGAGACTTACAGATCGTTGACTACATGCAAGAAATCAGGAGAAGAAAGGTTTTGGGGATGTGCACAACTGCTTGAGATTTGGTTCAGAGGCCATAGATGGGATACATCGTATAGAGCTGCAAGGTATCTTGACTCTTATTCACCAGTAGGTGAACACATAACAAGTTGCCCTTTGGAGAAAAAGAATGAGAAGCAGTGGGAAGAATGTTTTAAAAACATGAAGGATACCGACATTGTGTGGAAGGCTCATTGGTTGAACAAGGGGACTACATTTTTGTACAGATGTGGAGACAGAGATTGGGTCATATTACCTGGAATTTAGGGAGGAACGGCTTATTGTCCTCTATTGGTGTCAAGGCAATTTGGCTCAAAACAGTTTATACCAGAAACAACGGGAATAGCAAAGTTCGAGTATGCACACAAAAAAATGACTACAAGGGAATTGTAGTACAAACGGGAAAAGCATGGGAAAAACCGCGAATGAAAGAACTATGCATGAATGCAAAGAGCAACACTGAGTTTGGCAAATATCATCGTTAAACGACTTGCATTAATGGAAACGTTGTCTTGTTACAATAACTTAAAGAAAACCAACTACACATATGGATTCAAGGTATTATCGAGGTCAATAATCTCCCTTAGGATCCAAACAATCCTCTCTCCTTCTTCAGATTCATCATCCACGCAATCATGAGGCTCACTAGCATCCTCTGCCAGAAACTGTATCTTCCAGACAACCTCCTACATCTGATTCATCCATCGTCCCAACTCTTGCTCTTGCCTCCAAATTGTGTAGGTAGCGAAGTGTAGTTGTTCCAAACTCGGCGTCGGGCGAACTTTAATTGCTCCCCTAAGGCTAGCACATGATACTTGAGCCGTTAAACCTCTGTTTCCAACTCATCAACGCGAGTCGTCAAAACTTGATTCTCTAAGTTACTGGCCTTTAGCTTGCTAGACGAACCTTTATGCTTGAAAAGAGATTTCTCCAAACATTTCACCTTATCTTTCAAAGCTTCATTTTAGTTTTGCTCCTTCTCGATCTGTCTTGAGTGGGAGATTCGTAAATCCTTCACTTCTTTGGTTAAAGCGAGCACTTGGTATTTGTGCTCGTCAAACATCATTTTGTAATTCTTGGCTCTCACTTTTTCTTCTTTAAGTCGGAGCTCTAATCCCTCGCTTGATCCACCTTCTATGGCTCTTTTGCTTCTGTTTAACCTTTTAAGCTTCTGAATCTCCTCCTTCTCCATCTTGAGCTCGACTTCCAACTCATCTCTTTTCCTTTGTAAATTTTTAATCACTCATTCAAATTATGTCTTCTCTAATTCAAAGTCAATTTTTTCTTGATAGGCTTTCTCCTCGAGCTTGAGGTACCTCTTTTGATCTTCTTCCATTTGTTTCCTTATCAAATCAGCCTCGGTAGGAAGCGTGGCCAATCTCTCCTCTATAGATCTCTTTCCATCGAGATTCAAGTGGGGAATGTTGTTGTTGACACGATTAAATTGCCATGCTTCGTAATCGGGAGTAACCATGTACGAACTTTTACGATCCTAACCCGTCTTGTGTTATTCCAGGTTGAAGAAGTGTTGTATACCATCATCTTGTAGCCCTTCTCCTTTGCATAATCCATGTTGAACTCATTTAGACCTTTGGTGGCTGGCACGAACTGATTCGAACCGTACTGTCTCAAAACTAGAAGATGTGCATATGCAGTATGCCCCCAAATGCCAAGTAGTGGTACCCATGAATGCTTTCCACATCTATAGAGAATGTTCTTTTCCAACAACCATGGTGCTCTCCAAACTATATCTTCCTCCTTTAGATTTTGGAGGACATCTTGCCATACTTCATCGGATCTTCAGGTTGGTCAGTCATTCTTTCGTAGGAACTCTTCCAAGAGCGAGAACTTGCCGTCGTAAAGGGGCCTGGATAAATTGGGATCGATCCAAAGGTGGTTGTAGAACCAAATAGTCAAAAGCTGTGTGTATCCTCGCAAGTGACCTCCACCATTCTCTCGACAGAAACTCAAAGATCAAAAAGTTTCGGCCAAGATTACGGGCACCAGATTAGTCCCACTGTTCAAACGATCAAATAGATCCAAAACTGATTGATCAATGAGTCCCAATGCTCGAGGAAAGAGTACCAATCTGTAGATCAACAAAGCAAAGAGATTTCGCTGAACTCAGCCCACAGGATGCACATAGGCTAAGGCCAAGATCCCCTCCCACTTAAGATACTCTTTGTTGTTCCAAGTAGTGACTTGGTGCTCGACCCAAGATAACAACATATCTGAGAACTTCTTTAACTTTTCTCGGAAAGCTTTGTTCTTACTTGGCTTAGAATATACCTGGTCCATGTCAATCTTCTTGCAATTTATAAGGTCCCGGTATTCTTCGATTGTCAGAGTTAAATCAAAGTTACCAAACATAAAACAACTGTAGGCAGAGTTCCAAAAACCTACCAAGGCTTTTAGTAGTACTTGATCAACTGGGACTTCTAGCAAGTACGTGATGTCACCATACACTTCTCTGAAAGTACTCTTTGTTTCAAAATCCCAACTGTTCCAAACCGACTTCAAATCGGACACATCATTGAACCTCATGTTCATGAATGTCTCGGTTGTCGATGCTGACCTGAACCCGGTGGAAATGTCGTCTCCATCATGTAGTTGCTCCCCATCCGACCATATATGAACATCAGAATTCTTTTCATCATTTCTACAAACTAAGTCTCTCATTGATCTAGTCTTTAACTTCAAACTATTTCCATCTCTATGTGCTCTTCATGACATGATAAAATATGCAAAACAAAAGATAAAAAGGGAAGGAGAGAAAAGAATAAGCATTAGTCAAACGATGGTAAATAAATTGAAAAACAAGAAAAGATAAACGCGAGGAAATTAAGCAAAAGGCACACCAATAAAGAAAGAAACCTAACCGCATGAATTCTAATTCGCTAAGGTTATCTGCATGGCTCTAAAGGGGTGGGCTTCTTAGATTCTCACACATGGTTTGGTTCTAATTGAGAACCTATTTTATTACCTACTAAGGCAACAAGAACCCCAATTCTGGCTCATTATAAGCTTGCGAATTGGTTTCGGTTCGAGGGAAAGCACGACCTAGTGACGTGGAGGGCTATTCACGTGTCAAAAGGCGTGAATTCCAAAAGTGAATTACCGACCCATAGAGGGCTAATCACGTGGGTATGTGGCGTTTCACTCCCATTTAAGGGACGGAGCTCGGGCATAGAGCCTAAAGATATGGTGTAACAAATGTTGGTGATTCCTTAGAAATTAAATGAAAAATTAATTCGAAGACCATCAATTATCAAAGCTCGTACAATCGTAGTTACATTTTCAAAAAAGGATCAACCTTGTTAAAATCAATTAATATTCCAACAATTTTCCATCATTAAAAGCAACAAATATTCTTTTGGCCTAACTCTCCTTTTGTTTTGTAAAAAACAAATTCATTCCCCAATAGAATCGTCATGTTGTAGCGATGTTTTTTTCTTTCTTTTAAAAAATAAGCATGGTTTTCTTATAGAAAATTCGTCGATACGAATTATCCCATAAATCACTTTTGAAATCTTTGTTTAAAGGGATTTCTTTTGACAAATCGTAATCTTTTGAAAACAATGAAAACTTAGAGTCGCCACCGGCCATTTGGATAAGGTAGGTCGGACACCACAAAACTAGAGATCCATTTTGAAAGGGTTCGAGGGTTGGTTACGTGTGGGGAATGATTAGCACCCCCATCACGTTCGAAAATCGGTACCAAAATATTTGTTGCTTTTAATCGAAGGAAATTGTCATAATTTGAAATGAATTTAATTTGGTGACCTTAATTGAGAATTGACTTTAATTGAGCAGGCTTTATCAAATTGGTAGGTTTAAATTAATTGGACATTTAATTAATAAGGCTGACGATACATCGGACCATAGACTAAACCGACATCATATAAGTCTGACTGTCGTGTTAGTTTATGGTTCGAATCCCGCACGTCACCTTTATGCTGCAAGCAATTAAAATATGATGTAATGATTTTGTCAAGTTTTAATCTTACCTTGAGTCGGTAAGAATTAATTCAAATATTTGGTCAACATCCTTTGAGCTCGGACTGTTACGACACAAATATTGGAACTAATAGATACCTCATTCTTCATGATTTAAATTCATTAACATGTAAACTAAATAGGCCACATGAATGACAGATAAAATGGATGGCAAGTAAAGGCTTAAAGATAAACACACAAGTGCCAACCCAAGGCCCTAACCTAAAAGGCCCAAGTTATGGAAGATCCAATTAGTGATCTAGTTATTAATTAGGTGATTCTGATATTGACCCTAAACTAATTAACCCTAAAAATGATAGAAAACCCTAACAAATTATGAGTTATCTTGTGATATGATAATTAATTCGATTAATTTTAAACTAGTATTCCAATAAGCTAAGAATACTATTTAAAGTAAATTGAATTAATTAATCATGGTTTTAATTTAAATGTCAATCTAACCTCCATGTTAATTTTATCTTAAAAGAAATTAAGAAATGCCCAACTAGTTTAATGAACTTAATATTTATCCCAATAAGCCAAGGGTAAATTTAAATTCACTAAACCAATTTGAACATTAATCCATCTAAGGCTCTAAGCTAAGCCTAAATTAATCTAATTAATTTAAAGATCGTGCCCCTATGAGACGAGCATACGATTTTAAATTAATCAAATTAATTCTATCTAATTATAATCTAGAATTAATCTACCAAACCCAAAGCCCGTCTAAACTAAGTAAGCCTTAAACACAAGAAGGCTCAAACCACTAAGCCCAAAACGTAAATTAAAAAAAGAGACCACACATGTATATATTTACGAAAATATTACATGTTATATGAAGCTATATATTAAAAACTTTATGAAACTACGTATATATTCTATATCTTGAGAATTCTATTATATATTTAAAGAAAACTATTTATATATATTATACACTAAAAGCGTGTTATATATAAAAAAACTACATATACATATATTATGCTTTTAAAAACTCATTATATAAATTATAAAAAAAAAACTATATTGCACTTTAAAAGTCATATTATATATTCTAAAAAACTATACGTATATATTATAGCCTTTACAAAACTATATATACTATATACCTTACAATCATATTATACTATATAAGCTTTGTAGAACATTAAACTATATATTATACATCATATAAAAAAACTATATACTATATGTTAACTATATATTATAAATATACTATATATAAAACACCAATCATAACCATATGTTGTAACATTAACAACCATGAGTCTAACACATTAAAACATCAATAACATTTATCAAAAAGGCAAGAACATCAACAAAATAAAAATTGAAGATAAAATGCATGAATTTAAGGGGGGCTAATACACTGGAATACGGACCAAAATGCAAAGAAAATAAATCTGAGGGCTGAATCAAAAGAACGGAGCAGATTTGGTTAAAAGAAGCCTGAATTGCAAACATTTGTAAAGTTTAAAGGATTAAGGGAGGAATTACAAAAGACGGAAGCCTTTTTCGGGTGAAATTTACCCACGCAAAATGACTAATATTGTTATTTAGGGGTACGGAACCCCTTATAGAGTTACTAAAATCGGACGGAGGGTTTTAAATAGTAATTAACCCATTTTAAAATGTTTAAATGCTTATAAGATGGGGACTCCGCCGCTCATCGGAGAAGAAAACCAGTAGCCTCCATGTCGGCCGGCGCTCACCGGCGGCCGGCGAACTCAAAAGACACTCAAAATAACCCCGTTTTGAAACTGAGTCTCTTTTTCTTTAAAAACCCAGAAAAAAATTTAAAACACTTTTTTGGAAATTCAGAACCGAAAATCCAACTTTTTTTGTCTCTCTTTTTCTCTGATTCACCACGCGCAACCGCTAGGAAGGCTGGGAGGCTTATTATCGAAGAAGAAGGGTCACGACGTAAGGGAGATGAACTGAACAAGTAAAAAAAGAAACCCTAAATCAATGTTAATGTATATGTTTTTTTAATTGAAAAAAAAAGAAAGAGGTATACCTCAAACTGCTTGAGGCTTTTCTTTGCTTTTTTGCTCTATTCCTTTCAAATTGCCGAATGGTTACAATAGTCTAGGATTTTGTGTCATATACCCTAATTTTACATGTCTTTATAAAAATAGATAAAAAAAACCCCTAATATTCTTAATGGCTGCCATTTGATTTTGGCAGCATTCATGTGCAATTCTGATTTCTGCCTATTTGTCTATGAAATTCTTGGTATTTTGTTATGCATTTGTCTTCTCTGACACTCTTATTTTTTTGCGTGTGAGAAGAGGGGGGACCAGACAGCGGGCCTCCTTGCAATTGCTTCAGGCGCAAGGGTTCAGCTGAGCCGTCAATCGTGATCGGGAGGTGGTTCGGATTCAAGGATTAGACAGCCGGGATATTATGGACCGAAAGCCACTACATCCAACGGTGGGTGATACCCTTTGATCGTGATATGGGTGTGGGCTGAAGTCGAATAGCCGGGTGGTGGAACGCACTCGCGTGTGTATGAGCAGAGGAATAACGCGTGCGGTGCATGGGGAAATCCAAGAGTCTCTCCCGCTCGATCGTGGATTGTCAGATCTTGCCAGATCTGACGATGGAGAATGGGCTGTGCAAAAGGGAGATGAGATACATCAGATTAAGGTTTCAAATATTTGATTAGGGTTTATGGATAGCTTAGGCCTTATCGCGCCATATGTAATAATGATTTTTGGGCTTATTTAATAATGTAAATGGACTATTTATAATCCAATTGGGCCTTTATTTATGCAATGTATATATGGGCTAGTGTAGTTTATATATTTTTATTCTTTTCTGATTTTAATAATAACGAAGATAACAATAACAATAATATAATAACACTAGTAATATGTTCAAAAATAAATGATGGTAATGATAATAATAGGATAATAATAGTGATAATAATAATTCTAAAGATACTATATAGTAACATAAAGGCTAATTTGGTAATATTTTGGGCATTTTCATTGGGTAATAACATAATAAACACACACACTATACAATATAACATAATAATAAATAGGATAAAAAAACGCACGTATATAGAAAAATTTAAATCAAATAGCACTAGCAATCTTTTGGTTTTTATGATGGTCTCATATGTATAGTATAAAAAAGTTAAAGTAGACAAAGCCCTTTTATTTGCAAAATATAAAACAGATTACCCGACAAAATTAATGATTATACTTGTGCATTCTAATGATAAGCCTTAAGCCTTATTTAATACGGAAAAAACTGTTTTAAAAAATATATAGAAAGATTTGATACACATGTTGTTTAAACGAGATTTAGAAGTTAGAATTTAGGTGAAGAATTAAAATTTAAAGATTTATGTTTTGGAGTTTAAAATTTAAGATTAATGTTAATATTTAAAATGTAAGATTTAGAGTTTAAAATTTAGCTTTTAAGGTGTAGAATTAAAAATTTAAGATTTTAATTTTATAAAGACGTGTACATGTGTATTAGAATTTTAACCAATATTAAAAAAACTTTAATATGTTAGTCTAAAACAATTTTTATAATCATATTAACTTACCAATTAAGTGATTATAAAAGATTTCGCATCACAAACATTTAATCTTATTTGATATCTTTAAGTTTCAATCAAAATCAATATAATTAGATAAAATCAACAGAATAAAAATGTATAAACATAATTACAATTACAATACATTTATATAACTTCGATCATAATCAATTATGATAAAATACATACGAACAAAACAATAATTAAAACATATACATACACAGAAAATGCAATATCCCTACCAAAAAGTGATGAACTCGAAGGCGCTGATCATAAACCCCCACGTGTTTCACCCTTTGTTCAACAACCGCGATCTAGAGAATAATCCTTCCCAAAAAAAAAAAAGAAGAGAAAAAAAATTACCTCGCTTTTTGTTTTGAATTTTTGCATAATGTTTTGCAGATCGAAAGATTACCGGCTTCCGCCGACGTGCCTCTCGGGAGATTTCAAGGGGAACCGAAGATTGATGATCCAATACATCTGATTGGACAGAGTAACACGGTGACTTCAACCCAAAAAATCTGGTTCAAAGCAGAGAGAGTAATAATAATCCAAAACAGACTTAAGGGAAAATCGACCGTGATTACTCTGTCCAAACAAAGAGACTGGATCTTAACACAGGAATCCTTCCCCGAAGCAATTATTTGATCTGAAGAAGCGAAGAGAAATGAACTAGGGTTTATGGCGTTGGTTTTTGTGTTTATTGTGCTTGTATTGTATTTATAACCGGCTGTTTCTTCCCATTGCCTTACTCCTCACGAGAAAAGTAGTTTGGAACTACCTTTTATTTGCAAAAGAAAATCAACGCAATAAATTTTAAAATAAAATTGTCCAGATTTTTCAATTATTTCTTTTGTTCAACCTAACGAGTAATAAATTACAATGTCCGGATTGAGTTGAAATTTCCTCATATGTGTGCTTACCCACCCACCAAACACATCAAACAAGATTTCAGACTTTGACGGGCCAGGGAGATGACTTTTTCAGGTTGGGTAAAATTACCCAATATTAAATTATAAGAATATAAGGACTATAGTAAAACCAAATTAGACTATATGGACTAAATTCATAACTTATTCATAGTACAAGGGCTAACTGCAGAATTTAACCCAAAAAACTGCCTCAAATTTTAACATAAATGCTACGGAGGGATGTGAAGGAGAAACTGAAGCTGAAAGGAAATAGAACATGCAATAATAAAACTGTAAGGACTTGATGCAGAGAAGCAAATAACACTCTTTTACTAAAAAATATTTCCTTAAGAAAATATTACAAACTCACTCCAAATCTAAGATCCAACAAATTTCCTAGAGTACATTATCGGTTAGGATAAGTAACAATCGAATTTGTATGCGACTTAGGTCCTTGGTTACCCTTTCTTTAGTATCCAGTGGAAGGCCGGAATACTGTATAGCCGTTGTCACCGCATGCCATGGTAGAACACTCTTGGCTGTAGTATGGGTAACTATCACCATATGCATTCCTCATCCGGTGTAAAGACAGATCGGAAGAAGCTGTTGGCCACTGGATTCGGACAAATCCATCAATTTGTCCATTGGCGTAAGGTAGGAGGCTAGTAAATTCATTCGATGTATCAAAATGGTTACCTGAGGAACTGCCGTGACCTTGTTGGAACCCATCATCATGGAAACTCCGTGCTCGGTCAAACCTGAATCCACCAGTCGAGGATCCCATCTCACCCGACATGCCCGAATTGGATGGAAAAGATAACTGCCGGTTTAATAAATGTTTGTGCTCGGAATTGTACAAGTCAGGAATTTGAATCTCACTAGGCAATGAAGGATTACTTCTACTGCCATCCCCTCGAGAACTCTCCAACATTATGATGGATTTATAGAATCTGACACACTAATAATAGAAGCTCAAGTTCAAGTTCAAGTTCTCAGGTATTCAGTAACTTTTTGATAAACAATTGGAAGGACTTGCTTAGCTACAAAGGCTATGCAATAAAGAAATGAAGATCAGCATAAAGGAACAGTAGCCTAAGCATTGAATGAAACCCCACATGCAGAGGTTTGTTTATCAAAAAGTTACTGAATACCTGAGAACTTGAACTTGAGCTTTTATTATTAGTGTGTCAGATTCTATAAATCCATCATAAACTTTTGAGAGCTCCATAAACTTTTTCCACCCCCAGTCATGCTCTTTCTTCCAGAATAGATGTAAAGTATCTGCAATCCAAGGCAATGTATCAGCGATCACAATCTCTGTTAGTCCTACTTAAACTATATTTGAGCCAACCAACCTGAATATTTTGATTTCTTTGGATCTTTATTCACAACAGCTATTGTAAACTGTGCAAGATGACTCCAACCTGTCTCAGAACAAAGCGATAGATCACATAATTTCAACAACATATTACAAGAGTTTGATAATAAATCCAGTATAAAAGATTCACTGCCGTCCAACAATATCAAACCTGCAACAAGCTTGTCATGATTAGCAACACACAGGAACAATGAGAGATGATTGCAGACATCACAACCTTGTGGATAAATTAAAATGTACCTATCATGGCAAACAGCTGAAGTCAAAACTAAGGAATCTGGCTGATACAGTACCATGCGTTTCTTTTCAACCAACAATATAGACTATAAAGTTTAAAATATTTATCTTTTTGTGTACAAGCAAATATGCTCCACATACAACTCCAAAAAGAAATATGAAAGAACAGGAATTCCAAAACGACATTATGAGCTATGAATTTGACAAAGCAAAGTAGAAACATGACAACCAATGATATACAAAGCCCATACCACTTGTAGCCTCCAACTTCAAAAGCATTACTGCGAAGTTCTCTTTTGTTTATCTGCGAAAATTTCTCAATCTTCCATGTATACTTTCCATATAATTCAGAGGCTTTTGGCCCTATAAAAAAGTAACTTCAGCTTAATAAGTTATAATCATGAAATATGAAGAATAGCAAAAACATATTCTAAACTATTCATACATTAAATGGAAACTTCTTAACAATTATTCCATAGCCAGCTTAATTTGAGCATTTTTAGTGCACTCAAATAGTTCACAAAAAACACCATCTATTACCAAGTTAGCCTATTCACCACTTGTGTTATATGATCTATGACCCATCAATGAGGTGGAATGTTAATTTTATAGGTAAACGACAGTAAACAAGTTAAAGCCATCTATGATAAAATTAATCTCTAGAAAATTTTGGCTCCATTTAACATGCTTCACTAACCTAATTCATCAACTGTAACTGAAATTCTAAGTAATTTCTAGACATCAGAGATCCCTCGGTAGCATTCCAAAAAGCAGACAGCAACAACAGAATAGACCACCTAAAACTGAATGCCACTACATGTTTTCGATCACCTGTTGTTTTGGACAGAATAAAGGAACAATTCAACCTAAAGCATGAATTGACATTGTAATGATCGACGCATATTTAAAAGAATAAAGAGCATTCAACTGAACATTAAAGGGATCCAAAAGCATACCACCATCACCATTGTCAGAGTCCCAGTAAAGCAGCGAGGTTGAAGGTGTTCCATTTTCTACCTGATCAGAAGACCGCCATTCTGCCAATGCTTCCCCTGATAGGCAATGCTGCCTGCTCGAAATCCCCTCGGAATACCTTTCCACTCCACAGTCCTCTCTTGCAACCCTAGCCACTTCGCACTTCAAGGTCTTCCTCACACAGCCTCAGCTCCACTTGGCTACCCAATCAAAAACCCAAATAAGAAACCACTCAAAACTATTCAACTCATAAACCTCCCTTTGAAATGCAGAACAATTAGAAACATCATTGCCATATAAATTTCCACCATCCTCCACGAAATTACCAAAATTTCCCCTAAAACCATCTGATAGAGATATGATTTTTATGTTATTGATATCAAAGTTCTAAAAAAATTCATACAATTAGCATAAAACCATATAAGCTTTCAAAGATAATCATTAACTTAATTACACGAATTCAACTACTATAATCACTGAAAACGGATTAAATACAATCCACCATTGAAATACAGGAAAACAATAAACCCTAATTAGGAAACATTATAAAATCAATACTCTGGCTTAACAATGAACCCAACATAATTGAATGATACAACCCATAACACCCAAATTATAAGAATATAGAGACAGATCACAAAGCCCAATAACATGAATCGATAACCCAGTTAAAACCCGATAGATCGAATGGTGAAAACTGAAAACGAACCTGTAAATGGAAGAGTCAACAGGGGTTTTTTCTTTCTTTCTTTCTTTTTAAGGGAAGCAACAAAAGAGAAAAAAACCTAGTAAAAATAAGTAGTATTTATTATGAATATTTATTCGCGGTGAATATTTATATATTAAAGAAAGATTTTAATGCATTCTATTATTAGAGCTAGAGTTTTTTTCCTTTACCTATAAATATAGAAATTAAAAAAAGCATTGTATGTAACCTTATAATGAGTATAATATAAATTTCTTTTTTTCTCTCATCTTGTTTTTGTTCATCTATTTTATTCTTGCCCTTTACTTTATTCACAATACGTTATCAGCACAATTTTGCTCAGAAGATTTAAGTTACAAACCAAGCTTCTTTAAAGATTTATCCGGTATGTTCTTTTTTCATCTTATATGTTTTAATTTATAAAAGAATATATATATGATGAGGATTATAAATTAAAACAAAACAAGTTTGTTCAAAACTTTAAGCTAATCGCATATACTATTTAAAAGGAGTCTATATTATTTTATTCTAATTTCATGTCATGCGTATATTCTTGTTTTGTTTAATATTATTATGCGTATATTTTATGTCATGGGTATATTTTTGTCTTGTTTAATATTTTTGTTTTGTTAGTTCTTTGTTTCGATGGTTTAATCCGAGTATATTGGCTGGACATCCCGTTCTGAGAGACTATTGGTCTCAAAGAAGGTTTCTAAAGGACCTTGTGGACTAGTTTAACAATACCGCGTATGAGGATTAAATCTTTGTTGGTTTGTATATATATATATATATATAAGGATATTGATATAATGTAAAAGAATTTTTTTTGTAGATTCATTATTATATTAATTTATAGTTAATCTAATTTGTTTGTTTGTTTTTTTTTTATAGTACATCAATGACAAATCTGGAAAAAATTGAGTTTGTAGCACTTAATATTTTCGGAAAGAATTATTTATTCTGGATCTTAGATGTCGAAATACACCTAGATGTAGATGGTCTGGGAAACACTATTAAATAGAAGAATACAAAATCTGCTCAAAATAAGGCCAGAGCCATGATACTTATTCGTCGTCACCTCCATGAGGGGTTGAAATCTGAATATTTAACAGTGAAAGATCCTCTTATTCTTTGGAATAATCTAAAGGAACGATATGACCACCAGAAAACTGTTATTCTGCCTAAAGCTTGATGTGATTGGTTGCATCTGAGATTGCAAGATTTTAAATCAGTAAGCAAGTATAACTTTGATATGTTTCGAATTACTTCACAATTGAAGTTATGTGGTCAAAATATTACTGATGAGGATATGTTAGAAAAATATACTCCACTTTTCATGCAAACAATGTTGTCCTTCAGACACAATATCGTGAAAAGGCTTTAAGAAATACTCTGAGATAATTTCTTGCCTTCTTGTGGCTGAGCAAAACAATGAGCTATTGATGAAAAATCATTAATATCGCCCAATTGGCTCTGCTCCATTCCCTGAAGCAAATGTGACATTCTATAGCAGAAAAAAATAAAGGCTACACCAACAATCATAACTGTCGGCGTGGTCGTGGTCATAGTCACGGTCGAGGACATAGACAAGGTGGTTGTTTTAAAAATAACTATACCCACTGCAAGTGGAACAATAAGGATGACAATGGTGTAAAAGATTAATCCAAGAAAGAGAAATCTATATGTCATCGATGTGGCAGCTTAAATCATTATGCATGTGCTTGTCGTGTGCCAAAGCATCTTGTGGACCTTTACCGACAATCAATAAATGGTAAAGGAAAGATAGTTAAAACAAATTTTATTTATGTCAATGACAAAGATGATTATGGCATTTTTGGCTCTGGCAAAGACAATTATGGCATTGCGAACATAGATGTTAATGATTTCTTCATATCCTTTTAGAGGAATATTTGATGTCTTTTAATTAATTATTTTCATATTTACTTTATCTTTATTAGGAAGATATAGTTATTTTATCATGGATTGTTTTACAAGAATAAATGTTATGTTTACTTTATTAATATCGTTTATGTTATTTATTTATTTACTTCTTTTGAATATTGTTGTAACATTTATTTATTTATTTTTCTTTGAAGAATATGATTACGTCACAAATACAATCTGCAAAAAATGGTGACGACTTATGCTTAGTGGACAATGCAAGTACTCACACTATACTTAAGCATAAGACATTTTTTTCCCATTTAACAATGCAATGGAATAATGCGAGTATTATATCCGGAAGTGCTAATATCATAGAAGGCTCGGAAGAGCACGTATGTTATTGCCAAATGGAACTTTATTCTATATTCACAATGCGCTATACTCTCCAAAGTCGCAAAGAAACTTATTGAGGTTTAAAGATATTCACAAAAATAGATATCATATTGAGAGTATTAGTCAAGAAGGTGCTGAGTATTTCTATATTACGAGTATAACTCAAGGAAATAAGAAAATTTTAGAAAAATTACATGCACTATTATCCGGATTGTACTATACAAGCATTAGTGTAATTGAAGCACATGCTATTGTAAACTATAAGTTTACTGATAACTTTATTATTTGGCATGACCGGTTAGACCATCCCGGTTTGATTATGATGCAAAAAATTATTGAGGATTCACGTGGTCACTCATTGAAGAACCAACAGATTCTTCAAAGTAATGTTTTTTCATGTAATGCTTGCTCTCAAGGCAAACTAATTATTCGACCATCACCTGCTAAGATAAATTATGAATCTATTAATTTTTTGGAATGGATACAGGGTGATATATGTGGGTCCATACACCATTCTTGTGGACCATTTAGATATTTTATAGTTTTAATCGACGCATCGAATAGATGGTCACATGTATCCTTGTTATCAACCCACAATTTGGCATTTGCGAGGTTACTTGCTCAGTTGATAAAATTACGAGCACATTTCCAGATTCCCCTATAAAGACAATTCGTCTTGATAATGCTGGTGAATTTACTTCTCATGCTTTTGATGATTTTTGCATGTCGATTGGAATAAGTGTTGAACATCCTTTAGCTCATGTTCATACACAAAATGGTCTTGTCGAGTCATTTATCAAACGACTTCAATTAATTGCAAGACCGTTATTGATGAAGTCCAAACTACAAATTTTTGCTTGGGGGCATGCCATTTTACATGCAGCATCACTGATTCGCATCAGGCCAGTATGTTATCATAATTTCTCCCAATTACAAATGGTTTTTGGTCAAGAACCAAATATTTCCCATATTAAAATTTTTGGATGTGCGGTTTATGTTCTGATTGCTCCGCCACAACGCACAAAGATGTGTCCTCAAAAGAGGTTAGGAATATATGTCGGATTTGAATCCCCCTTGATAATTAAATACCTTAAGCCTTTGACGGAGAATTTATTTACAGATCGATTTGTTGACTGTCATTTTAATGAATCGGTTTTCCTAACATTAATGGGAGAAAATAAACAGCTAGGAAAAGAAATAAGTTGGAATGAATTATCTTTATCTCATTTTGATCCACATACCCAACAATGTGAACTAGAAGTTCAAATGATAATTCATTTGCAAAACTTAGCAAATCAATTGCCAGATGCTTTTGCTGATCCTAAAAGAGTGACCAAGTCACATATACCAGCTGTGAATGCTCCGATTAAAATTGATGTCTCAAAAGGACAAACTCTAGTTGCTAAGAGTCAAACGTACGCCTGAAGCGTGGTAGACCAGTAGGTTCCAATGATAAGATTCCTCGAAAAAGAAAATGAGCTATAACTTGTAATGCTCCGATTGAGAAATCAACAAATTATGAAATATCTCGAAAAGATATTAAAAGATCTCCAGAAGAGACATTAGACATGACTCAGGTACCTGATAATAATAAGATCTCAATAAACTATGTCATGTCTGGTAACAGGTGGAACCGAAATAAAACCGACGTCGATAATACTTTTGCATGCAATATAGCACTACAAATTTTGGATGATAATGTGGATCATGAACCATTGTCAATTGGACAATGCAAGCAAAGAGATGATTGGCCAAAATAGAAAGAGGCAATTGAAGCGGAAATAAAATCTCTTTCAAAAAGAGAAGTATTTGGGTCTGTAGTCCGTACACCGGAAGGTGTAAAACCTGTGGGGTATAAATGAGTCTTTGTGAGAAAGAGAAATGAAAAAAGGAAATTGCGAGATATAAAGCTCGTTTGGTTGCACAAAGATTCTCACAAAGACCTGGAATTGATTCTGAAGAAACATATTCCCAGTGGTGGATGCAACCAATTTTCGATTTTTGATTAGTCTAACAATAAAAGAAAGACTTAATTTTCGCTTAATGGATGTTGTTACAACCTATTTATTTGGGCCTCTTGATAATAATATTTACATGAAACTTTCGGAAGGATTAAAACTGCCTGAAGCAGTTAATTCAGGTTCTTGGGAACATTATTCAATCAAATTGAACAGATCCCTTTATGGCTTAAAACAACCTAGGCGCATATGGTATAATCGCCTCTGTGAATACTTATTAGCTGAAGACTATAAGAATGATCCAATTTCCCCGTGTATTTTTATTAAGAGGTTTAACTCCAGATTTGTCATTTATTGCTATGTATGTTGATGATTTGAATATCATTGGAACTCCTGAAAAGATCTCATTAACATAGAATATTTAAAGAAATAATTTGAAATGAAAGATCTCGGAAAAACAAGATTTTGTCTTGGATTACATATTGAACACTTAAAGGATAGAATCATTGTGCATCAATCAACATACATAAAAACGCTAAAGAGGTTTTACATGCATAATGCACATCCGTAAGCACCCATATTCTTGGTCACTTGATGTTAACAAAGATCCATTCCGACCTCGAGAGAAGGATGAAGATATTCTTGGTCCAGAAGTGTCGTACTTAAGTGCTATTAGTGCATTAATGTATCTTTCTAGTTACACATGACCTGACATATCATTCGCTGTCAATTTGTTGGCAAGATTTGACTTTTTTATTTCGAACCGAGTTTTATTCACCTCTAGTTAGTACGATAGAGATTATACATTAAAAAATAGCGTTCATAAATGGGAAACAGTTTAATACACAAGATTGTGTAAAATAAGCTTTTTAATTTTAGGGTTTAGAGAATTAGGTTGTGGTTTAGGGTTTAGGTTGTATGGTGTAGATTTTAAGGTTTATGATTAGAATTTAGAGTTTAAGATTTAGGGTGTAAGGTTTAAGTTTTAAGGTGTCAGGGGTATGGATTTAATTTTAGATTTTATAGCTTAAATATGAAGGATTGTGTAAATTTTTTTTACACAACTGGTGTATCAGAATATAACCTTTCATAAATTATACGTTAAAATGATTAATTTTAAATTTGACCCTAAATTTTAAACAAAGTATGAATTTCACTCTAAAACAAACCGAAGTAGTTGGTCCTTATATGATAACGATCTTGGGGTTCAAAGATTTAGAAACGAAGAGCACCATTGCTTATTAAAAGCATTTTTGGAGTTAAAAGCACTTTTAGAGCTATAAGCAATGCTAAACAGATAACTTTTAGAGAAAAATCTGCTTTTTGAAAAGTGTTTTTCAACCCAAAGGTAAAAACTGAAATTTTTAACTTTTGCGAACTAACTTACAATTTTAACTTTCATTTGCTATTGTGTATATTTATAATTTATAGACTTATAATTGTTTTATGAATGCATTATTATATGATTAGTAAATTATTTTTTAGTTTAAAATATATATTATCATGGAACACGTACAATTGTTAAAAGATATTTATTTATTAATAAAAATAATTTTTTTATATTTTTATGATAATTTAAGTTGATATATTTCATATATTTTTAATTTACAATATCATTTCCAAAATGATCAATTATCTTCTCAAAAACACTTAAATCTCAAACTTAAAAATTCAAAAGCACTTCTGAAAAAGTACTTTTCATACAACACTTTTCTACTGCACTTTTCAAAAGCAATGCTAAACAAACATGGCTTTTTGGTTTGAGTAGAAAACACTTTTAAAAGCAATAAAAAAAACAACCAATTTCAAGTAAAAGCACTTAAAAAAGTGTAATTGATTGTTAAAAACATCTAGCACGTGTGATGTGTTTGGTCAATAATTATAATTTGTGAGTCTCGTTGAATTAAGTGTTAATTGAAGTCTTTCAAATTATACCAGAGGCAGTGGAAGGGACCAGTGAGAGCGACAACCCCTCAAAATTTAAAAATTAAAAAAATTATAAGTTAGTGTAATGATTAAATTGTTATTTTGTTCCTTAAAATATATATAATTCATTGTTGCCCTCTATAAATTTAAACATTTTTAAATGACCCACTATAAATAATATTGAGTTACTCCGTTGAATTATACTCCTCAATCTTAGATAATATTTTTAAACGTATTTAGACAAAAAAAAATTAGAATTTATGGTTAATTATTTTTAAAAAACATATTATTTTAAAATTTAAACTTATATTATTGTGTAATTGCAGTTTGTGCTTATCAAGCATAACATAAGGAACTAACATGTAATTACACTTCACTAGTAAACACGTGTCTAAAAAATTAGAATTCATAGTGTTATTTTGTGATGTCCAAATACGCCCTCAATGAATAAATCTCTCATAAAAATTTCACATTAACAAACAAATACTTCAAGTCCTCGAAGAGTAATTATGCCAAAGAAAACTATAGCAACTCACCACTTAAGGCTTAAACAGCAAAATGACCTCTAAACTATACCCAAATTCTCATAATTCTCATTTTGGGCTTAAGTTTTTTTTCTTTTTAAAAAAAATAAAAAATGACCTTTAAAATATATTTTGGTTACTGTTTTTAACTCCCAAGATTAACGCTGTTAAAAATATACTTGCTGGCTTGCGGTTAATAATGTCATCAAGTCATCATTTCCATATGTGTGGTATCGCCACATTATCAAGTTTTGTCATGCAAACATACTATGTCATCGAAGGACGTTAACTACTAGTTGACTGGCGGTTTTCATCCATCGATGGTGAATTTTGAACAAAAATAAAACATTACGAGCTAGTCTGAACTCAAAAAAAGAATAGAGACTAAAGAGACCAAAAGATCAAACATTTGGGACTTTTTTTAATCAAAGATGACTTTTTAAAATATATTTTTGTTATCGTTTTTAACTCTCAAGACTAACATGGTTAAAAATATACTTGCAGGCTTGCAGCAAATAATGTCTAGACTGATTCACAATGAAATTTGATTTATCATTCATATTATATAACTTATTGCCTTTTGAAAAAAAAATTAACGACGAGGGGCTAAAAATAATATCTAGACTATACTCATTATAAAAACCTAAAAATCCAAAACGGAAATTCGAGTACAGATCAAGGGTCACTGCACTGTTTATGCCCCACTAGAAAATACTTTAGTGATATAGTGATAAGGTGCAATTTCAATCTTGTACCACACATACTTCATTTGGCTTAGAGAAAGAATTCGAATTTGTTTCTTACACATTTTTGGTGAATTTCGAAAGCTCGAAAGCCACACAACTTCAAATCGTAGCTTTCAATCTTTCATACTTTCCGCCATCAATGCTACCATAATTTAGGCTTCATGTCTAGGGATAAAGTCAGGATCGAATATCAAAATAGTCCAAATTATTGAACTTAAAGATATAAGAGTTTATATTATATTAAAACTCAAAATTTAGCGGCAATGTCTAATTTATCTAATATTTAAATTTATAAGAATTTAAATTATTATTAGACTAAAGAATTGAAGGAAATAAATTAAAAATTTTAGAAGATTTTATTAAGAATAGTCAACAAATTTAATATAAATTTTTAAAAATTTGAGCGGAACAAATTAAAGTTTTTCAAAAAAGTTTAAAGGACTTATTATAGAATTTTCAAATTGTTAAAGGGGCCAAGACCCTCTTGAGCTCTCATTTTGCTTCGTTACTGTTAATATCATCTCTCCCTATCCTTCAATCTTTTTTTTTTTTATAAAAGCTAATAGTTATATATATATAACACTAAAATTGAACTCATAATTTGGACACTTTCCAATAATCATAGACACAATTTTATTCTTAGTTTGGCCACTTTTAAGCCTTTTATTATAATTTTTGACTAGCATTTTATATCCTTGTCATTACTATTAAAAAAAATATGTGGTTTGATTAGAACATGTCATGGATGATAAAGTTTTAAAACTTTTCAAACAATTTAGGTTTTTTTTTAAAAAAAAAACTCATAAAATATAAAAAAATCTCAAAATTTATGTTTTAAATTTATATTTTTTCTCAAAATTGTAGCTATGCTTAAGTATTTTTTAGGAATTAAAAAGACCACAAGAATCATTTAAAAGTAAAAAAAAAATCTTGAAAAACTGAGTTTCTTACAAAAAAAATTTCAAAATTCTTTTTAATGTTTTAAAATATTACATGTAGCAACTTCTGAAGACATTGTTTTTTTTTTTTTTTCAAATATTAACGACGACGAAAAAGTAATAGACCACATGATAGTAGCAGAAAATATATATTAAATAAATAATTAAAATACTTAGTGGATAGTCAAATGTCCTTATCATCGTATCACTATCGCCAAACACTGCACTTATTTGCATGGAAATTTTATTTCACTAACAACGCGTTAAACCGGCTGGTTACAGTTGGATGTAGTTTTTGTAATATTCGAATTTCTTCTTCTTTTTTCCTTCGGTTACAGGTTTCACCCTCACTAATCCGAATCAATTTGTGTCGCATATCTGGTTTTAATAAGTGGCTTTTTCAGCAGGATTTTTTGCATACACAATGCCTCGAACTCGAGACCTGCTTAAGTGATATAAAACTGCTTACTGCTTGGACCAACCTCGTTGGTTTTGTAATATTCGAATTTCAATTCTTCAATTTGTTTTAATATCTAAATTTATTTATTATTCACATTAAACTGATATTATTATCTGAATTTGAATTAAGTAAATTGTTCTTAAGATATACGAGTTCATTAAATATTTGAATTTAGCAGGTCAAAAATGTTTTTAAAATAATATTATTTAAAAATATAAACTGATAATGAAATGGGGTATTCTAATGTGTTGTCCATAAAAGCATAGTAGATTTGAATATTGGATGTCAAGATTTAAATAGGTTATTTACAGAAATAAAACAAATTTAGATTATGAATAAATGAAGGTTAATAATATCTGTCTATTTTGAGGAAAATCGTGAATTAAGCATGTTCTTAGATTATAAGTTTAAAGAAGCTTAGCCACATTACATTAAATAGACAAATATTACAAATTTATTTTTTAAAAAATATTAATTTATGTTACATGACATTTTTAATTTAAATTAAAAAATCACTATCAATATATCGAATAATTATAAAATAAATGCTATGAAGTTGATGTAAGAAAACTTTCAATTTTTGTGTGGACGAATTACATTAGTGACTGCGTGAATCAATTTTCAACCCAATAATGAAAAAGATTGAATTGGCGTTTTTGTGATAATTCGTGTTTGAGACGTATGGGTTTCAGTTTCCAATTTTATGTGTAGAATAAATAGTTATTTGTATTTAAAAAAATTACACATTTTATTACATGTTTGTTTAAATCTCGTAAAATAATTGTAAGAAAATATATTTTTTTGTCTAAAGGTGATTACAAGGCGAGATTATAAATTGATAAAATATCTCATGCACTAGTGGTGAAATCGAAAAGTTTTTACAAGTGTCTTAGTTTTAGGGTTTAGAGACTTGGTTTAGGGTTTAGGGGTTTAAGTGCATGAGTTTAAATTTTATGGCTTATGGTTAGAATTTAGGGTTTATGTGTTGGGGTTTAATTTTATGGTAATATGGTTAGGGATTTAAGTTTTAACCCATAACCCTAAAATTTAACCATAAACTCCAAATTTTAACCTCACCCCCTAAATTCAAAACTTATCCACTAAAATCCCTAAACATTAGACTCCAAATGAAACCCCTAAACCCTAAACTAAGGTGCTTGTGGACCTTGTGCATGGAGTAATTACCCTTAAAAAATTGGTAAATGTTTTTTTAGTATATTCATTTTTATTGAATATATGTTGAACTATAGAATAAAACTTTGATACAAACACTATACAACAATCTGTTTTAGGATTTAGGGATTTAATTTAGAGTTTATAAATTCAGTTTGTAAGGTTTAGAATTTAGGGGTCGTGAATGGAATTTATGGTTTAAGTTTTAAGATTAAATATTTAAAATTTAGTATTTAAAGATAAAGATGTAAGCTTGTGTAGTTTTACACATGTGTAAAAAAAATTACACAACAAATCTCAATTACTTAATAAAAGGACAAATCATAGTATTGGTCACGCAAATATTAATAAATTTTTATTTTACTCATCAAATTATGAAAAAAAAAATACAAAATGATCACTTACGTTATCCACTTGTAATGTTTTGGGCACTCATCGATAACAACTAACAAAATGATGGTGTGACATATTAGTCAAGGGTTAACACTTAATGTGGTCTTTGAACTGTAGCTAAAATATCAATTTAATAATTTTTAGAATATTTTTAACAATAATTTAAGAATATTCTTAAAAAGTTATAAAAATATAAGATTTTTCAACATTAAAAAAATTCTTTGAAATTTTTAAAATTCATTGTTTATTTTGTATATTTTAAAAATTAAGATTATGGGAAATTTAAAAAAAAATAATTAAATTCTAAAAGATGCTTAAAATTCGAAAAGAATGTGAAAAATGGATACTTTATGTATTTAACTCGCTAGTGTTTCTCCCATTTTTATTAATAATTTAATAGTTATCTAACTGCAATATGAAACCATGTAAACATTGGTCAAATTTTCTTATTAGTCCCTGTATTATAGGTAAGTAGTGTCTTTAGTCCTTGTACTCTAATTTAGTCAATTTTTAACCTGTACTTTTCAAAATTTGAAATTCTTATCCTAATCCAGATTTTACAGGTACAGTATGACTAAATCATAAGAATTAAAAATGACCAAATTGAACAACATGAACTAAATCTACAACTTACGTATAGGCCACGGGCTAATTGTAGAGTTTGAATTTAGAAATTTGACGATTACTAACCAAGATCAAAATTTGATTTCTTTCTGAAATGTACATGAACTAAACACGACCAAATTAAAGTATAGAAACTAATTACATTATATGAACTTAGTATAATGACTAATAACATATAAACATTCACTAAGTGTGAGTTCACATAACATGTTTTGTGAAGCTTGTATAATTTAAAATTGTAACCGAGTACTTATATTCATCAACTATAAGTGATACACTATCATTTCATTAATGTATAAAAGGCTACTTAGTAATATTTTTAAAAGGTCAAATGATCATTTTGACCCCTTAATTTTACTAGATTAGTTATTTTAACACCTACACTTTTATTCCATTTTAACCCTCAAACTTCTATTTTTGTCAAATTAACCTAAACATGACGGAAAAATAACGTTATTTTGTCCTTTTAAAAATCATTACTTTAACTATTTTGTCCTTTTCTTTAAGATCGTCAAAAATTTTAAAGAAAGTTATAGAAGGGAAAACTAATATAAGCATTTCAGCAAGGACAAATTAGCAAATTTGTTCAATTTTTTGATGATTTGGTAAAAAAGAATAAAATAGTTGAAATAAGTTTAAAGAAGTCATAATTGTTTCGTCACATTTGGGTCAATTTAACAAAAAAATGTTTGAGGGTCAGAAGGAATGCAATGCAAGTTTAAGGGCCAAAATGACTAAATTGGTAAAATTAAGTGTCCAAAAGGATTATTCTGTCATTTTCAAATTATGTTTATTTTTCCCATTTACTTAATGAAAATGTTATATGTTTCTTTTTATTAATAAATTAAGGATTATTATTCGATGAATGGGTAGCGGATAAAAAAATCTGTCATAACGCTAAAAATGACTCTAACATTTAACTGGATAGTCAATTTGACTCATATTTTTTTCTTAAAGTAATTTAACCTTCAACCTTTTGTTTTAGTCTCGAATAGCCCTTCCGATGATGAAAACTATTAGTTAACTAACGATAAATTGCTTGAAATGACGTTGACATAACATTAACATAGTAGTACCATATAGACAAACGTGTTAACATGACAGAATGACACATCAGACAAAAAATAATTTTATAACATTATATAAAATACATAAAAAATCTGCTGACATATCTTTCTTTCAAGTCATTTCAAGTTTTTTTTAGTTAACTAAGAATTTTCATCCACATAGGGGTTATTTCGGCCTAAAATAAAATGTTGAGGGTTAAACTATTTTAAAGAAAAAATAAAAGCCAAAATAACTATTTAGTCAAGTGTTTGCGGTATTTTTGACATTTTGCCAAAAAAAATTTACAAGTCGAATTAAAATGATGATAAGTGTCACATTCTTTATTTTTTAATTCTTAAGTTTATTTTTTTAATTTTAATGTGATCTCATAATAATATGAGTTATTTTTTTATGCCTTTAATACCTTATAGACATATTACATAGGAGAGTTTTACTTTCCTTTTTTAAACCTTTGTACTTTCTCCTTTTCTACATGAATTGATTTACAAGTAGTTAAAGGAAAATTACAAACTTGAAAGTTGTTGTCAACCCTCGAGACAAAGTTGGAGCGGGCACTACGAGGGGGCGGCCGATTTCCTTCCACAAGATCAAGATATGCTGGCACGTCTTAATTTCAAGATTAATCACTGGATTCGTTTCGATTCGATGAATATATTTGTAAATTGTAAAAGTAATAAATAGAATGTTGTCTATTTATCTGAGGCTCTAGAGCAGCAAACCAAGCAATCACCATCCATGGAGAAGTCTCCTCCTCTCCATCTTCTCCATGCAAACAAATTCACCATAATCATCAACAGAGCACACGCAATCCTCCATTTCATAGCCATACTTTTCTTGCTTCACTACAGGCTTTCCAGCTCCATCCCCACTCTTCCATGGCTTCTAATCTTCGCCTCCGAGTTGCTCATGTCTTTATCGTGGCTCATTTCGCAATCTTTTCGTTGGCGCCCGGTTAACCGGACCGTGTTTCCCGAGAGATTGCCGCCTGACGGTGAGCTTCCGGGGATTGACGTATTTATATGCACCGCGGATCCTAACAAGGAGCCGACTGTGGAGGTTATGAACACTGTGATATCGGCCGTGGCGATGGACTATCCGCCGGAGAAGCTTCATGTTTATGTCTCAGATGATGCCGGTTCCGATGCGACATTGCGTTGTACGAAGGAGGCCTGGAACTTTGCGATGTGTTGGGTTCCATTTTGTAGGAGATATGGTATCGTAACAGGGTGTCCGGACGTTTATTTCTCGAGCTCCGAAGATAATTATACCGAGTTTAAGGGTTTTGAGTTCAAGGCAGAGAGGGAAAAGATGGAGGTGATTATATATATATATATATATAAACTACACATTCGTATACATTTTGTTTAAGTAGAACATATTTTAATTGTTTAAAAACATTTAATATTTACTAATTCTAAATACTTTCACTATCATTATATATATATTATTAAAATTTTAAACATAAACAACTTAATTTTTTTTTACTATTTACACGATATATTTATTTTTCGTATGATATAAAATACATAATGCATATATATAATTAAGGAACAATAACATAACATGAACTTGAAAACTAGTTAGGTGGGGGCTCAGGTTTTGAACAGGGACAAAATCCAGAATTTTGTTTTAGGGTCTGAAATAAAATTAAATTTCTTGGGGGGGGGGAGGCATAAATTTCCCATTAAAGATGTCTAAACTAGATTATAAAAGCTGAAGGACCATAGTTACAATTTCACCATATGAATTAGGGGCAAGGATTCTGTCTAGGCTCTATTTTAAACTAAACTTTTCTTTTCTGAAGTTCATCTTTCGAACATGATATTTTTATTCAAACTCCCTGAAATATTAGACCGACCTTAGGGCTTGGACGTATAGCACAGTCCTTAGACTGATCTATCATTAATGTATGAATCAAAAGTTTATTGAAAATCTATAACTAATAGGGATCATTTTGTAATTGAATTAAAAGTTCAATATTATTTTATAATTTTTGTAAAATTTAGTGATGAAATATTATTTTAACACACTGTTTAATGACCATTTATTTAATTTATCATAAATTTATTTGTTGCTCAGCAAAAATACGAGGTTCTGAAGCAACGACTAAGGATAATTGTACAACATCGTGATGTGGCCCTCAACACTAATGCTCGTGATCACCCTTCTATTATTGAGGTATTATTCATCTTGTAATTTATTTACTTGTATTTTTTAATATTAAAAGTAGTAAAAAAATAATTCTACTTGTTGGATTTTTATTTCCATTTAATGATTTATATGATAATAATCCATTTATGTCAACATAATTGGATTTAATAAAAATATTAATGATATAAAGTATACTTTAATTAAAGTTATGATAAATTATTTTGCAGCAGGGATGATCTACAGCTTAGCTAGGGGACGTGTCCCCTAAATTTTCTATTAAAAAATATAATGGGATTTTTTTTATCTATTTAGATTCATAATTTTTATTTTATTTTAATTTTGTCTCATAATTTTGACTTCTGATTCTGTTATTGTTTTACAGGTTTTAAATGAGTATTCGGAAACACAAGAAGATGAAGCTAAAATGCCTCTACTTGTGTATGTATCTCGTGAGAAAAGGCCCTCTCATCATCACAATTTCAAAGCCGGAGCCCTCAATGTCCTTGTATGTCACCTTTCCATCTCTATAAGTCATATACGTACATATAATGTTTTTATGACTATAGTGTTAATTGTTTGTGTCGTATTTATGTTGTGTTCAGCTTCGAGTCTCAGCAATGATGAGCAATTCTCCATATATTCTAGTGCTTGACTGTGACATGTACTGCAATGACCCGACATCAGCTAGGCAAGCAATGTGTTATTATTGTGATCCTCAAACATCCTCTTCTATAGCATTCGTGCAATTCCCTCAAACATTTCGAAATATCCATGAAAACGACATCTACGATGGACAAATTCGATCTACATTCAAGGTTTGTAGCTAAGATATTATGCATGAATTTTGTGAAAAATGAGATTGATGTTTTAATTTCTTCGAATTCAGATATATTGGCCTGGTATAGATGGCGTTGGAGGACCAATTCTGTCTGGTACAAACTATTATACAAGGAGGGAGGCTTTATTGGGCAATTTCAGGAAGGAAGAAGGTTAGTTAAATTTCTACTGATGAATTAAAAGGTGTTCACGATCGTATCGTCATCCGAAAATTTTATTATTTCATGTATAATATACGTCCGAAAAGTTTGAGTCGAAATAAGTTCGAATCAAGTTGAAAGTCAAAACTCGCCTTGAGTCTGTTTTTTTTTTTAAAAATCGAAAAGTTTGAGTCGAAATAAGTTCGAATCAAGTTGAAAGTCAAAACTCGCCTTGAGTCTGATTTTTTTTAAAAAGACCCTATAAGTTCGGACAAGTCAAAACTCGACTGATTCGGAGTTTTCTTGCTACACTTAACTAATTGTAACATTAATAACTTCGGGTTGATTGACTCATGAATGGAGTGAATCCAATCTCTGAACAACTCCTACTCTTTACCCTTTACTAAGAATGCAAAAAAGGCTTATATCATTGTCATTTGGACATTCTTTTTCTGTATCATTCATGTTCGAGACTTGTAACTGTTCCTTCCAACAAGTTGAAAATGTCATAACCATTAACCAATGACTTGTTAATAGACCTAATGGAACTCAAGAGATTGTTTGGTCCTTCCAACGACTTCATTAAAACCCTAGTCGAAGATCATAAGCCAAACTTCGTAAACGATGGGGAATCTTCAAGGATGTTGGTGGAAAAGGCCAAAGTTCTAGCCTCTTGCTCCTACGAAAACCAGACAACATGGGGTTCAAAGGCAAGCATACATTAATCAGAACTAAATAAACAAATGTTCATATGCATGAATACTGATTAACCTAATAAAATGCTACATGCAGGTGGGTTTTATGTACTTTTGTGTATTGGAAGATTACTTCACAGGATTTACTCTACACTGCAAAGGCTGGAAATCTGTATATATTGATCCCAAAAGGCCACAATTCTTAGGGACAAGTACCACTAATTTCAATGACATGTCGATTCAATGGACAAGATGGATGTCTGGTTTGGTTAGCGTTGCCATCTCTAGGTTTTGTCCTCTTATTTATGGACCAGCAAAGATGTCTTTGGTTCAGCTTATGTGCTATTCAGAACTTGCAGTCGAGCCTCTTCTGCATTGCCTCTCTCTCTGGGGATTTGCTCTTGTACCTCAACTCTGTCTTCTCAACGGCATTAGTTTGTACCCAAAGGTAAACGTATTGGTATTTTATAGTAATTTTGGATTTAATCCTTTTATTATAATTTGATAGTTTATAGTCGTTTTACCTTTTAAAAATGTGTATTTTCAAGAGAAATTATATCATAAGCTCTTCTCACCACGTTATTCATAATCTAACTAAAAAAAACCCGCTTCACAGGTTTTTATTGGTTGAAGTCATAAATAACGTGATAAAGAGCGCTCATGATATAATTTCTCGTATTTTCGGTCCTTAAGTCAACTTTCCGCCCTTAATTATATCAAATGATCGAGGGGAAGAGAATTTACGAATCAACTTGAATCACTTGCTTGCTTACATGCATCTAGGCATTCATGTATACTAGTTAAATACATTCTTTCACCTACACGTTCATTCACACATGACTAATCTAACGCAAATAAATTAATAAAAACTATTATAGATTGATCAAATTACATTATTCAACATTTTCTTCTCAGCTTGGCCCCTAAACTATCATTTTTATTTCAATTTACCCCAAAATTATCGATGTCCATAACCATGCACCACATATCATATCATGTTCTTATTGACCGCTTCTTGTTTTGGGTAAATTTAAATGAAAATGATAGTTTAGAGGGAAAAGTGAGTAAAATTGTATACTTTTGAGGGAAAATCGTAAATTAGTAGTAAAAACAGAAGTTACCTTCATGACCGGAAATGCACATTTCAAAAAGTGAAAAATACAAGAAAATATCAAATTATGGTAGAAAGACTACAATTTGGCCTCTTAGATTTAGATCATCTTGATTTGTATGGGAAATTTACATTTTTTTCGTATTACAGGTTTCAGATCCGAATTTCAACATCTTTTTGATTATTTTCGTATCGGCTATTTTGAAAAGCTTATACGATATAGTTGTCACAAGTGGGGGAGAACTTCGGACATGGAGAAACGAAATGAGAATATGGATGATGAAATCAGTAACATGTTACACCTACGGAACCTTGGATGCTGTTTTGAACAAGCTTGGCATGAAAGAAGCTAGCTTTCTTCCGACCAATAAAGTAACCGATGATGAACAAGTTAAGCTGTACGAGAAGGGTGTTTTCGATTTCCGAGCAGCCACCATGTTTGTTGCTCCAATGGTCACAGTGATTCTCGTCAACATTGCTGCATTTATCGGAGCTTTTGTTAAGGTTTTGGTCGGCGATGACGGAGATGGATACTGGGAGAAGATGGCAGGGCAGATGTTTCTTTCGTTCTACATATTGGTTTCGAATTATGCAGTTATTGAAGGGGTGGTGTTAAGGAAAGACAAGGCCAGCATTTCATTGCCGGTTACTTTCTTATCTGCTGTGTTTTCTGTGTTCATCTTGTTGATTGGATCTTATGTTTTGTGTTGAATTATGACATCGGTGTGATTGATAAGGGATGATGTTGTGACTTTAGACTTTTATTTAGTCACTTCTTATTTCAAATTCCACAATGTGCTGAATTATGATATTTTGTGTTTTGTGACATTAGACATTTTGGTCCCTCTTTCCTATTAGTAGTGGAACTTGGCCATTGTACCTATCTTTGTCCCTAAACTTGGATTCTATCACATGTTTTAATTCTTAGTAGATTTTAACTTCAAGGATTAGATTGAGAAAAAACTGTCAAGTTTCAGGTTTATGTAGGCAAAAAAATCAGGGACCGATTTGAGAAGTTATAAGGTTTAGTGACACACCTAGAAAAATGTTTCGAAACCAAGTTATACGGAAACCGGAATTATAAAATCCATGGACTCTTTTTCAATTAAAATAAAATCCAGGGAATTATTTTTGTTTTTTTACCCACGACAAAGTAAAATCATGATTTGAATCTTAATGTTATAAATAAAATAAACTAAATCAGAAGAATTATCCTCATAATCAGGGGTAGTTCAAAGAATTCAAGAGTCGTGTGCAATTTATTAAAATAGGCCTTTAAATTATAATTGCAAGAGATAAGTTTTTTTTCAAATTTTTTTTATCTTAATACAAAAAATATTGTTAGATTACCCTCTTTAGCAACAACAAAAAAACTTGTAAACATCTAACATTTGACTTAAAAAATTGTCGTTCTTTTTGCATGTTTTGAAGCAAAATAATCTACAACGCTTTTAATATCAACTTTTTTTCAAAAGATCACCCTTGATTGTCATCAAAGCAAAGATCATTGAATCTTTCTTGCGACATAATTATTCGTAAGTATGACTTTAACAACTTCAATTTTGAAAAACTTCGTTCTACAAAAATATAAAAATAGTTAATAAGATTCTATAAGCAAGTGTCGCATTTGGGAAGCAATTAAAATGTTTTAAAAATCTTAATAAATTTATTATTCCTATTTTTTTCATAGGTAAAAATTCTCTAAGTAATTTCATCTCAATAAAGAACTCATTTTCAACATCAAATAACTCACATCTCCTAAGAGTATTTTCAAAATTATTACAATAAGTTTTGAGATTAGTATCATCTAATGAATGTGATTCATCAAAATGAAACAAGGGGCCAAAAACACTTCCATATAATTGATATTGTTCAAATCTCATATCCAAAGAAATAATAGCTTGATCGACAATATACAAGAAGTACTCAATTCTAAATGACTTCTTAGGATTAATGTTTCCTCGCCATCAATTTCATCAAATTATCTTTTACTATGTACCATAGGTTTTTTAGGAAACGTAGGATCAATCCCAATTTTATTAGCTATTTTTTTTACCTTGTCCATGGCACTTGAAAATCCATTATCTCTATAAATTTTAAAAAATGAAATAAGACATCTTATCTCATCAATAGCAACATCAATCAACATGTCTTTTGACTGCAAATTTTAGCTAACTAAGTTCACAACAAATAAAATTTCATACCAAATAATTGTAGACAGCAAAAATTTAAAATTACAAAGTTCATTTGTTACTAAAGATTTAACTTCACTTTGTATTTTAGGATCATTATCTATATGAGCTACTTGAAGTAATGCTTTTTTTATCTCAACAATTTGAAATTTTATTGTCTTAATATTTTCAACACGACTTTCTCGTCGTGTGACCGACAATGAGTTAAGAAAAAACCCTTCAAATTTTCTCTTAATATACTTCATCTCTTTGTAGAATTAGCAAATAAAGTATAAATAAGTTGAACTATTCTAAAATAGTTTCTCGCTTTCATTGAGGTGTTTACAATGTCACACAAAACCAAGTTAAGACTATGGCACCCACATGGAGTATAAAAAGCTAAGATTGAAGTCTAAAGGTCTTTAGAATAAATTTAGATTGTGATATTAATCGTTTGTAAGTTGTTAATTATTTGTACTTTAGAATATATTTGAATTGTTGTATTATTTTTTTGTAAGTTGTTAATTATATGGAACATAAAATTTATAATTTTTTGTAATTATTTAATTTAAGTTAAATTAAATTTTTTGAGGCCCTCTCTTTTTTAAGGGTCGTGTGTGGTAGCTCATATTTCACGTGTTCAGAATCATCACTGCTCATAATAAACTCCTACAAAACACAATTTAAATTAATCTTTTAATAAATCAAATACATGTGATTATACCATAAAAATCAATGGCTAGATGAATATAGAAAATAAAAGAAGAATCACCTAGATGACTAATTACATATTTAATCCTCTTGCACATTTAAGGGCACTATTTAATAAAAATTTACTTAGATGCCATGTCATCATTTTCGTAAGAGTTAATTATCAATGACTTAAGTGAAACTATTTTAAAAGTTTTGTATTTAATTAACAAAATTCATAGTTCAATAGTCAAAAAATAGAATCAAACCAATAGTTCAGTAGTCTTGGAGGTAATTTACCTTATAAAATACCAATCAACTCTAAATTTAAAGGGTAATTTTTTTACACATCGGTTAGTTTTAGGGTTTAGTGATTTAGTTTAGGATTTATGAGTTTAAATTTACGGGATTAAAATTTAGAGTTTATAAGTTAAAACTTAAATCTCATATTACACTAAAACCTAAACTTTAAAACTATAAACATTAAATTCTAATCGTTGTCCCTAAATTTTAATTATTAAATCTAAATCCTCAAATTCTAAACCTAAACTAAATTTATAAAACTTAAAAATAAGTGCATGTGGAAATTTTTAGTTATACCAGTTATCTTAGTTCTTAAACCAAGTTGTGTTGGCATATATAAACTGTAAAAACTGCCCAGCCTCCAAATCTGTCTTTTTGGCTACTTTTGATTGAATTCTTGAAGTAGAAACTCTTTGATCACAAAACAGATGAAAGTAGTTGTAAAATTCACATGCATCCGTCCTCTAAATTCATTACGGTAATGGCTTTCCTTTTCAATCCTCACAAGAAACCCGCCTAAAACCCTTATTTTCACTCCATCTCTTTCTTCAAGAATCCTCCAAGAACAAACCCAGTCTCAAACAAACAAGTAATAATCATGGCGTATGAACAAGAAAGTCAGAACCACCCCAAGGTTCACTTCCCATTAGACTCCGATTCTTACAAGATCATCGACGAAATCGGCGTCGGTGTCAGCGCCGTGGTTTACAAAGCCGAATGCTTTCCCTTGAGCTCGACTGTCGTCGCCATCAAAGCCATCGATCTCGATCAGTTCAAGGCCGATTTCGACAACATCCGACGAGAAACCAAGACCATGTCGTTGCTTTCTCACCCTAACATCCTCAACGCTCATTGTTCCTTCACCGTCGGCCGCCGTCTCTGGGTGGTGATGCCCTTCATGTCCGGCGGTTCTTTACAATCGATTATCTCGTCTTCTTTCCCCCACGGCTTGTCGGAGCAATGCATCGCTGTTGTCCTAAAAGAAACCCTCAGTGCATTGTCGTATCTTCACAACCAAGGCCATTTGCATAGAGATATCAAAGCTGGCAACATCTTGATGGACTCGAGTGGGTGCATTAAGCTCGCGGATTTCGGGGTTTCGGCTTCGATTTACGAGTCGAGTTCGGGTTATGGGTCCGGTTCTTGGACATCGTCGACGCCTTTGATGCTCAGCGACATGACCGGAACCCCGTATTGGATGGCCCCGGAGGTGATCCACTCGCATACAGGGTATAGTTACAAGGCGGACATATGGTCTTTCGGTATAACCGCACTCGAATTAGCCCATGGGAGGCCACCTTTATCCCATTTACCTCCTTCCAAATCCTTGATCATGAAGATCACCAAGCGGTTCCGGTTTTCGGATTGCGAAAACAGAGGCAACAAACACAAGAAATTCTCAAAAGCGTTTAAGGACATGGTAGCGGCCTGTCTTGATCAAGATCCGTCGAGACGACCGTCAACCGATAAGCTTTTGAGACACCCTTTCTTCAAGTGTTGCAAAGGGAAGGAGTTCCTCGTGAAGCATGTGTTACATGGATTGCCTAGCGTTGAGGATAGGTTTAGGGCTGGCAAGATTCATACCAAGGGTGTGATTGATGATGACATTGAGGTAGAAACAGGGTCGGAACTTGTTAAACATAGGAGGATTAGTGGGTGGAATTTCAACGAAGACGTGTTCGAGCTCGACCCCGTGTTCCCCGGCGAGTCGAGGGTCGACGATGCCATTGTGAAGCAGGTTCGTTTCGGCGGAGAGACCATTATTTCAGAGTCGAGCAGCTTGAATTTGAACTCGCCAGAGGGCGAATCGAGCTTGGTTAGTACACCACCAAGCGAAGAACAACAACAGCACGAGAACACCGTCAACGCGGAGACAATGGTGGGGGGACTAATGACATTGAAGAAGAGCTTGGATGATCAGAGGCAAAAGGTGACTGATTTGATTAACATGTTTGGAGGGGAAGTGATCAACAAAGAAGATCAAATGATGAAATTGATTGAGAAACTGAGGGTGGAATTGGATGCTGAGAGGCAAAAGAACTTTGAATTGGAGATGGAATTGGAGTTTCTCAAGTTTCAGATTTCTGGTGCATCAAACACAGATGAAAATGAGTGAAGAACTTTAAGACAAATTAGTACATTTGCTGTGGAAATTTCAATCTAGTTTTTATGTTGTTGTTCTGTTCTTGCTTACTTGGAATCTGTTTTGTCTTGTTTTAGAACTAGTTTTAGTGCATCACATCTCATGTATGAAGTTGATATTGAGAGATTTATGGTTTTAGTGTATCACATTGGACCCATATACTTCGACCAAACTAGAAATAAACTTACTATTGATGAATGGAAATCCTCAAATTTTTTTTGTGTTTTTATGCATGTTGAACCCTAAAAAAATTAGAATTAGAGTTTAGGGTTAGAATTATGATTAAATTTGAAAGTTTGAGGTTTAGAGGTTAAGGTTTATTTTTTAAAAAGATTATGATTTTAGTGTATCACATTGGACCCCAAATAATTCGACCAAACTAGAAACTAACTCTTTCTATTGATATGGTAAGTGTTCGTTTTTTCCTAATCATTTAAAACGGTTCAAGTCGTATTCGAGCAGTTTTTATGTAAGGTGTGCGTAAGTTTATGACTTAAAAATAAGCATAATATCAAAAAATACATATAACGTTTGACTGAATTGTTATTTTGGCCTCAATTTTTTTTGAAGTAATGTAACCCTCAACGTTTCATTTTGAGTTAAAATGGCACATCTGTAGATGAAAACTGTTTGTCAACCAACAGTAAATGACTTGAAATGATATAAAAAACCTATATGACAGTGCTTGTCGCGATAACAGTGTCATATAGGCAAATATATTGACTTTACAAAATGACACAACAATTAAAAAATAATTTTATAAAATTGTATAAAATAAATATTTTTTCTTCTGACGTGTCATTTTGCCAAGTCATTTTAAATTGTTTATCGTCAGATGACTAACAGTTTTCATTAGCAGATGGGCATTTTGACCCAAAATAAAATATTTAGAGCTAAATTGCTTCAAAAATGAGTATAAACCAAAGTGATAATTCAGTCAAACGTTAGGAGCATTTTAGCATTATGCCAAAAAAATAAAACGAATACTATCGTAATATCATATTAAAAATATAACAAACTAAAATCTTAGGGGGGGAATACTTGAATAGGTTTTTTAATATAATTTGGGCTCTTTCTTTTTCTTAAACTTTGGCCCATACCCATTCAATTATCAACATTGCCCAATCTAGTCCAGCCCGAAGTATTATTTTATTATTAATAATATTATTATTTTAATTGTGAATAATTTTTATACGGATAAACAATAGTACATCCAACTACTGTTTGAAATATTAGTAGTACATAACAAGAGGATGGTTAATAGTTTTATGAGAATAACATATTTGAGGCGATTACAAGCATTTATTAATATAAAAAAATTAATTAGAGAGTCTAAATAAGAGTTAAATCACCACAATAATTAAATATTTTTTTTTTGAAAAGACAGTGACAAATTCAATCCTAAAAAAACGTATTACAAGGTCAAACAAAAACTCCCACAATGTTCATATGAAATGAGAAGACTTTTTAAATAAAATGAAACAAAAAATAAATTTCCAAAACATATATGCAAAACAAAACCTAAAGAGTGGAGAAAGTGAAAAGAAAAAGAAGAAGAAAAATATAAAGTGAACGAAGGAATATGGAGATCGAAGAAACCAGTGACTAGGCGTAGAACGCGTGCGCTTTGGTGGCGTGACTCCTGTTATAAATATTATATTTTTTTGTTTTATGACATATTTTTTGTCTTATGACATGTTTCTGTCTCATGACACGTTTTATGGATATTTTTGCGACTGCTTAATGCTCGTGCAGTGTTCCTCACGACATTTGTTTCTGATTTGTGATTGTCGGTGGTTATGGATAGTTTCATTCTTTTTTGTGGTTGTTTGTCGATGTAATTAGAAGTGGAGCGGATCGAAACCTTTAAAACCGACGCGAAAGGTATTTGTAGTTTTCTAGTGGGGATTTCATCTAGTTCATGTTTTGACAACTCTCCAGGGATTCTTCCTACATCAGAGATTTGTTGTGACACAAAGAGGAAGTGTCTAATCTGACTGGAGCAACCCTTTAGTTTTCTTTTTGGTTTTATTATTTTCTTTTTTTTATTTTTAATGTTGTGAAACCTTTGAATTGTTATGTTTCTTTTTTTTATCAATAAAGTTGTCTGGTTTCAAATTAAAAAAAATACAATAGTTAATTAAAAATTTAATCTAATAGAGACTTAACTCTAAAGTAAAGAAGGATGAGCTTATGTCCTTCAAATTTATATTCTTATTTTTAGAGGACTTCAAGTCAAGTTTGGAGGTGCATCCAAGTAGTTGGTTTAGTTAATCCTTGTTTAGTGGTATGATGGTCGCTCAAGGTGAGTGGTGGGGTATGTGTTCAAAAGTATTGGGTTTTTGGAGTGTATTGACATCCGATTCGGTTGACCCTCATGGGGTTATATCGAATGTTAGGAATTTGGTATGCAGCAAAATAACCAAAGCGATAACAACATAGACCAAGACATGCACATGAGACAAGATTTAACATGGTTATATATCTCTCTAATGAATAATTCTCTCTATCTCTCATTCTTCCATATCTTATAGAATTCAAAAGGTTAAGTCTATATTTATAGACCCAAATACTTGACACCAAGAAACCATATTCAATAAGATCTCCTACCTAAAATAGATATTTACTCATTAAAGTAAATCTTAATTACCAAATAATCTTCAACGACTAGAATTACAATATAACTCAACTTAATTACCAAGTAGAATATGAGTCAAAATATAACAAATCTCCTCCTAGACACAAATTCTATTCGAGCATTGGTCTTCAAGTCTTCAACAACTTCAATTTTTACGTAAGCCAAATATCTGTTGAAGCACTAACGCCAAGTCTTCAACAACTCCAATTCTTACGTAGTATCCGTTGAAGCATCGTTGAATCAATTGAGAATTACTCCCCCTGCAACTGAAAGCTCGTTACAGCAATACTCCTTGATGGGCTCGATATCTTCAACCAAATTGCTTGCCAAGTGGTAGAGAAGATGTAATTTGGGTGATGGTGGTGGAAGCAAAAAGATAGAAAAATATGACACAAAATTTAGAGTGGTCCGGCTTTCTAACCAAGTCCTACATCCACTAACTTAGCTCCTCACTAAGGATTTCAACCAATTAACTAAGAATTCTTCCCATTTTCTAGGCTAAGGAGCCAACCATTTACAACATAGACTCACACCCCAAGTCTAGAATTCAAAGCTCACAAACCAAGCTTTGGGAACACTCTCCAACAAGAGAAAACTTAGCAAACTAGAAATCCCTCTAAAAGGTGATTGTTTGCACTCTTAAGCTCTCACCCAAATCCTAATACACTTGAGCATACATTTACAATTAAGCTCACAAGTGTTGTCTATACAATAAATGTAACAATTTGAGCACTAAGACATTTCTTGATCATGTGATTGTTGACTTGAGGATCATTTGTTTTCCATAGATTCTTGAAGGTCCATTTTATACTCTTAATTGAGATTCTAACCGTTGGAGACCGTTGGGATTGAATTGAAGCCGTTGGGGCTTTTATTTCCCGCAATAAATGCAGTTCTGGAGCTATCCGTATCGATACGCGAGTAGTCATATCGGTACACCCTTATTCAGAACTAGCTGTTGGAGTCTGATGCAGCTTTGCGTATCAATACGCCTAGGTGCGTATCGGTACCGGTATCGGTATGCCTATGTACAGTATCGATACATGTGTTCGTCATGCTGTAGGGAACTAGCCATTGGGAATTTTTCAAATAGTCGTTGGGCATTTAAAGTTGGGCTTATCGAAACCCTATATAGCATATCGAAACGCTCATACTCCGTATCTATACGACCCATACCTGTATCGATACGGGTTTTAGCAGAAACAAAACTTGTAGCTGAAACCCTTAAGGTGTATCGATAAGGGGTATACCGTATCAGTACGGTTACTTGAAAAACTCAGGTTTGGCTACTTAAAGACATTTTAAATCATTCCAAAACCTTATAAAATCCATCAAACATATTTTCAAGTTGTTTGGACTTAAAATCATTTTTGAAATTTTTTCAATTTAGTCCAAAACTATTTTTCAATTATTATATCAAAACAAATATCCTAACAATCTCCCTTTTTTGATATAATAAAACCAACTTGAAAAATTGTTTGAGATTCCCCCCTTAGTATTAAAAAAAATTGAATAAGAGATTTTAAAATTTAAGTGTAGTTAAATTTGAAAATTCAATCTTTCAAACCATTCTCCCCCTTTTTGTTATATCAAAAATGGTTTAAACCAAAGTTTGAAAACTTTTAAGTCTATAACAATGGAGAGTTTAAAAGCAAATTTGACAAAATTTGTTTTTGCTAAAAGTTGGCTCCCCCTTACTCAAAGCATCATCAAATGTTAGTCAAATAATTAATGATAATCTAGTTGAATTAAAGTAAATAAACCAAATTAAAGAAAATAAATTCAACTAAATTTTACCACACTTGAATTAAAGGGAGGATGTGAAGCCTTCATTCTTCAAGTGCTTTCTTTGTGTGTATGGAGCTCCCCCTCAATGTTGTACTTTGTTGATCATTCTCCATCACACTAAAATAAAACAATCAAGTAATTTTTGGTATCCAAATTGCTTTGGATCCATAGGCATTAGTAGCACATAACTTAGTCCCCTTAGGAATCCACTTTTCAATTTCATCATTTCTAGTTGAAGTGGTTAGTCCTTTTGGGACCCAAATACGTCTAAAACATTTTCTATTCAAAAATCTAGGGGCACTAGATTATCTTTGGTAAAAATTTGATTTTTCAAAATTGGTTTTCTTTTCAAGCTCTTTGGAAATCAAATCTTTTTCTTCTTAAACTTTATGAAGCAAATTTTGTAAATCTATACACTTTAGCTAAAACTCATTGAGTTTTGCTTCAAGTTCAATTTTGGTTTTAGAAATTAAACCATTTTGAATTTTCAAATTTGAAATCACTTTCTTGTTTTTCAAAATGTATTTTTTAAACTCTAAAACCAAATCATCACATGTATCTTGTAATTCATCAAAAGAATATGAACTAGAAGTAGATGAATTAGAAGTTACCCTTGAATCTTTTTCGATGGCCATAAGACAAAGGTTGACTTGTTAATCTTCGGTGGAGTCATCATCACTCCAAGTAGCCACATAAGCCTTCTTCTTATGGCTTGAAGAGCTTGACCCCTTCTTCTTCATCCTTGATTCTTGCCTTAGTTATTCCTTTTCTTTCTTCATGAATTGGATGAATTTGTTGAAGTGCTTGGCCACCTCTTCATCTTCACTTTTCTCCTCACTTGAATCTACATGTTGGCATGTGGAGGTTGGAAAAGCAATGACATTCATATCAATGCCTTGCTCTTTGATCTTCTTCTCCCTCTTCAAGGGTTGAGACATCATCTCATGGGTGAGAAAAGATCCCACGAGCTCGTCAAGCTTGAGCTCCTTCAAGTTCTTTGCTCTACAATGGCTATCTTTTTAAACTCCTATGATTCGGGAAGTAAGTAGATCAACTTCCGAATGAGTTTGTCTTCTGAAGTCTCCTCTCTAAGACTTTTGAGTTGATTAAGGATTGTGGAGAAACGGTCGAACATTCTCTTAATGTTTTCGTCCGGTTCATCTTGAAGTTCTCACACTCAAGGTTAAGAAGGCCAATCTTGGTCTCCTTTAAGTCGTTGGTTCCCTCGTATGTGACTTCAAACTTGTCCCATTACTTCCTTGGCACTTTCACAAGAAGACATTTTCGCGTAGATGTTCGGGTTCACAAAAGAGAATGTGCAAAGCCTTGCAATTTAGCTTCATCTTCTTGCGATCATCCGCACTCCATTTCACCTTGCTTCGCTGTGGCACGAACGAACCATCTTCAACAATATCCCAAAGATGATAATCTTTGGATCTCATAAAATACATCATCTTATTCTTCCAATAAAAATAGTTGGTCCCGCCAAAGAATGGTGGTCGGTCAATGGATTGTGCCACGGCTTCGGTTGATTGTTTGTCGGTTGAGCTTTCTGGGATTGCCTCAGTAGGATGTAAGTCCTCTCGAATTGAGCCTTGTTCTGATACCAATTGATGGGCTCGATATCTTCAACCGAATTGCTTGCCAAGTGGTGGAAAATATGTAATTTGGATGATGGTGGTGGAAGCAAAAAGATAGAAAAATATGACACAAGATTTAGATTAGTTCGGCTTTCTAACCAAAGCCTACATCCATTAACTTAGCTCCCCACTAGGGATTTCAACCAAATCACTAAGAATTCTTCCCTCTTTCTAAGCTAAGGAGGCAACCATTTACAACCTAGACTTACAACCTAAGTCTAGCATCCAAAGCTCACAAACTGAGCTTTGGGAACACTCTCTAACAAGAGAAAACTTAGCAAACTAGAAGTCCATCTAAAAGGTGATTGTTTGCACTCTTAAGCTCTCACCCAAATCCTAATACACTTGAGCATACATTTACAATTAAGCTCACAAGTGTGGTCTATACAATAAATATGACAATTTGAGCACTAAGACATTTCTTGATCATATGATTGTTGACTTGAGGATCATTTTTCTTCCATAGATTCTTGGAGGTCCCTTTTATACTCTTAATTAAGCTTTTAGCTGTTGGAGACCGTTGTGATTGAATTGGAGCCGTTGGGGCTTTTATTTCTCACAATAAATGCAGTTCTGGAGCTGTCCGTATCGATACGCGGGTAGTTGTATCGATACGCCCTTATTCAGAACTAGCTGTTGGAGTCTGATGCAGCTTTGCGTATCGGTACACTTGGGTGCATATCGGTATCGATATCAGTACACCTATGTACCGTATCGGTACGAGTGTTCATCATATTGTAGGGAACTAGCTGTTGGGGTTTTTTCAAATAGTCGTTGGGCATTTAAAGCTGGGCTTATCGAAATTCTACACAGCGTATCGAAACTCTCATACTCCGTATCGATACGACCCATGTCTGTATCGATACGGGTTTTGGTAGAAACAAAACCTGTAGCTAAAACCCTTAAGGTGTATCGATACGGGATATACCGTATTGGTATGATTACTTGAAAAACTCAGTTTTGGCTACTTTAAAGACATTTTGAATCATTCCAAAACCTTATAAAATCCATCAATCATATTTTCAAGTCATTTGAACTTAAAATCATTTTTGAAATCTTTTCAATTTAGTCCAAAACTAATTTTCAATTATTATATCAAAACAAATATCCTAACACTCCTTTAGCATGTCTCCAACATCGCTCCACAAAATCCGCAGCAAAAATTCCTCCGCAATCGTGCAACTCGAACAATAGCTCATGATACCATTTGTTAGGAATTTGGAATGCGGCAAAATAACCAAAACGATAACAACATAGACCAAGACATGAATATGAGACCAGATTTAACATGGTTCAGCATAGCCTACCTCTACGGATGAGAGAAACGAACAATCCACTATCAACGTAGAGAACACGAAGAGTACAAATACATGATAACCCATGTAATCCCCAAAACCCGGTGTATATAGTTGTAGAGAACCTAAAAGTAGTTATATCTCTCCAGTAAATTTTCTCATTCTCTCATTCTCTCATATCTCTCATAATTCAAAAGGTTAAAACTAGTCTATATTTATAGGCCCAAATACTTGGTCATCAAGAAACCTTATTCAATAAGATCTCCTACCTAAAATAGACATTTACCCGTTAAAGTAAATTCTAATTATCAAGTAATCTTCAACCACTAAAATTATAATAAAACTCAACTTAATTATCAATTAGAGTTTGAGTCAAAATATAACAACGAAGGTGTTTCCTTTCAATCAAGTCGGGTTGCAGTGAGCGTGGTGGATTTGGTTGTCTTTGATGTTTGTTTTTTTGTGCGGTGATGGATTGAAATGATTGAATGCTAAGTGCGGGGAGGATGTTGATGTGTGTGGTAGAGGCCTACTGGCTTTTGAGCACGGCCTTCGTTAAATGTACATGTTACCTTGGCATTGATTTGGGGTCCTGTTGATTGTTATTTGAATATGTCTTTTAGGTATTCATGATACTAACATGATGTATTCTTATCGGGTTGATCCTTTGTTCAAGCTGTTGTAGTGAAGGTTTGACGTGGGGAATTGCATTATGTGTCGTCATAGAGGTTTAAAACAAAGCAAAGAAAGTATGGTGATAGGGTTAGTGGCTAGCGGCTAAGTTGGATGGTTTGTTTTGTTGTCATGCTTCTCTTGGATGTAATTTTTTTGAAGGTTTGGTTTTAATAAAATTAACTTGTTTTGCTGAAAAAAAGTCCTTATAAGTTGAAATATTAAAAAAATTAAACTTTACCTCTTGAATTTTAAGTTTAAATACTTAACAAGCCCTTGTATTTATAAAACTCAATGTTTAATCCTGGCTCTATCTTTAACTACTAGCTCCACGCATGGGTGGTAGAAATAATTATGATTCCAAACTTCAGTACTTCCAAAAACTACCGTATAAAGAATCAAAATCAATACATCTAAGAGCTATAATAAGATCAGTTAAAAAAACCTATAATAATATAAACATAACAACGTAAAGATGAAATTAACCAAAAGTAAACATTAGAGGACAACCAAACTGGAAACAGAACCAACTTATAGACTTGACTCAAACTATAAAAATCTAAACTTGAACTTACACACGCGTTAGTGGTTGTTTTGAGTGGTTTATGTTTTTAATTTTATTGTTATAAAATGAATATTTGTGGTTATGTTTGACATTGTCGATATATGACAAGCACACATAATATAGTCACAAAATGATTGTACTCTTCCCCCATTGGAAATTGAAATCTCCCATCAAACAAGAGCTATGAACAACGAATAGCAAGCCTTACCGTGATTCAGGTTACAAAACAAAGAACACAGACCCACATTCAATCTCGATTCTGAATTCTCACATCTGTCAGCCTTTGAAAGTTGATGTCTGAAAGTCTCACTCAGTCCATAATTTCAATGCATTAATATAAGGTATTCCAGACTCAGCTTTCCTGTTGATTCTTCCCATGTGCTTTTCGACCAAAAACAAGTAAATCCAAGAGCACTCACTATGAATTCAAAAGTTGACGAGACGTGTCCGAATTTTTATTTTCATAACGCATGTTTTTTGGATTTTAGTACGGGTGTCACTATGAATATATGTTTAGATTAATTAAGATTTTATATATTATATTTATATCTTCATATTAATCAAGCCCTATCTCCTCTTTTTTTTTTCCTTAAAGACTTATTATGTTATAGTCAAGTTGGCTCATCAAGATATTTCATCTTAGTTCCGCCAGGTCGGTCGGTAATTACATTGAACCCAAATTAATTCAAAATTAAAGTTTGATTAAGCCCTAAACATGGACAAGCTCTTTCGATATTGTTTTTATCCTCTACAAAACTCAAAATTTAGAGCTTACGTAACGAATATCAAATTCCTTATTGTTTGACCTATTAGACCACTACATGTCATTAAAGAATATAATTTCATTTTTTACCCTCTACAAAACTTAAAATTGAGAGTTTACTTAACGAATATCAAATTCCTTATTGCTCGACCTATTAGAATTAGACCACTACATATCATTGAAGAATATAATTTCATTTTTGTGTGTGTTTGAACCACTTGTGTTCCCATCTATCTGTTTAGCCGTGTAAACAAAAACTAATTTTATCGAGTCGAGTATGACCACAAGAGCAACAAGGCTCATACATCAAGTACTATTTAATTCCCTTATATTCTCATGAATCGAACCTAAAACTTTAGTTAAACTGGAACAACTCGAGTCGGTTATAATTTCATGTACAGCTAACGAAAAGAAAGTAAACTAGTTCTTTTTTTAATGATATAATTTATGGACTTCAACTCTGAAATTATGAGTGGAAGAGACGGTAACCTGTGCGCATACACTGTGGGTAAACACTGCAATTTCAGGTGTAGAACCTAATAAAATTTACAACCAAATTTAGCAAGGCAAAGGGGCCAGCTAATTGGCTGCTAGTCTTTCAATAAATCTTCAGCTAAATGAGGGCAGTATCTTTTGTTCAAACCGGTTTCTCTGTTGAAACTGCATCTCTTTTCATCTCAAGAAACAAGGAAAAGGAAATGGATGGGTGCACTCAGATTTCCCTTCGTTTCAGATAAATCAAAGCTTTTCCGAATGATATGAAATGTGCAGCCATTAGATCCATTTTCAACATGTCCTATTTGTGCTAATTAATAATACGTAAAGATGGATACTTTCCAATATGATTTCCATGACCAAACTCCATTTCATTGCTATATATTCTCAGCTATCAGCAACTGAGAATTAGGGTTCTTTTTGTTTCTTCATATTAGCTTAGACTGTCTTTTTCCTTTTGATTTTTCACTAGGTTACCCATGGAGAAGAGTTTCAGTGACATTTTGAGAGACCAAAGTGTTGCCAATAAAGCCATTAAAGGCGACAAGCTTAAGGATTCTTCATGGGACTGTGATAGGAATCAAGGTTATCTATGTGAGTTTCCATGGCTGCCGAGATCTTACGCTTGCAGTTTCTGCAAGAAGGAATTTAGGTCGGCTCAAGCATTGGGTGGCCACATGAATGTTCATAGGAGAGAGAGAGCTAGGTTATTAAGACACTCACCCCCTTCTTTTCTCAACCCTAACCCTAACTTCTCCTCATCTTCTTCTACTACTACACCATATTATGGTTTCCTTTGTAAAATGGAGAAATGGCGAGGCGAAGGTAGCTTCATCGGTCCTTTGAGTTCGACAGGCTCGGTTTCGACGTACATGAAGGGTGCAAAACCATGTTTTGGAGTCAAAGAATTCAACGGTTATGGTTGCGGTGATAAGTTCATGAAGAATTCAAAGTTGAAGATGAAGATGATGAATGAGATTGTCATTAGTGATTCGGATGAAGATTCGGATTTAGAACTTCGACTGGGATGCTCTTAAATACATATAAGAATGAATGAATTTAGGAATTTAAACTCTGTAGTTCACCGATTGATGGTAGATACAATCTCATGTACAATGCAAGAGATTGAGAGAAGAGAATAAGGGAATTAAGGCGAGATAAGTTGAAGTTTGGGGAGGAAGGGCGAATTGGGAAAGTAAATTGAATACGCCTGAGGAATTTTTCAAGAGAATTTTTTTTCAATAATAGTTCACTTGACTTAAGAGACGCAATGGTAGCATGTACGAATGTTATGTTTCCGATATAATGACAAATTTAGTTAAATGCTTAATTATATCAAATGAAGTATTTGCTTTAGATTTCATATATAGCATTGGACATCTCTACCATCTTCTTTTTCAGTTTTTTATGAATTTGAGTAGAGTGCAATATTGTATGTTTTACGCCAAACTCTTAACTAAGTATACTTATTTGAAGATAATGTTACGATATTACAAATTTAAAACTACTCGAGTTCAAAATGGAGATTTTTTACAATAATATCAATTGAATTAATAATCATTGGACATTCAATAATAATCCTTGAATTAATGCTTTTAAATTAGTTTGTTGATGTTTTATTACTAAATATATGCCAAAAAAACATATTTGGATATGAGAGGATGTATTTTAAGTTTTTTTTATTGAATTTATATAAAAAATGCTTACTCACGTCCAATACAATTAGGATTAAGTGGCCCGACAAGTGTATTAGATGTAATTAGGTTGTTAGAGATATGGACCATCAAATTGTCACGGGGCTAGGGCTCAACCCCAGTGATCCGTGCGGCCTTAGACGCCTTTGACGCTAATCGGTCGATTCTCGCGCCTAAGTAAGCCTTCAATCAGCCTTGCGAGTACTCCTGCTCGACAACGGCTCGGACAAGCCCTCCAGGCTTCGATGGATGCGGAAGCGCTTTAAGCACTATGGTGGCTACTCTTGGCCACTCGAGAGGCAACTAGCTCAAAGAGCTTTAGAAACAAAGACAACTTAAAGGGACGAGAGGAAAACTAGAGTAAATGCCTCAGAGTCTTATTACTCTTCTCAAATGAGATAATGAATGGAATGAGATGGATTGGATGATTACAAATGAGAGTGGGAGGCTCTCTATTTATAGTTGAGCTCCCACTCAATCAATGGTCCGGATCGATTTACATGGATGGCCAGGATTAGCCCAAATCCTTACAAGAATTTCTAATCTAGGAAAGAATATCAAATCCTACCTAATTACATCAATTAGTAGGTTTCTTTCCTCAGATAGTTGATCACACCCGATATGGCAAGATTCCTCGTTTGACTTCTTGTCTCCTGCCATTTTTGAAAAGCTAGTGTGATCGGGCTCTCTAGAATTCTCCAAGTGTTGGGCCAAGTCTGGTGGTCTTGGCAAGTCCGATGATCCGCTTTGAACCCCTTGGGCGGATCCTTGCGCAACTGTCTCGGACCAAAAGATTTGGGCCGTGACAATCCCCCCCACTAAACTTGGTGACGCCCTCGTCGCTGCACTAGAACGATCCTGGGTAGGGCCTCCTTGGATGTTGCTACCTATTACCTCGGTTTGGTGCTGTTCCCTCATTTGAACTGCTCGCCTCGGCTTCTACCGCCATGGAATTCCTCGATCCTCTGCACTATTACTCACATCGTCTTGGTGGCTTCTCGACGTCTTGGCTTGCTCATGTCCCCCCATAAGGACTGCTCGCTCCGACTCTTCCCGCCAAGTGATGTCGCGTGCTATGACGCCTTCGGATACATCGCCGTTGTATGAGCTTTCTCCTACAAGCCTTGGTTTGCCTTGATCCCGCGGCAAAGTCTTGGGTGTCACCATATTGAACACCGGACGAACTCTCAGACTTGTCAGCCCATCAGTTTGGCTCCTTAGAACTCTGAAAGGTCCATTCCAAGCTTCGTCTCCCCCGTATCGATGGTTAGGTCCAACTCGACCTATGCTCATCAAACTCGGCAAATCAAACTCAAAAACACTAGAGTGGTGTTTGAGATGTACCTTTCTCTCGATTGCATTTACTCTAAAATGGGTCAGCCCTTCTGTCTCCACAAAGTCTGGCCCCCTTTGCATCGAACCTCCCTCGTTGAAGTTTTTTGTATGCATCGGCACCTTTTGCCTAAGGTCCGTTGCCCCTCGTTGCACTCGCCCCTCTGACTTGAAGTTTGGTGCACTCTTCTTGCATCGACCCTTCTTCTTCGAAGTTCGGTGCTTCCTCTTACGTCGGTACTTCTTACCTGAAGTCCTTTGCTCGTTCCCCACCTTGCCCATGGGTGGTGTCTTCCCGGTTGCAATGTCCCTAGGCTTTGCCCCCTTCGCCGCTCCATTGGTCTCAAAAGCGATGTTCTTTCCCCGAACATCCTCGGTAAGCACTCTCCTAGCCTTCCTGGACATGTTCACCTTTTTTTGTTTTCGGTCTCCCTTGGCCTTGGCAGAACTAGACAGCTTCGAACCAAGCTTTGTAGCTCGTTTCCTTTGGGCTTGTCCCTCGTCTTGGACTCCTTGGCTCGAACTGGGTATCTCCGCAACTTGTGAGGCCCCTTACACTGGTAGCATTCCAATTGCTTCTTCTTCACCCTCGGCCTGACGGCTTTCTCATTCGTTGTCGCACCGTGGCTCGACCTTGGCTTGACTACTTTGGCACTCGTAGTTGCACCTTGGATTTCCCTTGGCTTATTGACACTCGCAATTTCGCCAAGTCGCATTACTTCCCCTTTTGTCTCATCTTCTCTCTTGATGAGTACAGCAAGGCGATTCTTCTCGGGATAGCTCCTTATCACATGTGGGCCATCGCAGAAGTAACACTTCATCTTCCTGCTCGCCTTCTTCTTTGGCACGGACTTAGCCTCGCCATTCCTACAGTCACTCGTCGTGGGCTTGGACGTCTCGGCACTGACTGGCTTGTCTCCTGTTGGCTCGGTCAACAACTCGGCCGCATCTTTGGCCTCCCGAATCTGGGCACCTCCTTGTTCCAATGCAAGCCTTGCCCTAGGCCTAAGTCCCTCGAAGATGGTGGCAAGCGCACCTCATTCACTCATTGCACTCTTGCAACTGAGTAGCTCTTCCTTGAGCTCATTCACCTCGATCCGCAAAGCCTGCACCTCGGCTTCGCAAGCATTACTCTGTCGAACTATCTCTACCTCGTTGCGAACTCGCCACGTCTCATCCTTGAACTTGTCCTCCATGGACTCTAATCTTTCAAGGCGGGACTCCAATACATCCTGGATCTCCTTCATGGACTCCATGGTTTCTTTGAGGAAGAAATCTTGGTTGTTCAACATCTCGCTCATGACGTCGTATTCCTTCCTAAAAGAATCAAAAGTCTGAGTAGAAACGTAATCTCTTTGTCTTACCTCGTTCAATATCTTCCATTTTGATGCCATCTCGGTCACTTATTTGCCACAAACTAGCTTGCTCACTTTGACTAGCTCGAAAGCAAATCCTCGCCTAACTTGACTGTAACACCAAGTAGGCTCGAATGCAAGCCCCATCGTCTCTCTTTGATACCACTTGTCACGGGGCTAGGGCTCAACCCTAGTGATCTGTGCGGCCTTAGACGCCCTTGACGCTAATCGGTCGATTCTCGTGCCTAAGTAAGCCTTCAACCAGCCTTGCGAGTACTCTTGCTCGACAACGGCTCGGATAAGCCTTCCAGGCTTCGATGGATGCGGAAGCGCTTTAAGCACTATGGTGGCTACTCTTGGACACTCGAGAGGCAACTAGCTCAAAGAGCTTTAGAAACAAAGACAACTGAAAGGGACGAGAGGAAAACTAGAGTAAATACCTCAGAGTCTTATTACTCTTCTCAAATGAGAGAATGAATGGAATGGGATGGATTGGATGGTTACAAATGAGAGTGAGAGGCTCTCTATTTATAGTTGAGCTCCCACTCAATCAATGGTCCGGATCGATTTACATGGATGGCCAGGATTAGCCCAAATCCTTACAAGAATATCTAATCTAGGAAAGAATATCAAATCCTACCTAATTACATCAATTAGTAGGTTTCTTTCCTCAGATAGTTGATCACACCTGATATGGCAAGATTCCTCGTTTGACTTCTTGTCTCCTGCCACTTCTGAAAAGCTAGTGTGATCGGGCTTTCTAGCATTCTCCAAGGGTTGGGCCAAGTCTGGTGGTCTTGGCAAGTCCGATGATCCGCTTTGAACCCCTTGGGCGGATCCTTGTGCAACTGTCTCGGACCAAAAGATTTGGGTCGTGACAATCAACTGTCACGGGGCTAAACTTCTGAACCAGCCCGACGTGCGGCCTTAGTCGAGTCCTTAAGACAAACGACTAAGTAAGCCTGAATCCTCGACCTGAAATATCGAATTCCGAAGCCACCGAAGAACGCAAGATCATTCTTAGCGGAAGCAAACTATGAGATCGGCTACGAAGAACTCTGAAAGAACGCGAAGAACAAGAGAAGAACAACTCAGAGAATTTAGAGTGAATGCGCTTTTTATTAATCAAGAATAGATGAAAGAATTGATGATTACAACTGAGGTGGGGAGACCTCTATTTATAGTTGAGTCCCTCTAATTCGACGGTCCCTACTGATTTACATCAACGGCCTAGATACAACTCTACCAACCACAAGGCATAATGCCAAGAATATTCCTTAGTTATATATGGAAAGAATCTCATATGTTCACAAAGGTGTGGATGGATAAGCCTTCTTGGATCTTCCCACGGATCGGGCCAGTCTGGTGGTCTCTTCAAGCCCAAAGTGTGCCTCAGAACCTCATAGACATCTTGGTGTGCACCCTGTGGTGCTAATGACTCGGACCTGGGTTCACGGCCCGTGACATTCTCCCCCACCAAACTTGACGATGCCCTCGTCGCTGCTCCGGAATGAATTTGGAAACGATCCTGGGACCTCCTTGGCACCTTAGCTTTCTCCCAACTCTGAATCGGGCTTGGTTGTCCCCCCATAAGGACCGCTCTTCCCATAAAGAGCACATGACTCGTGTTGGGTTGTCCACCCATATGGACTCCTTGCTTCGGTTGCCACTGCCATGTAACATTGTTCGTCGAACCACCTCGCACATCTCGGCCGTAGGAACTCTTTCCTAGCAGCTGGGATTTGTCTCCACTTGGATCACCATGACCCTCGAACAAAGGTTTGGATGCCGCCTTTGAACTTTTACCATCTGATGGGTTAGGTTTTCTGCTGCCTACACCCAACAAACCGGACAAATCAAAACCAAAAACACAAAGATTGTGTTCGAGATGTACCTTCTTCGGGATAAACTCTCTCGCGTTCACTCTAAAATGCATCGGCCCTTCTACATCCTTGAAGTCCGACGCCCCATTTTGCATTGCCACTTCTTTCTCCACGAAGTTCAATGCACCCTCCACCTTGCCCAACGGTGGCTCTTCACATAACGAATCGAGCTTCAAAGCCTCGCTCTCTTCGGGCTCGTCCTGTACCTTGGACTGCTTGATTCTATGTGGGCAATCACGCCAACGATGTGGCTCCATGTAATGAAAACATTTTCATTGCACTTTCTCCTCCCTATACTTGACTCTATCGGGGCAATCGAGCCAACTGTGTGGCCCCTCGCAACGAAGACACTTTCGCTGCACCTCCGGCTTGACCGTTGTAGATGAAACAATCATGCCAGCTCTAGCTTCCCTTTTCACGGACTCATCATTTACCTTGATGGCTGAAAGGTCGGCTTTCTTGGAACAATCCTTTGACTCATGCTCGCTATCACAATAGAAGCACCTCCGTGGCTTCATTTCCCATGGTCAGACTAGCATCCTGGGCTTGTTCCACCTCGATGGCTTTTCCCTGCCATGCGAAGTCCCATCCATCTTTGTCGAAGCCTGCACCTCGGCTCCAACGGCATCACTTCATCCCTCCACTTTGTCCGTCATGCCTGATATGCCTTCTACTCCCCCTCCTGGCCCTTCACCTCGAGGCTCTCCTTGGCACTCATGAGGCTTTTTCTCTGGAACATGGTGGTTTCGAACTTGGCCCATATCCTCTAACACGACGCCACAAAGTCTCTATCCTCTGGGTCCTTCCTTCGACAGCCTGGGCCTCGTCACCCATCTATGCTGCAGCATTTCCTCCTTTCCTTGTCTCCATCTCCAACAATGCCTTCCACGAACACTCGATTCACCAACCGTGGCTACGAACTGTGGGCTCTGATACCAACTGTCACGGGGCTAGACTTCTGAACCAGCCCGACGTGCGGCCTTAGTCGAGTCCTTAAGACAAATGACTAAGTAAGCCTGAATCCTCGACCCGAAAGATCGAATTCTGAAGGCACCGAAGAACGCAAGATCGTTCTTAGCGGAAGCAAACTATGAGATCGGCTACGAATAACTCTGAAAGAACGCGAAGAACAAGAGAAGAACAACTCGGAGAATTTAGAGTGAATGCGCTCTCTATTACTCAAGAATAGATGAAAGAATGGATGATTACAACTGAGGTGGGGAGGCCTCTATTTATAGTTGAGTCCCCTCTAATCTGACGGTCCCTACTGATTTACATCAACGACCTAGATACAACTCTACCAACCACAAGGCATAATGCCAAGAATATTCCTTAGCTATCTATGGAAAGAATCTCCTATGTTCACATAGGTGTGGATGGATAAGCCTTCTTGGATCTTCCCACGGATCGGGCCAGTCTAGTGGCCTCTTCAAGCCCAAAGTGTGCCTCAGAACCTCATGGACACCTTGGTGTGCACCCTGTGGTGCTAATGACTTGGACCTGGGTTCACAGCCCGTGACAAAATTCACTTCCCAACAACAACATTAACAACTGTTGGCCCAATGTGGCCCAACATTAACCAGCTCCGTCCCTCTGTTGATTTCATCTTATGCAAAAAGCTAAATATGTGGCTGAAGTTGAACCATAATTTTATCGTTATATTAGGTTATAATTTTACAATTTTACCATATATTAACTTGTAATTTTTAGAATAACTTATGTATAACTTTGGTTTTTAAAAGGATTTGAAACTTTTATCGATCTCGAACTTTATCTTCATCATCATCAGAATCAATTATTATAAGTATTAATTGACTTCGAACACACATAATAAAACTAAATTATGACTTCAAAGTTCTCGTTTCTTTCTCATCATCATTAAGCTAAGGCTTCGTTGGCTAGATAAACTAATTACACAGGTTCAAAAATATAACTGTATAAACCTATAACTATTATCTAACGTAAAAAAATATTGTATGGTTCCGGCTCACCATATCATTTATAGTCTCGTCCACTAGGAATCAATCAATTAATTTTTTATGTTGTTTTTTTAAAGATGAATCTTCACCTTTTTTGCTATATAAATAGAGAGTGAGTGGTTACATAAAAATTGATTATGAATGGATTAATAACATAGAAAAAGAGATTAATTAGTTGATTTTTAGTAGATATTGACCATAAATAACGTGGTAAATCGATCTATAAAATAATTTCACTATCCAACATATATTTTATGACATCAAATAGAAAAACATGAAAAAACAAGAATAGACAAATGAGTACTAGAATACATTTACATCCTACAAAATTTTATAATTTATACCATAATATAAAATTTTACGTCCGCTTATATTTTTTATCATTCTGTATTTTATCAAAAGATTACAAGTATTTATATATTAAGAATGAATCATAAGTATATTTGCCACACAAAAAACAAAGAACGATAAGTATCTTCTCTCCTTCCCCATAGACACCGCTAGCCTTTTTCATATCCCTTTTGCTTAATTTGTAGCGGCACTAATTTTAGTGTTAGTTACCAATCATCAGTGTTTATTATTTTTTTTAATTGTTTTTACTTTTAATAAGAATTTCTGCTCATGTGGAACGCGTTTCCTCTGTTTTTATGATACGCTTTTCCTCGACTTTTGTAGTTTGTTTCATCTATCGTTTGGCACGATTGTAACATACATTAGTGGCCGTTTGGTGCTCGTATAGAGATTCTTATGATGCTAGTTTTCTGATTTAATTATGTCGGTGGTCATAGAAAAAATTGATCCCCACTCGTTTGATAGTTTGTTAGCCGATGTAATCAGAACTGTGTAGCAGAACAATCTACCAGATAATTTGGTTCGCTCACCACTCTTTTTTCATCCGGTAAAACTCCCATTTGATTAGATATAAGGAGATTCATGAATATTTCTGGGATTTGATGGTATGTTAACCTCTATTAAAGTGTTTGCTTTGCACATTTGTATGAAATTTTTAGTGGACTAGTCTCCTTTTTCTTTTTTTAATGTATTGTATTTGTAATACAACATTTTAAAATAAATGAAATATTCGTAGCTTCTAGACTAAAAATCTATAAACCCTTGTCAAACAGTCTACAAACTACACCACATATCACTTCCAAATTGAAAAAAAAAAAAAGATGGATCGAACATGTCCTGTCGGCATTGAAAAAGGACACAAACAATGTTAAAACAAGGAAATCACATTTTAGGACCATAAATTATGATATGTTACGCCATTATCAAATTAAGGCACCTAAATTTCTCAGCCTTTTGCAGCCAAAAAGCAAAAGAATGTTATTACTGGACAGGAATGCTTCCCCAACAACTGACTTTGAAAATCACATCCCTAGAAAACGAGCATTTAGTCAAAGATCCTGGCCTTAGATTTCCATGGACAATATCTTGTCTTCACACCCTAATTTCAATTTGTTGTAAGAACAAAGGCATTTAAAGTCTTTTTGTTCATTGTATTTGCAAAATTGCATATTTTAGTAATGTGCATGAACTAATTTTGCAATCAAAGAATTGGGACGAAGAAAATGAGTGAAGTTTCTCTTATGTTGATTGAGTGGTAAACTTAGGGCCTTCGAAGGTTAAGGTTACATCAATTTACATGTTCAAAAACATATGAATTGATGATCGAAATATATTTATGATTAGATTTGATGTTGTTTTAATTAGCGTTTATTTTGTCATCTCGTTAATCTATTTCTTTTTTGGACTCCCGTGCAGGTTCTCTAATATTGATACGTACTTACAATTGCCCCATATAGGTAGTGATTGAGTTGTGATAAAGTCAGTTTATCAATGTCTGTCATTGTTATATGCATTTTTATGTTATTGTTTAGACATTCTACCCTACTCACTGATAGACTAATTTGAGTCAGATACTTCAGAGACACATCACGTGGACAACCCTTCTAATTCAATTTTTTTTATTCACTATGTCTAAAAAATTAGAAGAGTTGTAAGATATTACTAGGCTTATATAGATTATTTAAAAGCTAAATATTAATCGTAGAATTAGATTAATCTTCATCCTATTGAAAGAAGTGGAAGGCATAAATAGGTGGACTTACTCATTTTTGTCGGGCAATCTTGAAATTTAAGAATTCTAACACTTTGTAAACATTTTCCAAACCAATAAAGCCTTTTTCAAAAAAATATATATATATATATATACTCAATACTTGAGTTTTTTTTTTTCTTTCCTACTTAAAACGCATGTGACTTATTGTTTTTTACTATGTTTAGCTTACGCTTAAAGCTTTTTTAAAGAGTTTAGTTGGCTTATGATGTGTTTAGTAATATTTTTTCTACGAGCGTTAGAGCGTCAAACGGAAAAATAATGTCGAAAAGGCACAATGTACACGCTAAACGTACGTTTTCTCACGCCCAAACGCGTGTTTCGTCGCAGTTAATTTTCCTAGCTTCTCTAAAAGAGTTGGTTTACAATAAGTTTACGTTAAAAAATACCTACTAAATGGACTCTTAATCACTAAAAACGAGAGTGTCCTCCATCAAATTTAATATTTCAGTTATTTTTATTTCTTGAAAAATATTTTTTAAAATAAAAGCCTATAGACTATAATAAAAATAAAGAAAAGAAAAAGTGTTATTTGTCACCTATTGGATCTTGATATTTTTGTACAGAGGCAAAAAAATCTTAGTTCTAGCATAGTGAACACCTTCAAATTAAGGGTATCAACCATAAGAAGCAGTGAAAAAAAGAAGAAAATATAGATCAATTAGCAATGTTGGAGAAATAAAGCGTATCTATGTTGAATAATAGAGAGATATATACTATTTTAGTATAGTTTAATGCTAACAATTAAAAATTGGAAAATTGCAATGCAATTAAGTTATAAATACTTTAGGGCATCTTGAGCAGGAACGCTTGTAGAATTTCATGTAAAGGGATTTAAGTTATTAGAAAGTTTTATTAAAAATATAGGAGCCTAAAATTATAATATTTTAAGAATGAAGAATTAAATTATTAATAAAAAATATAAAAAAATATATAATTTATAAGAAAACTTAAAATTTTTAAAAAATGTGTCGGTCTCTATCCTCGAGTATGTTATCTTCTTTCTCCTGTTCCTCGAATCCGTTCTTATCTCCTCCATTAGGTGAAAAAGGCAAAACGCAGAATAAATACCCTTTCTTTTCTTTTTTGTTTCTAAGAACACACAAGGCAAAATTTTAGTGTTCTGGAGAATGTTGTATTGTAGATGAAAAGGCAAAAGAGGCAAATATATAGAACGAAGAGATCCGAATTGGCGAGAAGAATTGAGACAGTTAAGTCAATTACTCGGAATTATTACAACGTAAAACGTTTGCTTTATGTTCTATAGCTTCGAGTGGTACCACTGTTATCATATTAATTTTCTAAAAATGTTTTGATTAATCAATAAGTTAAATTTTAAAATAAGTATTATTTTATAAATGTATTGTATTTTGTTTACACAATTTTTTTTATCTATTTTAGCGTGTAAGGGTTCTACTTATAACTCAATGATTTAGGGTTTATATTTTAGGATTGAGGGATTAGAGTTTAGAGTTTTAAAATTTTAGTTTTTAAAGTTTAGGATTAAAATAGACGGATTGTGGAGAATTCTTATATCTAAAACCTAACTTTAAAAACCCTAAAAATAACCTTTAAACCCAAAATAAAGAAAATTTAAGAGTAAACGTCATGTACTAATATGCGTTACTAATAATATGTACTAATATGTATCATTAATTATTTCAATAAAATTTAAAATCATGTTCTTCTTGAGAATAAAATTTTATTATTGTTTTAATTAAAAATAATAAAAAAATCTGAAAAATACCAAAAAAAAAAGTGTTTAAACAATTTTTATTCTCAAAATAGAATAATCACGCTTTAGGTCCTATGATTTTAAATTTTATTAAAATAGTTATGATATATATCGGTAAACGGCGTTTATCCTTGACTCATCCCAAAAATAGACAAAATATACATAGGAATGACAATTTAACCCAGAACCGACTATATAGGAGCGGTTTTTTTAAAACAAATTCGAGTTTGGGGCAAGGCAGGTTTTGGAAAGGATATACTCGGGGTCGAGTTTAAGGTAAAACTCTCCGACCCGACCAGACCGATATATTTTAGGGTAAACTACATAAATGACCACTATATTATGGGTTTGGATTCGATTTGACCACTATACTTCTAATTGTAGCAATTAAACCACTGAACTATTATATTGGAGTCAATGTAACCACCGCCGCTAGAAATAACAGAAGGGGTGACGTGGCCAGTTAGTAAAACTTTGTATAATTACACATTGGGTCCCTGCTATTTACATATTTTATCAATTTGGTCATAATTTTATTTAATAAAATAATTTGATTATTTAATTAGGTGGTGACATGTGTTGCCACCTTATTGGAGTGTCGCCACCTTATTGGAGGGCTTTTTCTTTATATATTTGATTTAATAATTTTTATTTCCTTCCTCCAATCAGGTGATGACACGTGTCGCCTGATTAAATAAATTTAATAATTAAATTAAAGTTAACAATATTTTTTATATATTTTAAATTATAGTTAGTGCACGATTTAAAATCAAAAAATTAAAATTATATCGAATATAATTATATTTGATATTATATCAAATATAATTTAAAATCAAATATAATTATATTGAATATAATTTTAATTTTTTGATTTTAAATCTTGCACTAACTATAATTTAAAATATATAAAAAAATATTGTTAACTTTAATTTAATTATTAAATTTATTTAATTGGGTTAGATGTTTTTATACATCATAAGTATGTCATGTTCGAATTCCTTAAAACCACATTTTCTTTCATTTTTCATGCATAAAAACTATCTAACAGATATATTAAATGTTGTAGTTTATAACCCAAAAATATGCTTGTCCTGGTAAACTCTCCCCACTTGCACTCCAAGGTCTTTGGTTTGATTCCATGTAGGGTTGCCCTCCAATAAGATATTGCCACCTAATTAAATAATCAAATTATTTTATTAAATAAAATTAAGACTAAATTAATAAAAATGTGTAAATAACATGGATCAAATGTATAATTATACAAATTTTTACTAACTGGCCACGTCACTTTTTCTGTTAGTTTCTAACAGCGGTGGTCACATTAAGTCCAATTTAATAGTTTAGTGATTTATTGCTACAATTAGAAGTATAATGGTCAAAACGAATCCAAACTCATAGTATAGTGGTCATTTATGTAGTTTACCCTATATTTTAATTAATATAGATTTTTATCATATTACAAAATTACCTCTGAATATATATACTTTTAGTGTTTTTCCCCCCTCATTCATTCATTTGGCCGCTTACTCCTCCTTATTTCCTCTTTCACATCTCATGTTTCAAATTCCTTCACCTCCTTTAATTTCTGCCGTTTCATCTTCTTTTCTTTATTTCTTTTTTGTTTTATAAGATTTTGCTGTTCTTTTTTCTTCACATTGTTTCTTATTCTTTTACTCTTTCTTGTTCCTTTGTTACCGAATCTTTTTATTGTTCAAAATGTAATTTTGATAAATCTTTTCATTTTTTTATGGGCTTTACTATGTATGTCGTTTGATCTTTAGATTTTCAGTTCTTACTATATCTATTTTTTTAGGTTTTGGTTTAGCTTTTGATTTTCAGTTCATAAAACTTTTTGAGTTTCAATTTTGATTTTTTAGGTTTCAATTTTCACTGGTTTACTTTTTTATTGTGATTTTCAGTTTAAGTTTATTTTTGTTTTCAGATTGCTTGTTTTGTTGCAGCAAATTATAGGTTTTGATTTTTAATTTTGTGTTATTTCTGTAAATTGAGTTTAAGTGGTTTATTTTTTTAGTTTGATCTATTCAAAAAAATGTAAACAAAAATACGTCGGGGCGGGTTTATGCCTTAGATTTCGGGGCGGGTGAACTGAATTTTTCCCGGGTTGGGGTTGGGTTGAGTATATAGTATTTTGGCTTAGGGCGGATCTGTAAAAAACCCGCCTCGCCCGTTTCAATCCCTAGGTTTACACACCATGTGCATCGGATAACTATTTTTTTAAAAATATTTATAAAATTGGAAAGGATGATTATACATGTAATTACACCCATTGTCCTTTAAGCCTTGAAGTGGAACACCCAAAATTCAGTTTAAATTTTTTTTCAATGTCCAGTGATCGAAAAATAAATTTCGATGATCTTTTATTGATTTGAGCTTAAAGGTATGTGACTGGTAAAGAGAAATTTGAATCGAATGTGATTTAATTACCAAATTCATGTACCAGTATATTCAAAGAAAAGTCTAAGTATCAACGTGTGAAAAATGAACAAGTTCAAGGACTAAAATATAATTTATTCTTATCTAAAAGAAAAAAAAAAAGAAGAAAAATCATATTGAGGAAGTCCTGCCAAACAAGGGATAATTAGGTCTTTAAAACATGTTGGCAATTTGGAAGAAAAAAATGACAGTTACTTTTTTTTCGAAAAAATTATTTATACACAAAAAAGACTGCAGAGATTAGATTGGTTTTCAGACGAAAAAAATGAATAAAAATAAAATTAAGGAAATGGAAAATAAAACAAATCTTTTTGGGTACGATAAGGACGTTTTGGTTCAAAATGGCGTCTAAGTTCTTTTCATGTAAGAAAGTGGGCCCCCTTCTTCTTCCTCTTCTTCTCATTCTTTCTCTCTTTGCTTAGCTTCCTTATAAAATCAAAGGGCTGCTTGTTTGAAGGATTTGTTTTTTGTTTGATCGGCTCAAAAAGATAAAGGAAAAGGAAAAGGAAAAGGAAAAGGAAAAGCTTTCGAATTTATATTTACATTTCTGTTCTTTTTTCTCATGTTTTGGTTCTTTGAAACATGCTCAAATGATTGAATTTGGAACGCGTTAAGAAAAGGCTCAAGCTTTGGAGAGTTATCAAAACACGTGTTTTTTTGGCTTTGCATGTCATAGAAAATCAAAAGATCTGAAAGGTGGTTTCTTTTTACTGCCCTCCTTCTGGTTTTCTGGTAAGTTTCTGGGTTTTCTTCTTCCTTTTGTTTTAGTTTCTTCTCCGGGCTTGATTTTCAGCCTGCATTTCTGGGATTTATCAGACGAAATGTTTTTTTTTGTTTCTGGGTTTTGTTTTCTGTGTGGGGCTGCTCTGAGAAAGCCTTTTTCTTTTCTTTTTTAAATATATATATATATATATTTTTGAGTGAAGAAAATGTCGTGTTCTTTTTTATATTATTCAAATGATGTATAAAACTAATAAAAATATGAAATTTTAGGTTTGGATAAAGAGTTTTGGATTAGATTATTATTATTATTCTTAACATGCTATTCTGTGATGTGCACTGTGTTAGATCTTAATTCAATGCCATAAATTCTTATATTTTGGTGGTTTTCCGACAGTACTAAGTTGTCTTTCCATTACAGGCAATGAGAATTGAAGTTTGGGATTATAATGTTGTTGCTCAAGGGAGCTGTGAAGTGTTTCCAAATAGCATGGAATTTGTATGATTAAATGGATTGAATGAAAGGGTAGAAGCAATGTTAAAGGCATTAGCCACCGGGTTGTTGGTTTCCTCCGTTCTGTTAACGGGGGCTGCCGCCTCCGATAACGGCTTTCCGAGGTGTAATTGTGACGATGAGGGGAAATTTTGGAGCTTCGAGAGCATCTTAGAGACTCAAAGAGTGAGTGATTTGTTGATTGCCGTGGCGTATTTTTCGATCCCTGTCGAACTGCTTTACTTTGTTAGCTTTTCGAGTGTGCCATTCAAATGGGTCCTCTTTCAGTTCATTGCCTTCATCGTGCTCTGCGGATTGACACATTTGCTCAATGGCTGGACCTACGGTCCCCATCCGTTTCAACTAATGTTGGCTCTTACCGTGTTCAAGATCCTCACCGCGCTGGTCTTGTGTGCGACCGCGATTACTCTTATTACGCTATTTCCCTTACTTCTCAAGGTCAAGGTGAGGGAGCTTATGCTGAAGAAGAAGACTTGGGACCTAGGACGAGAAGTCGGTATTATAATGAAACAGAAGGAGACCGGTGCCCATGTCCGTATGCTAACTCAAGAAATCCGTAAATCGTTGGATAGGCATACCATTTTGTACACCACAATGGTGGAGTTGTCCAAGACATTAGGTTTGCAAAACTGTGTTGTGTGGATGCCGAACGAGATCAAGACCGAGATGAATCTGACTCATGAACTCAAAGGAAAGAACTATTCGTATAATTTTACCATTCCGATTTCCGATCCGGATGTTGTGAGGATTAAAGGGAGTGATGGAGTGAACATTCTTGATTCTGACTCGGCTCTTGCCACGGCAAGCAATGGAGAGTGCGGTGTGCCAGGACCAGTGGCGGCTATTCGGATGCCAATGCTTCGAGTATCCAATTTTAAAGGGGGAACTCCTGAGCTAGTTCAGACATGCTATGCAATATTGGTTTGTGTTCTTCCTAACGAACAAAATAGATCCTGGAGCAACCAGGAACTAGAGATGGTTAAAGTCGTTGCAGATCAGGTGGCTGTTGCGCTCTCTCATGCTGCCGTTCTTGAAGAGTCTCAATTCATGAGGGATCAATTGGTCGAGCAAAATCGAGCATTGCAATTGGCACGGCAGAATGCTATGAGGGCAAGTCAAGTTAGGAATGCCTTTCAGAAGGTGATGAGTGATGGAATGAGGAGGCCAATGCATTCGATTTTAGGCTTGCTTTCGATGATGCAGGATGGAAATCTTAATAATAATCAACGTATTATCGTTGATTCAATGATGAAGACCAGTAATGTGCTATCGACCTTGATGAACGATGTGATGGATATTTCAACAATGGGTAGTGGAAGATCCCCATTGGTGAAGAGATCTCTTCGATTACATTCCATGATAAAAGAAGCTGCTTGTCTTGCCAAGTGCTTGGCTGCATATAGGGGTTTCGGTTTTTCAATTGAGGTTGATAAATCCTTGCCTGATCTTGTTTATGGTGATGATAGGAGAGTTTTCCAGGTGATACTGCATATGGTTGGGAGCCTATTGGATGGCAACAGCGAAGGCGGAACTGTAGTACTTCGGGTGTTCTCTGAGAATGGTAGTCAGGATCGGAATGATCAGAGATGGGCTGCATGGAAGCACAGCTCTTTGGATGGAGATGTACATATCAGGTTTGAAATTAGGATCAAAAATAGCAACACTCTGTCAGAGGGCAGCTCAATTTCGGAGGTACAGATTGGTGGGAGAAGATATAACAGCCATAGAGCCGAGGAACGGTTGAGCTTCAGCATTTGCCAAAAGCTAGTGCAGGTAAGAATGCTAAACTGTTTGTGACGTGACGTTTGTTATCTATAATGCTCTAAGGCTTTTGATGCTTAGATCCATTCCGAAACTGAGGTTGGATTTCGTTTAGAACATTACGGAGTTGATAGTTTTTATAAGAATTTGCTAGGCTGGAGGTGTTAATTGTTTCTACCATCGATTAATGCAAACAGAAAATTTACTCTGACAAAACAAATGATGCATTGCTGCTATTGTAATAATCTTTATTCCCATGTTTATATTACTTCTCAATTAATTTGTTTTTCGTGATTTCGAAAAAATGTGTAGATGATGCATGGGAACATCTGGGTAGTACAAAACCCTCAAGGTTCTGCTCAAAGCATGGCACTCGTTATTCGGTTTCAAATCAGACCATCCATCAGTATAACAATCAATGAGTCTGGAGAATCTTCAGACCAGCCGGGCTCCAACTCTCTTTTCAAGGGCTTGCAAGTTTTACTTGCTGATGATGATGATGTGAACCGTGCCGTGACTCGAAAACTTCTCGAGAAGTTGGGATGCAGTGTTTCCACCGTGTCATCAGGATTTGATTGTCTCAGTTCCATCGGGCTAGCCTCATCTCCTTTCCAGATTGTCTTTTTGGAGCTTCAGATGCCCGAGTTGGATGGATACGAAGTTGCAACGAGAATCCGGAAATTCCGAAGTCGTAGTTTGCCGTTGATTATTGCCATGACCGCTAGTGCCGAAGAAGATATACAGGAAAAATGTTTGCATATCGGAATCAACGGAGTCATTCGAAAACCAGTGCTGATTCAAGAAATCACCATCGAGCTTCGGAAAGTCTTGATGCAGGCCAACAAAGTTTAAGTCACGGAGTAGCACCATGCTTGCTACATTTCCGATCAAAATGGTATACAAAGTTAGCTCCCTTTCCACCTTTTCTCCCCGGCTCAACCTGCATGATGCGGTTCACATAGATCGTTCTTCAGATCTGATCAAATAGTTCTTGATAGAGTTCTCTACAGAACATCACTCTTAATAAAAATAGATTTCATGCACAGTGCAAAAACTAGATTAAAGATGAATCATGTTGGAAGCATGTGAAAATAGTTGTAGAAAGTTGACACTCTCATATGTTACCATGATTCGGTTTTGTATATCATATCTCGTATTCATGTCTGAATATGTTATATCCGGATATATATATATATATATATATAGTATATAATAAACAACATGGGAATCATGATGGAAGCATGTGAAAACGTATTCGCCAATGACTGTCAAAAATATCTTCGTTCTTGTAATGCATGAACCTGCATTCCGAATAAGATTGGATATGAATATGTGTCCGATACGATCGTTCTTATTAGAAATCCAAGAATGCAGACAAAACTGAATTCACTATGACACGGTGAATTAATGGCGGCTTCTTAATTTTAAAATATTATTTGAAAAATGGAAAATCTTGGGTGCTCTGAGGAAGTGGGTGAAATGAAATGATGGGGAGAGAATCGGGGCCATTTATAGCAATAACTTTTGGTGTTGTTTTCGTTTTATTTGCTTTCCAAATTCATGCATGAACCCTTGTACTTTTAGCACGTACGATATGGACCCATTTTCCTTTATCTTATTGGGTAAATTCTAAAAATCATCACTCAATTTTGTTCTGTGACTTATTTTGGTCACTTAACTTTTAAAATAATTAATTTTAGCATTGAATGTTATCATTGACCTATTTTAATCAGTCCATTAAATCTCTAACATTGTTATGAAGTAAAATTACCGGTTCCTCACCTCACTTTCCTTCACCCCCACCCCTTTCTCATTTTCACGGCAACCCTCTTCTTTATCTCATTAAAGTCGCTCTGGTGAGTTTTTCGGCGAACCAAAATCACCATCCACCTTTAATTCGTTTGTATTTGGTTTTACATTGAGGGCAAGCTCCGTTTCTTTCTTTTCTCTCATATTCATAGCAGGTCCGGCAAACAGGGAAAGCACATTCGTTGCAGGCAACAAACGACTCCCCATCTACTATAATCTCAATCTCATCTCCACAAATCTGACATGTTTGGCCACTCAATTCTTTCACAGACTTTATCCGATAAAAACCACAACTACAAAGAAAATGTCATTAACACTTAGCAATGAAATATGACAACAAATCAAACAAAAATTAAAATCATTGATGAATGTTCTTCCGCGGCCTCGAAGGATAATGGTTCTCACTGAATCTCAAAAATACTTGAAAGTACTAAAACTAACTAGCTAATTACATCAAAACATGACCTGTTACCAATCAAAAGTAATAATTCTACGTTATTTTGCAAAATAAAACGAAATTGATTGTTTGCAGTTGTATCTTATTTTAATTTTAAATTATCTATACGTGATCTTGACAGGAATCAATTAACATGTTTTGCAACATCTTAAACCATACATGAACAAGAATCCTGTAAAAAAAAGAGATTATAAATAAGCAACTTCATTAAATATCGATATCTCCAGAAAATGCAAAACTCAATTAGCATTTTGAATAAATTCACACATCCAATTGGTCAATTTCCATTGGATTTGAATATTTCTGAAGAATTCAGAATTTAGCATTGACACATTTACACCAAAAACAGAATCTTATTCTTTTCTTCCAAATGGTGTCAAAATTCCCAGAATCTATACAAAAGGAACACCAAAATCTTAAATGCAAAATTCTCAGAATCTATACAAGAGGAGTCTCGGCTGGTGGTTTTGGTTTGCCGAAAAATTCATCGGAGCGGCGTTATTGAGATGAAGAAGGTTGCTGGTGAAGGTGAGAAAGGGGTGGGGTGGGGGTGAAGGAGGGTGAGGTGAGGAACCGGTGGTTTTTATTTAATTAAGTGTATTAAAAAAATATTAAAATATATTTTTTTATTATTTTTTATTTTTACATTATAACAGTGTTAGAGATTTGGCGGTAGAGTGACCAAAACTGGTCAATGTTTAAAGTTTGGTGCTAAAATTGATCATTTTGAAAGTTGAGTGGCCAAAATAGGTCAAAGAGTAAAGTTTTGTGATAATTTTTGTAATTTACCCTATTTATTTTCCTTTTTTACTTCAATCATTCATGCCACGTGGACCACTTACTTATCTAGTAACCCTAGCCCTCCAAATATTTTTTTCTCTTTTTTTTTCGTATGGGATAAGTATTGTTCAAGGATCGAATCTGATATTTCTAATATAAGTATTTTTGCCATTTCATGTGTGATTCAATAGATAATATTATGCACTTTTTCATGCCTTATTATCTTCAAATTTGATGTTTTGCATTATTTATTATGTGTTGGGAATCAAAGTGCGAAACAATTCCCTTATTGAGTTTAACCGGCTAAAATAGAGAAATAAACTATAAAACAATACAATAAAAGAACACAAGATTTTTACGTGGAAATTCTCAACCGGAGAAAAAATCACGACTGTTGTCAAAGACAACCCGAGAAACCACTATGTGAAAATTATTACAACACACTGACCATTCTCACAATCCCGGTACCCAAATACACCCGAGAAAATATTTAACTACATCTTTCACCACTCTAATACAAGAGAATAGAAAGGAATTTAAAAGCCGAATAGAACTCTCAATACTTGACTTGGTACAATTGAAAATGGAAATGGTTAGGCCTATTTATAGTTGAGTTCCAGGGATTAACTTACAAATAGCCTAATCTTTGGGGACCAAAAAATAATTTTCCCATTAATTATTTCCCACTTACCCAACCATTTTCAATATTGGTGCAACCACCTTGGACTTTGGTAGTTGTCATTTTTGACAAAGGCTTTGAACTTCAAGCCATTTTCCAACATTATGATGATTATTAGTAATACAATAATTTTGCACTATAATTTATGGAAAAAACTTTGATACATAGGCCGTGTAAATTTTATTTTACACGTGCCTTTTAGTTCTAGGGGTTAGGGTTTTAGTTTAGGGTTTAAGGTTTAGGGATTTAGGCTGTAGGGTTTAGAATTTAAGGTTAGTGTTTAGAATTTAGGGTTTAGGGTTTAGAGCGCGGGTTTAGTTTTTTAGGGTTAGGGTTAGAAATTTAGAATTTGAATTTTTATTGTGTAAATACAAAGGCTTGTGTAAAATTAATTTTACACATAATGTGGATTAAAGTTTTACCCATAATTTTTTAATAGATTATTGTTTTATTTTGAAGCAAGTTGACCATTTTTACCCACGAAAACAAGGATTTGTCGCATTTGCTGGCCGGCCGTCTATTTTGCTCCCATCAACTTCTGCAGGTTTATAGGAATTGTGTTCATAGTAGGTTTCCCACATTAACTTGATTTTACCTATGGGCTATGCCATCTATTTTATCTCAACTGTATCAAACTATTATTTAATATAACTGGTAGAAAGAAATATAAGTTCAAGCAACTTTTTTTTTTTTGTAAGTGTAGCGATTTTTTAAAAAAAAGAACAATCGTATAAATCGTACATAAATTATGCCTACGAATTATCTTCTTAAATCATTAATGGAAATTTTTAAAAAGAAAAGAAATTTCTTTTGAAAACCTTAATTTTTAAAAAAAAAACAATAAAAACTTAAAGTCGCCACCGGCCACTTGGGTAAGGTAGACCGGACACAATAAGAAACCGGAGATTCGTTGTGAAAGGGTCCGAGAGTTGGTTACGCGTGGGAAAGGATTAACACCCCCATCACGCCCGGAAATCAGTACCAAAATACTTGTTGCTTTTAAAAGGATGAAAATCATTTATATTGAATTTAACTCGGAGTTCTTTAAATGAAAATTAACCTTGATTGCACGGGCTTTATTGAATTGGTGGATTCAAATTAATGGGACATTTAATTAATAAGGTTGACGATATATCGGATCATAGATTAAACTGACATCGAATAAGCCCGACTGCCGTGTTAATTTATAGTTTGACTTCCGTACGTCACATTTATGCATCATGCAAACATTTAAGTCTGATGTGATGATTTTGTTAACGTTTAATCCATTTACCTCGGGATGGTAAAGATTAATTCGAATATTTGGTCAACATCCTTTAAGCTCAGACTGTTGCAACACAAATATTGAAATTAATAAGTACCTCCCTTTTACGATTTAGATTAATTAGGAATGCGATTAAGATTAAAGATTATATGAATGACAATTAAGGCATGACAATCAAAGGCACAAATGTAAACATACAAAAGGAAGGCCCAATTTATTAGAAAGCCCAATTAGTGAGCTATTTATCCACTAAATGATTCCAATGCTTAACCCTAAATTGATTAGCCCTAAGAGATTGGGAAACCTAATTTATGGTGACTAATTTATAATTTAACGTTAATCTGAACTTGAAATTGATTTTATCCTAAAATTAATTAGGAAGTGTTCGATTAATTTTATGAATTTAACATTTACCTAAATGAGCCAAAGGTAAATTAAAATTCACTAAACTAATTCGATCCTAAATTTAACTATGGTTATCAAAATTAATCCTAAAATTAACTTAATTAATTTAGAGATCGTGCCCCTATGAGACGAGCACACGATCTAAATTAATTAAATTAATTTACCTAATCTAATTGCAAGCCCGAAAACTATAAAAACTAGGTCCAAACCTAAAGCCCTAAAAAGACCTTATATCTAAGCCCAACCAAGAGCCCAAATTAAAAGCCCAAACCTCACAAAAATATTGTACTAAAAAATATATTATATTCTTTTTATAGGAAAACATATATTACATAATGTATCAAAAACGTATAATACTTTATTTTGTATCTCTTGAAACTATATTTTATGTGCATATATAAAAAAACGATATATATATATTATTTTGCAAACCCAAGTATCATGTAACGTAAGGAAAAATTCATATTATATATTATAACATAAAAGCTATATATTTTACAAAACACATATTGTATATAAATATATATATATTATAAACTTCTTCGAATCACATATGTATAAAAAAAACTACCATTTTGTTAACATATATATTGTATTTATAAAACTGTAAACTTTCTAAAATAACTATATATTTCATATATCTTAAATAAATCATACATCATTTTTTATTTTTTATTTTTAAAAGAAAACTATGCATATATTATAAACAAAAACATACTTTATATATTTTGTAAAATTCTTCTATACACTTTAAAAATTATATTATACACCAAATATATATTTCGCTTTTACAAAACATTACTATATACTTCAAAAACTATATGCTCTAAAACTATATATTATATCAAAAACATATATGTATTATTTTATAAAATTATATTATATGCCTTAAAAGACTATACATTATGTCAAAAACATATATATATATTATTTTATGAAATTATATCACATACTTTGAAAACTATACATTATATATCAAAAATAGATTACATTTTTAAAAATTCTATTATATACTAAAAATATATACACTATATATAAAAAAACATGTACATATATTACATTTTACAAATTTTTATTTTGTACTAAAAACATACCTATTATAAGTTGATAATATATGCCGTATTGGTACGGTCAAGCTGAAATTTTTAGTTTGGCTACTTTAAAATATTTCAAACCTTACCAAAACCTTTTGAAAACTCCTCAAACAAATTTTCAAATTGTTTAGACTTAAAATCATTTTTGAAATCTTTTCAATTTATTCCAAAACCATTTTCAATTATTATATCAAAACAAATATCCCAACAAAGTGTATCCACTGAGCTTCGTTAGCTCAGTGTTCGGATTTGTTGTTTTCGCTCGTAGGCTTGTAGGTTGACGTGCATTCGCCGAAGCACCATCGGAGTAGGACTTTGGCTTCGATTTGTGTCCGAGTACAATACTTAGATTTATTTGGGCTATGTATTCGTAGGACCCTATGTTGTATTGTAACTGTTATTTTGGATTTCAAATTAAGTGTTGAATGCTTTAACTATGTAATTTTAAATGGAGCTCCCCATGTAACGTTTTAATTATGTTTCTATTTTGAAATGTTTCAAACATAATGAATTTAAATGAATGAATGTGGTTTGAGCTAAATCTAGTTGCGCTACTTTATGATTTTGGGTTCGAGCTTGAGGCCCAAATATGACATCTGAGTCGAGGGTGTTACATTGAACCCATACAAGATGGGGCAAGATAAGTAGCCACTAGGCCTCAATTAGGGATTTTTAGGACTGTAAACGAATTGAACGAACACGAACGAGGGTGTGTTCATGTTCGTTCGTTTAACTTTAATCGAACAAATGAACGAACACGAACATAAACGAACAGAAAATTTCTTGTTCGTGTTCATTTATTAAGGAATGTAGCTTGTTCGTGTTCGCTCATGTTCGTTCGTTTAAATGATAAATGAACATAAACGAACATAAATGAACATAAACGAATATTTTGGGTTAGTTCGATTAATTCAGTTGATTAACCGATTTTAAATGACTTAATCGATAATTGAAATTTCAAAAAATTCTTAACCGTTAGCCGAAACCTAAAATTAGCTAATAGATTAACCAATTTTGTTTTGATTCGGTCGGTTAGTTCGGTTTAACCGAACAATAAACACCCCTAGACATATGTGAATAAATTTAAATGAACATAAACGAACGAACATAAACGAACGAACACAAACGAACGAACATAAACGAACGGATTACCGAACGTTCACGAACATAAATGAAAGAAAAAGCCTTTTGTTCGTGTTCGTTCATTTAATTAAACGAACAAAAAATCTTGTTCATGTTCGTTCGTTTAATAAATAAACGAACGGTTCGCTGAACGTTCGGTTCGTTTACAGCCCTAGGGATTTGTTAATGGGTAAATATGCATTTCAGTACGTGAATTTGGATCTTGTTATAAAAGTTATTCTAAAGTGGTATCTCCATTAATATTTTTAGGATTGATATATATATATATATATTAGTATTTGAACTTTATATTTTTTTCAAGTTAGTACATAAAATTGATTTTTGGGTTTAAATTGGTAATTTTGATTATTTTTTCTAATTAATTATTACATTAGAAATAAAAAATATTTATCACTTATTAAAATTTTAAAATTATTTTAATTTGTGTATGATCGCTAAACTGATTCAAATCCAAAATAATTCAATTTGAACCAATTTACATAAAGGGGGGAACTACTGGTTGGGTACTGGGTGTTGAGGGGAAGGAGATGACAAATTGAAAATTTTGGATTAAACTGATAAAATATATAAGTATTTGGACTAAAAGTGTGATTATAACAAACCAAATCATCAACTCCGTTAATTTTTTTAATGGTGGGTACCAAATGAAGACAAAATGTAACGATAGGTATCATTTTGCAAAAAAATAATTAGGGTACTAAAATAATAACACAAAAATATGTGGAGTACTATTTATGTAGTTTTCTCTAAAAATCAAATACATTACCAATTCCAACACATATTTCTGGAAAACTTTCACTTCAAAAACATGTTAATTACATTTAATTCAAATCAATTTCATCTCTAACCATTTTAATCATAGACAGAATTAATTAATGGCTAAATATACAATTTTAAACCTGAACTTAGTTTGTTGGTTCAATATGGTACTTAGGGGGTTTGTTTGCTAAATTTGAATTCTGTTAACCCTCAACATCAATTCATTCAAGGGTTCAATTACTAGTATGGATTAAATTCTTGATTAAGTTAGAGTTACATGTTAATTAAGTATAACTCGAGATCCATTAATTGGCTGAGTGACCAAAGATGCTCATATCATCTCATCTTGTATGGGTTCAAATCTCGACATTTATCTTGGGAATGTAGTTACTTCTCTACTTAATAAAAAAATTAAGTATCAACTCAGATCGAAAAGATTTTTAATGAGGTCGAAGGATTTTTTTTAATGAGATACATTTCCTTTAAAAAAACTCAATTCAAAAAGTATTTGAAAAAAATATTTTTTTCAAGTGATAATAAATATTAATAAGAGTAAATTTATCTTTTAATAATTGCATATAATTTTTAAATAAAATAACTAAAAACAACTACTTAAAAATCAAGTACCCAATACTCGGACACCGATTAATTAGAACTTGTACAAATCCTTTACTAAGCCACATGTGTTCATTCGTTGAATAATATTTTATAAATATATCTTCTTTCGAGCAAGTACATTTGGTCGGTTGACCAAATTGCTTATCTTTGTTCCTACATTTTTTTAATTCATGGATTTTAGACCTACTAAGAGTACCCACATTTCTTTCCTTACCATTTTCCTTTTCCTTTAGTTAGGATTAGAATTAGAATTATGATTTGTTATCAACTCATGTCATAATTGCGACAAAATTTAGTGTGCATATATTACCGGTCGATATAATTTTTTTTAAAAGGTAATAAATTGTACGATTTTATTAAGGACAATCATACAATACACACACATAAATATGTGTCTCGTTAAAAAACTTTCTTAAACCTAAATAAAAAAAAAGTGTGACATATTCATGCTAAAAACTACAGTAGCATTCACTTAGAATTCACGCACAACCAGAATCGCCTTATCAGTCAACAGCAAAACAACACTGCATACGCATGGTCCTTCCAAGCCCACCTTTCTCCAACACTGCACAATAGCCCTTTTACAACCCATACATCAGAGACAAACGCATCTTCAACACAGAAACGCAGCAGATTGAAAACTCCAGATCACATATTTCATATTGCAAAACCCAACCCAAAGTCAGAACCGTCCAGAACCAATAATCTGCACACCCTGCAACTAAGATACACTCATAAAATCACTTGCCATCCCTATGCCTAGTTGAGCTAAACGATGAGCAACGTTGTTCTTTTCTCTAAACTCAAAAACCACAGACTATTTATACTTATGCACAAAATCTGCAATATTTTTCACAATCTCACCAAAGCAAGGAGGAGCCGACACCGGTCCACCAATCCACTTGATAGCCAACAAACTATCCGTCTCAACAATTAAATCGTGCGAGTCACACCACAGTGAGTCATAGAACAGCTCGCAAGCTTCTAGGATGCTTCGTAACTCAGCAAAAGTTGAGTCGGTGACACCAATTGATTTAGAAAATTGTAACAGAATTTTACCCGAGTAGTCCCTGAGAACACCTCTGATGCCAGCATTCCCATAGCTCCCGCAAATCGCACCATCAGCGTTAAATTTTAATTTATTCCTAGCCGGCGCAACCCAACTCCCCACCGAAGGTCTCCGATTGCTGGGGGCGTCTAAAAAGATGGCGAGGGGGCATCTGATGAAATCAGAGAGCAAGGGAAAAGAATTCGGCCATTTGCCGATACATCAGTGGCCTAATCTTAAAATAGCCAAGTCAAACATTTGCTCCTCATCGCATCGTTTGTTCTTGAAAATGATTTCATTCCGACATAGCCATATGGTCCATATGAAAGCAAAAAAGCCATATGCCAAAACTGTTTGAGAGAATGTTTAATCGGTAAGTTAATCCATACCTGTAAGAATGATTTGACATCAGTCGGCATTGTGCAAAATACGTTCCACTCCCTACACCACTTTTGTCATAGTCTCCATGAAACACTGCAATGACAAAAGATGTGATTTACAGACTCTATCTCCTTACTGCATAGTACACCCAAGTTCGATTCAGATCTGGACACTCCTCTTTTTGCCAACTCTACAAAAGTTGGAACTCTTTGATGAAAAACCTTCCACACAAAAGCTTCAACTTTTGGTAGAGCTAAATTCGACCACACCAGCAACCATGACTCATCTACCTCACCCACCCCATTAAAATAGAGTCACAATAGGCTTTAGGAGTGTAAAAACCTGATGAATTGCCAATCCATTTAACCGTGTCTTTGGCATGAGCACATTTTACAGCCTTGTTGATACTAGCCAAGAATTCTTCCCATACATTAATCTCCCAATCGAACAGTCTCTTCCGAAATTCAAAATTCCACTGCCATTTTCCATTCACCAATGCCTCAAACTCCAAAATCTTTCCACTCTTTTTAACTGCAACCGCATGGACTCTCGGAAAAGCCAATCGGAGAGTAGAAAATCAGTCCAATAATCATCCCAAAACTCAATGTGACTCCCATCCCCGAAGATTATTCTAACATTACTGGTAAACAAATCGTCGGCAAGAGCTAAAGGCCTTGTTATGTCTCTCCATACCCAAGAGACTTTCCTATTCGAACCATGCTTTAAAACCAAAGACGAAGGATCATAACCGTACTTTGCCACAATAACTTTCCTCCAAATACTCTCAGTTTCACAACCAAATCTCCACACCCACTTGTTCAACAAGGACCTATTTCTAGTCCTCAAATCCACAAGCCCCAACCCCCCGGCTATCTTTGGTTTGCACAGATTTTCCCATTTAATCCAGTGTATGCATCTCCCCCCTCTTCAGCCCCCCAAATGAATTTAACAATAATCGTGTTCAATTTTCTTGCCACCTCCGCAGGCATCTGAAATATAGATAGATAGTACACCGGCAAATTGACAAACACAGCCTTTACCAAAGTAATGCGACCCCCAAGTGATAGTAATTTACCTTTTCATCCATCAAGCTTCTTTTGAAATTTTGCGAAAACTGGCTTCCAAATTTTTACAGAGTTGCGTACATATCCAAGAGGAAGCCCTAAATACTCTGTTGGTAAAATAAACTTTAATCCCCAATTAATAAAGTTTTGCATCTTTTCAAGCATTATTTAATCAAGATTGCAATTAGTTTAGCTGTCAAAATCAACAAATTAATCAAAGTGATTAGGAGATAACTGTTTTGAGTGAAGCAAATTACTTGTTCGATATCAATAGGAGAATTTGGTGAGTGAAGATACCTGTTCCGAGTCATCTACGTGCTTTAAATTAATTGCCTTTGACTACACAGTCGAATGCTGCCGGTCTTTTCTTTCTGTTCTTTCATTTGCCCTAAAATATGTCCTGATATGAATCACTTGTTGCAGGAATTTAAACATTTTAATTACCAAAAACACTAATGTAATTTACGTTGGACTGATTTGTAAGGTATGTTGATTTATAGTTGTAACTGTAGTGTTTCCTTTTTGTCAGACGAATACATTTGACTACATAAAAAAATATGTTTTTAAGGTTGGCACACGTCAAATCTGAAAATTTCAAAGTGCGTACAACTTATAATGATTAAAAAAATTTATAAAAATAAAAATCAAGTGGGTAAAGTTTAAAAAGTTCAAGATGAACATGAACTCACTCTAAAATACACTTGAGCCCACCGCTATTTGACTTGTTGACCATTGTCTATAGATATAAGAAGTGAAATTGCATAAAAGTAAAGAGATGAACACCGATATTTGTTAGTCGTCTCGAGTTCCCAGTTGATTGGCCGATCTCTACATGATATTGATCTAGTGCATTTTTTTCTTCATCTAAGTTTAGAGAAGTTTTTTAACGAGGTCTAAATCCGGTTTTGTATGATAACCCCCAATAAAATCATACAACTTCTAGTCACACTTAAAATTCAAATTCAATATTGACCTTAAATACAAGAAAGATTTCACACTTGTTCTAGCTAACAAATACTTTTTTGAACATAAACATTCCTCGAAGATGGGGAGGGATAAGTTTTCTTAAATAAATATGTATTTTTTTCATATAATCGTTGAATTTCATAGCTTAGTACTTATTTTATATACAAAGACTTTGTTTGTTAATTCAATTTAGACAATGATTTATGACAGATCACTAATATGTTTTTGGAAGTATTTGTAATATGTGACATAATCCTTGATTTTCAAACAAAGCTTAAATAATAAAATATTTATACACTGAATTAGATGAGATTATCTTGTTTAAAAAGTTTATGTATATTTTTGAAATAATATCAATATTGACCCCAAAAATTATATTAAAATGGGTTCAAATAACTGCTTCTAACTTTTTTTCTTGTGGATTGAATTTAGCTCGATTGATATTGGTGTCGGTATAATACCATGAGACATAAAATTAATATATTTAAGTACTCAATATTCTTCAATTTAAGGGTGATGAGGGTCTAGGATAGTATAGGCGATGCATCAAATTGTATGTTATAAAAAACTTTTTTTCTTTTTAAAATTCCATCTATTAATTCATGTATTTTAATTCGGTTCTTATATTTTTAAAAGTATGGAATTTCATCATGACTCAAACTATAGCAGCTAAATCTATTAAGTTCTTGTTGTTTGCATCTGTATATGTAAGTTTTAAATTTAATTAATGTTCTGTAATTTAATCATATTGACTTCATGTAATTTAATTCATATCGATGAAATTATGCACAGTGAGTCGCAACAGGAAAAACAATCAACTATAGCAATAGACGAGCCAAAACGAGGAAGAGGCAGACAGCGAAAAAATCAAGAGAAAAACCAGAGAGTGGCAAACGGTTCTTTGTCCGACTCAGACTTTATCTGTCGTAAAAAATCTCTGTTGAAAGCAGCGAAAGAGACTATAGATTTCGGAAAACTGATTGGAGCTGTCACAATTGGCAAAGAAGACGAAGTGGTGAAAGATATCGCAAGACTCATTGAAGAACATGAGGGGCGTCAATAGCGTAGAGGTATGAAGATATTGTCGTGGAACATTCGTGGTTTGGGTGCGAGATCAAAGAAAAAAGCCGTGCAGGACAGGGTACGACAATATCAAGGGGAGATGGTTTGTCTGCAAGAAACTAAATTGGAGGACATTGCCTCATCATTGGTGAGTAAGATCTGGTTTACAAAAAATTTTGATTTTGTGTTTGCCCCCTCGAATGGAAGTTCGGGAGGAGTTCTATTGGTTTGGGAAGTATCCAAATTCAGGGTAGAGACAAAACAAATTTTGGAACAATGTGTAGTGATTACAGGATCCTGGGTGACTGAGGGTTGGCGATGTGGGATAGTCTGCTTATATGCACCATGCTCGGTGGAGGGACAATCTGCGTTGTGGTTACAATTGCTATCAGTGATTCATAATTTACAAGGCCCGTGGTGTGTTTGTGGCGATTTTAACGTTGTCCGTTTGCCTTCGGAAAGACAAGGGTGCAGTGGAAGTGTGGTAGGGATAGAAAACTTTGTGAATTTCCTGAATGAAGCTTCGTTGATGGACATTCCGATGCAAGGAAAACAGTTTACCTGGTTTGGTTTGGGGAACAAATGTAGTCGTAGTGACAGGAGAGTGGGTGGATAGTTTTAACCAATTGAAGCAGTTAAATTTGCCGAGAGGAGTCTCTGATCACACCCCGTTGCTATTAGTGGGAGATGTTGAGGATTGGGGTCCGAGACAGTTTCGATTCATTAATTGTTGGATGGATCAATACAAACATGTAAAAGACATGGAATTGGAATGGATGAATATGTCTACAGATGATGTTGGTGGACGTCCAATAACAGATAAACTCAAGGAGATGAAAAATTTCGTAAGAAGATGGAACAAGGAAAAATTCAGGCATGTGGATCAGCAGATTGATAGTGTAACAAGAAAATTGGATGAGCTGGATGTAAAAAGGGCGTCAAATGGTGTGGTTCAAGAGGAGGTAATTCAAAATTTAACTTCGGAATTATGGAGATTAACCTGGCTGAAGGAATCGATTTGGCAACAAAAATCGAGAGCGTTATGGCTAAAGGAAGGAGACCAAAATACGAGTTTCTTTCATCGCACGGCTAAAATACGGGCGATGTGTAATAAGATTGCAGGTTTGCGGATTCAAGGGAAATGGATTTCGAAACCGAATGAGCTGAAACATTATTGTTTTGGGGAATTCCGCAAACATTTTTAAAAGCCAGCATTCTCAGGCTCAATTGATATGGCAGTACAATTTCGATCCATTTTGGACTCCCAAAGTGGAGTGTTGGAAGCCGAGTTCAAAGAGGAAGAAGTTAAAAGAGCAGTATGGAGTTGTGATGGTGCTAAAGCATCGGGTTCGGACGGCTTTAGCTTTGCATTCTTCAAGAAAGGATGGTTTTTTTTGAAGAAGGACGTGATGTCGATGTTGGAGAATTTCTTTACTACTGGTTCATTGCCGTGGGGTATAAATTCAACTTTTGTTATTTTAATTCCAAAGAATGATGAGCCATTGGAAATAGGAGATTATAGACCTATATGTCTCCTTAATTCGTTGTACAAAATTTTATCAAAAGTGCTTGCGGCAAGACTTCAAATAGTGATTGACATAGTTATTAGTGACACACAATCGGCTTTCGTTCAGGGGTGCCAAATCATGGATGGTATTTTGCTGACGAATGAAGTGATACACTCCGTGGGACATAGGAAATTTGGAAATGGTGGTTTGATTCTAAAGCTAGATTTTGCGAAAGCCTACGATTGTATCCGATGGGACTTTCTGGATCAAATAATGGAAAAAATGAAGTTTGGCAACAAGTGGCGAGAGTGGACTTTGGAATGTATTCGAACGGCTCGGTTATCAATTCTAGTAAATAGGAGTGCTACGAAAGAATTTACAATGAAACGTGGGTTGCGGCAGGGAGATCCACTGTCCCCACTTCTCTTTGTGATGGTGGCCGAGGCTTTACACCTTCTCCTAGTCGAAGCCGAGGAACAAGATTTATTTAGGGGAGTTCAAGTGGCTGCCAATGTTCGAATCTCACACTTGCAATTCGCCGATGACACGGTGCTATTTTTCCAGAATGATGTACTGTATGCACATAATTTGAAAAAATTGCTCACATGTTTTCAATATGGTTCTGGACTCGAGATCAATTTTTCTAAATCCTGCATCTATGCCGTGGGAATGGAGGATGAAGCTGTATTCGAAATAGCAAAAGTGTTGGGTTGCAATGTGGGGGAGATCCCTTTTAATTATCTTGGACTGCCTGTGGGTGTAAACCCTCGAGTACACCTAAGTGTATGGTCACCTTTAATTCAGCGCTTTCGTATGAGATTAGCGGGGTGGAAAGGCAAATCCATGTCTTTTGCTACAAGATTAGTTTTGGTGAACTATGTGCTCTCGGCCCTTCCCCTATACTACATGAGTGTGTTCCGAATGCCAAAGAGTGTGATTTCGAAGATAGATAAGATTAGAAGACAGTTTCTTTGGGGTGGTTCCGATGAGAAAAAAGAACGAGTAGAGCTAAGTGGTCTACGGTGTGTCGACCTCGACACTTGAGGGGCCTCGGGGTTGTGGACTTACAAAAGCGGAACTTGTATCTATTAGCAAAATGGCTATGGCGATATTCGCATTCCGCTAATTCTTTATGGTATGCTATTATCAAAGTGAAATATGGTGAACAAGTCCTACATTGGAGGCCAAATTTGATGGGGCAGAATAATATGTCAAGAGTTTGGCGACAAATACAATAGGTAAATAATGTGGATTGTGTACAACAGTTTATGAGTGAAGATCGATTCTTTTGGATTGCGGGGAATGGACAATATGTTCTATTTTGGCATGATAGGTGGTGCCTGGATGTACCTTTGAAGGTGGCATACCCTCGACTTTTTCGGACAGCATCCAACAAATTGATGCTAGTATCGGCTATTTTAGAAATGGTAAATCTGGAGGTTAGCGGCTGGGTGATGCTTTTTGGTCGCCCTTTGCGTGGTTTTCAGTTGAGACAATTGGAGGAGATGCGGGCTCTTGTGTGCACAATGCCGGTATCGGTTTCGTGGGTGGACAAATTGGTGTGGCAGCCATCTACGTCAGGTGAGTTTTCAGTAAAAGCTTTGATGTCCCATATGTCCTCGTTTAATTTGGAAGATGACTGTTTTGAACACACAATTATTTGGAAAATAGAAGTGCCCCCGAAGATAAAATGCTTTCTTTGGTTCGCTTTCCGTACCCGACTACCAACAATGGTTTTTCTTCACGATCGTAGCTTACAAATCAGTTCGGATGCTGTGTTGGGTGTGCTGATGGGGTCGATGAGCTGAACCATATTTTGTTTACATGCCCAAAAATCTATGAGACACTAAAATTTTCAATAAGAAGCAATTATCAATTGATGAGCTTTTGTTCTTAGTAAAACTTAGATCTTTGTATTGGCATTACAGTAAGATAGGTCTTTCACATCGTTTTTTCAGCCCTATAGCAGCTTTTTTAGCGCCGCAAAAACTTTCCCGACGCTTTGAAAAACGCCGCAAGAAACGCCGGTGAAACCAGCACCACAACAGTTCATGGCGTTTTTGGAAAAAAACGTCGCAACAAGTCAAGATCTATAGCGACGTTTGTATTTGAAAACGCCGCAAAAAACTGTTCTTTAGTGGCGTTTATTTTTACAAACGTCGCGAAAAACCTATTCTATAGTAGCGTTTGTGTTTACAAACGCCGTGAGAAACCTGTTCTATAGTGGCATTTGCATTTGATTTTTACAAACGACGCGAATAACACCATGTTTCCAAAAAAATTCAAATAATTAAAAGCATACTATATAATATTATATAATAATCTAAAATGCATTACATTCAGCATCAGTACCGTAAATCAACTACAAAATCTTATGAATGACTACACAAACTAATTGAACTAAGTTAATCTTTTGATATGAGTTGTTGAAAACAAGAGTAAACAAACCAATCAATCTTTACAACTATAAGTTTACAATGTGGCACAAATGACCATACTGCACTAGCTAAAGCAATAAATTAACTGATTTTTGAAGTAATCTCTGAATTAACCTTTTCTTTCCTTTCCTTCGAGACAATATGCACCATTATTCCATCAACACTCCAGACCATATAATCTGAAATAGTTGCAAAGCCCCACTGCCATCACACACAAAAAAAGTTACGTTTCTTAATTATAAATGGCTGCATAACAAATTCACCATTTCAGAGAACAGTAATTCTCGGGTATTATAGATATAACGTTGAAGTTCACACAAATATTTAGATAAAAAAATCCACTAGAGTTGGGATTGTGATGGACTACGAAACTTGTATCAGTTTAAATGATCTTTTTGTTCAAAGGAAACAAAAGTTGGGGGAGTTAGAACTAACATCATTTGGGACATCTGGATCAGCTCCAGCAGATAACAAGCATTTAATAATTTTAGTGTCTCCTTCAGAAGCAGCAAAATGTAAAGGTCTCAATCCTACAACATAAGTGTTAGGATCAGCTCCTGCCTGTTCACCAAATCAAAATAAACAAATTAGAACGTTTCATGCTAGTTATACCTACTACTGGAAAACACATCGTGGAGAACCAATCACCAAATTATATATACAACATTGAATTTTCCTAACAATCTTAAATTCCATTCTACAATTAACTGATTTCAAAGAAAAGAAATAAAACACCAATTCAATTGAAATAACCTTAGCTAATTATAAATGTCAATGTTCCTCACAACCACATCCTCTTATGTCAATAATTGGCTATGGTTCTAGTGCATCAAACTGCCATGAACGAATTTGAAGTGAAAGTGTGAAACAAGGAACTAACATGTGATACCTCAAGCAACAACTTCACACATTTCATTGACACTTTAGCGATAGCTAACACCAATGGACAAAAGTAACCGTCTGAATGTGTATTTGGCTGTCCAGAAATGAAACACAGAAATTAGTAAATAAAATGATTAAGCATGTCTCTGTCGCATACCAAGTGAAACCCTCAAATTTAAAAACCTACAGAAGAAGAATAAAATGGAGAAAGAAATGGATTCTACATGACCAAATTTGAACGAGCCATATTACCAGGACAAGCAACACAAATTAGGAACTGAAACAAAACTATTCTGAAGAAAAAAAAACATAGAGAAACAAAACAGACATCGATCATCCTTAGTTCTTACATTTGCATTGTTTTCCAACAAAACATTAATGCAGTCACTTTTGCCTTCCGCTACTGCATGTTGCAATGGAATGCCAGCAGCAGGGTTAGCATCAACATCAGCACCTCTTGAAATTAGCACCCAAAGAAGCTCCTTAGGTCCTACAATAATAATAATTTATCAAAAAGCTCTAACCAAATTGCAAAATGAGCAAATTATGGAAGAACTAAACCAGCTTACTTAAAGCATGAACAACTAAAAATGTAATATGCAAAACATATAACGTTCATTCCAACATTGGATAATGCGAGGGGCTTACAAGAACTATGTTATACTCTTTACTGAAAATAGTAGAATCAAGGGATCCTTGCTTCAGAAAAGCTTGACAATAAACAAAGGAAGCGGGAAAAATTATCGGAAAATTGGCAATTGTAAGTAGATTACAAAAAACATAACAAATAGGAATATATCTGCATGCTATCAAATATCAAATACCCAAACGAGTTATACATTGCAAAAACAAGTAAGATTTACCTTTTAGAGCGACAAAACGCAAAGCAATGAACCCTCGTTATTCATTGCAAAAACAAGTAAGATTTACCTTTTTCGCTACTAATTTAGAAGAAAGAACAAATCAAAATAAGGAAATAAAAAAAAAACATAAAAAAGGGTTTTCAAAGGGAAGCAAACCGAAAGTGAATTCATCCTTAAAAGATGGAGTCTTTCCCACTACAACGCGGGTGAATCGAGCGTGTTGTTGAAGATGGTGACAATCTCATGACTGAACGGCGAAAGAAAAAGACGAGGGGAAAAGGAGAAATCTCTGTAGGAGCTAGGGATTTTGTGTAATTTGATTTGGGGATCGCAGGGGGTGAGGGAGAGTCTGAGAGTTAGAGGAAGTATTAAACCGTCAAAAAACGGTGAGTTTAATTTATTGCGGCATTTGTAAGAAAACGCCACCAAAGACTATACTATTGTGGCATTTTTTTCAGAAAAAATGCCACTAAAGAACACCTTTTGTGGCGTTTATGACTAAACACCACCAATAAACATACTTTTGCGGCGTTTTTGATAAAACGCCACCAAAAAAGACACATTGCGGTGTTTGTATTATAAACGCCACTAAATAACAACACCTTTTGTGGCATTTCTTACTAAACGCCACCAATAAATATACTTTTTGCGGCGTTTTTGATAGAACGACACCAAAAAGGACACATATTGTGGCAAACACCACTATATATCATTCTATAGCCCGCCAAGGATTCGCCAGCGTTGCGAAAACCGAATTCGAACACAGAAACCAGAACTGTGAATCAAAGTTTTCCAGATCAGAGAGCTAAATCCAGCAACAAGGAAAATAGGGTTTGAAGCATAGAACAAAGTTGTAGGGAAGAAGAGAATTAGATGCAAATTTCAAACAGGGAATCAAGTAAAGGTAGAAGAGAACCAATTAATCTGTGCGATTATGATAAGTTAAAAAGATCAACGACCCAGAATTTGTTTGATGAAAATCAAGGAACCCTTGATAGCATCAAAGAACAAAGTGATACTCCATAGAGAGAGAGAGAATAAACTAAAGCAGTGAGAGATATTAAACAATTGCAGTATTTAAAAGCAGAGAAGAAAAAAATAGATTATTACAAGAACTAAAGACAAGATTGGATCAAATGTTCTTTTCTTCCCTTCCTCGGTTGAAAACTGTCTTGTGTTTTCACTTGAGGTGTTATTAGGTGAGTTTTTTTTATACGATTGTAAACTGAGTTAAAACTCAATAGTTATAAGTGTTTGTATTATTATAACTATATTATTTATTTATTTAATCAATGACATATTAAAAATAAAATTTATATTAAATTTAATTAAATAAATGTTATTATTATTATTATTATTATTATAGTCTGTATGTGATTACACTGTAGTATCTGTTCATAGATCATATACATATTCTTAACTTTTTAACAATATACACACACATCGTAGAAAGAGCGATTGAACTCAAGTTCCTAAAATGAACATGTTATGATTTTTCACTGAAATTATTTATTGGGTTCAATATATTATTATTTTAATCTTCGTGTTGGGTATATTGTGTATAATATATCTTTTCTTATTTCTAAATAAAATATAATATCTCATCCTTGTTAAAAAAAATCATTATAATATAAATACATCAACACGAAACTACACCATGATATTTCTTAAAAGATAAATAAAAAGTAGAATTCATTGGGTGGTCCTAATGATAATGGTGATATTGTTTTTTTAAGTGAATAAGGTTCCAGCAACATAGTTTGTATATGTTTAAGTTTATTTAAATTTAAAATCAAACTAAGATAATACTTGTAATTGAATTAAAATATTAAAAAAATATAAACTATAACATGCTATTCCCATGTTTAATATTTATATAAACTATAATATATCAATAATTTATATTATATATTTTTATATTGTTTTTAATTTTTTCCACGTTAAATTTAATTATTGCTTATATTATATTTTGAGCTCATGGTTGAGTTGGTATCACTATAAAAACAAAGCTCTATTTTTTTAAATAGTTTAAAGGTGATTACAAGGTAGTATCTGTTTATACATATTTTTAACCCTTTGACAATGGTAGACAAAGCGTTTTGAACCCGTGTCTCCTCGAATGAATATCATTCGCTTTTTCACTAGGACACTTATTAGGTTCAACAAAACTTTATTTTATAAATAATAATAAATACTATTATAATTATAAATTTTCTTCCATTCTTTTGTATAAGAAATCTAACACATCATGCAAAAAAATAATAAACATTTATTTTAAATCTATATTTTTATATAAACTATTTTATTTTGTTCGCATTGTAAGTCTAAAGAAATCTTGTCTATATTTATTCGGATGAAATTAAAACTCCATTGGTGTTTGGTAATGAAATGGTATAAAACTGAGGTATGCTTGGAAATTAGGGTTTCGTGGGATGGCGTGCGCGTAGGCAGGTGGGGAGCACGTCGTTTTCTCGTGCCCCGACATAGAGGAGGAAGCAAATGAGAGTTTGTAAAATAATAAGTACTAATTAGTAATTATATCAAATATCCTTAAATTACTCATTAAACTTTTAGAAAAAATTAATTGAGTTTTCAAAATATCAAGTAGCGGATCCTGGTAAAATAGTTTGAAAAAGTGTAATCAAATTCTTTAAAGGTCGAATTAAAGTTTTCAAAAATTTTAAGGGACTTAATTAGAAATCTTTTATAAAAAATTGAGAGTAATTAAATTTTTCAAAAAAGAAAATGGGAGGCTTAATGTTTTTTTACAATTTTTAAGGAGTTTAATTAAAAATGCTCAAAAAATTATAACAATTTTAAGGAAGCCTAACTAAATTACTAAAAATTTGAGGGGTATAATGTAAATTCTCCCAACATTGGGGGTGCCAAAGCTCTTCTTACCATCAACCGCTGAAAAATATCAAAATTATGTCAATTTAATCTTCTATTGATCTAACCATAAGTTAAATCATTAAATTCCAACCTAAATATGATGTGATACATATTTAAAATACATGAACAAATTATCAAGTTGATTAAAAAATACATGGACAAATTTTATACATGAATACACTTATTACATGTAGGGGTTGAATAGACATAAAACGGGTAGTGCCATTAAAACTTAGAAGGACTATTTTTCGAACTATCAGTTATATTGACATAATAATCTAATTGATACTTTAAGAATCTAATTAAAACATTATCAAAGTTCCGAAAACTAATTTAAAATTCAGGTTATGGTTTGAAGATGTCTAGTGCAGTTAGTGCAATAATAATAAAATTACAAGTTTGAAAGAGGGGTCCTTGTGAAACTCCTAGTGGCTACTCAACATTTTTATGCCTTTTTTCACTTTGTTTGTAATTTGCACATAATCTATTTTCTTTTTACGTAAGGCATTTTTAGAGTGCGGTTAAAATGAGACAATCTTACACAAATTCTTATTAAGTTTGTGCTTGAGTAACTACACAAGTTTTTGCAAACTATACAAATTTTTACCCAAATAATAAGAATTTAGGTTATAATATAAGAATTTGTATAATTATACAAATTCTTACATAAAGTAAAATCTACACAAATTCTTACCAATTTATGTAGTTAAACAAATTCTTACCCAGTTAGTAAGAATTTCGGTTCAACTAAAATTTTTATCAAGTCCTACATAAATTCTTACCATTTTTTTAAAAATTTATGTTGGCCACATTTTAGCCGCACCCTAAGTTGCCTTACCTTAGCATGTCACGTAAGCTCACATGACCATGGTTTTTATTTTATAATGCGGTGCATATCTATGGTTAAATTGATGTACAATACCTTCTCAAACTAGATATCATATTTTAGTCAAATACTATTTTTAAGTTTTTAAATATTATTTTGAATATTATTACACATCTATTTGAGTGGTTTTATTTGATTCAGTAATGCTAACTCAGTCCAGAGTTTCATAATTGTATAGATATAATTTATAGCGTCAACACTCAACATCAAGAAAAATAAATAAAAGTGTAACCAAATTTATCATCTTAAAATATAAATTGTTAATAATTTGAAATCTTTGTAGGTCAAATATAATTTTTGTGGTATCATCAAAGCATATATATGGATAATATAGAAAATCAAAGGATATGAAACCTATTTTTATCATTTTTTTCAAATACATACATAATAGGTTTTTGAAATATTGAAAATTTAGCTCCTAGTTATAACATTTACCTGTTAACACTGAATCTCTAGTGACCAAAATAAAAATTCGCTCAAACTTTAGTGACCATAAATGTAATTTTCCATCCATTTTACTGGTTTTTGTACATTAAACCCATATTTTCACCAAAAAAGGAAAGGGGGTTTACTGTATGGAAGTGTATAGACTTTGACATTACATTGACATGAAAATAGTAAAACATGTTATTAAAATTAGAGGAATAAATACAGTTTATTTAAATTCCAAATCCTTTTAATTTTCTGTTTCTTTCACATTGTTCGCATTTTAGGTCAAAAAATTGTCTGCTGAAATCAACATTACAAAATTCACATGTGGGAGCTGCCTTAAATGAGTCCAACAATGATTCAGAATTTCTTACGGGCAACCAAGCCAGCCAACGGCAAGCAGTTTCGGAATCTCAGAGAACGAAATATGATTTCGGAGCCTTGACTGATATTGTTGTTGTATATGGACCGACTCGAATTCTAAGATCTGTGGTGTATCAACCACGGACATACCGAAGCATCCTGCACACAGAAACAACTGTCAGCACCGGCAACAATTCATTCAAGAAATACAAATAATTTCATGTCTTGAATGTTTCTTGTTCCTAAACAACTGTCAGCACGTACTGACGAAATTATAAGAAAAGAAAGAAAGATCTGAAGTTTTCCGAGTGATTTTATGGACAAGGGAAGAATTTTGTTTCAGCACATATATGGTCGCAATCAAATAGGAAAGGATGTGTCAACTGAACTACAGGGGAGTGACAACGAACTTGTTGTATTCAAGTCTTCAGTTGACACCATTGGACATACCGTACCCCCTACCCCTTGTAGAAAAACAAATCAGGCAAGAATGTACCAAGAATTTTGCGGAGTTGATGATACCATTTCAGGCGAAAATCATTCAGGATCTTACAACATTCAAAGATGCCATTAATGACTTGAAAAATGAAAAAGGTTCCAACTAGTGAAATTTCATTACTGACTAGCTATAACTAGAAACAAGTAGTTTTGACTAATCATGCGACCAACTTTAGTATCTTAAATCATTGTTAAGACAAACATCTTTAAAGCAGATAAAACGTAAGAGATGAAAAGGCCTATGTTTAAGCACAAAGCGTGAGAATTCACAATCAACAGTAATGAACTAAATATGCCATTTACCTAAAGAGATAGTATATAACTACAAAAGAAACCACAAAGCCTGCCACCAGTTTACACATTCTCCAGCTGGACTTCTTCTCAAACACCTATAGAGCAGCAGTCTCATAATATTGAGCCAATTTTTATCAGCAACAGAAATCGAAATTAAACAAACACGAGGTCAAAATAGAAGAGCAGATCTTGCTTAAATACCTTTTTGAACCGATCCATGGTGCCAGACATTATGCCCCTTGAAGCATCCATGCTATTGCCCTAATTTAGAACAAAAACCATTAAAAGCAAGAAGCAAGACTTTTCATAAAGATTGAAGTTTAGGCATAGCAACTGTAACTACATACCATACGGTCGAGCAAACGATTATGACTCTCCACTTCATCATGTATATCACCTGTTAACTGTAAAGAATTTATGCATATTGATAGTCAAAAGAATGTAAAACATAAAATCTCAGGGCATTTTCCACCATCTGCTTGGTTTTAGTGAAGAAAAATTAATAGAACCCCCACAGTAGGAACAACCACACAAGACTGTTTGTACACAGACATGGATCCATAAATACACAGAAATGGAAGACTTTATGCTGACTAGTGTCAGTGGCAAAGAGATAAAACAGCCATTGCATATTAATGTTGAGGGGATTATTAAGCTTCAAATACAACACCTTAGTATCACCCTCAATAACTTATCTCAGTACTTCCCTGCTGCTTCAGGGTAGCTTGGAGAAAAGAAGAAAAAAATTACTATTCCCTTGATTGTTTCACATGGTATTTATCCAATACATACATTCCCCTGACATTTCCATGCTTGAGAATCCACATATTTAATAGCCCACAAAATAACAGACAATGAACACTATAGATTTTCTGAACATATCTGCTCGAGCTCTCAAGAAAGGTAACCTAACAAAGGGCTTTATGAAGCTGCTTATGAATTTTTTTTATTGTATCAGTACTACTCTTTTGAGCAAGTGACGCCGGCTTATTTCAAGTGCTAATGATAATGCTATTGCTATTGCTATATAAGGGAACTCCAGTCCAACATGTCCTAAATGCAAACCCCATAAAATTCAAGAGTAACATTGTCCACAAGACCATTCGCCAAAACTTGAAAAGAATGCAAAGGTTTAGATAGATATTCTTAATATTTAACAAGTTGCGACTAATCAATAAAACAGCAAGGTGAATTCTCTTTGAAAGAACGTACTCTTTTTAGAAAAGCAACTCTGTCATGCAAGCTCTCTATAGCTTTGCCATTGTCATGGTCCTTATTGTCATTAGAGAAAGATGAAGAAGCCCTTCGACCACCTTCTTCAAGATTATCAAAGCCATCAAATAGAGCTGATTTTGAAGAGCGGTGATCCCTGTACAATAAATTACAAGCCATAATTTAGAGAGAAAAAATGATTCGAACTATTGCTAACTTGTTGTGCAACAAATGAAGCTGTCAACATAATTGCAAAATATAAGGTTCAAAAGAAAACCATTAATGTTACCACTTAAAAAATTAAAAACAAGTTAGTGATATCAGGGCCATCCAAAAGATAAAACAACACTGAAGAAACAATATGATAATCCTGATAGGGAGTACAAACATCTAAAAACAGATTAAGAATACAAGAAGTCTCAACTATGATTAACTTTTCACAACATTTCCAAGACTAACATTTCATTGATGAATGATTGACCAGAATGAAACTTCAAAGGAAAACATCAAAGGTCAGCTACAAAGATCAAATCAACCATGAGTTCTCTTAGTTGCAAAAAATTCAAGCAGAGACTCATCCTAGTATTGCAGTTCTTTTCATAGGCAAGTAATTCGACGAATCAACTAAACAAATTGATTTATTGAAATGATAGTGAGAGTGCTATTCTTTGAAACCTTGTGAAAAACCCTAAAACCCAAGGGATCAAATCAAACTACATATGAAATGCAAAGCTGAAATATGAAAATCCTTCGGGAAAAGGGATAGGACCATTTCTGTTGCTAATTTCGTCGAGTGATTCATCATTTTAATGTTTAAAATAATCCAAGAAACTACAAAAACCTAACAAATTCAACAGGATTAAATCTAAAAAAAAACAGTGGAAACCCCCAAAATATAATGGATCAAAACAAGTTACAATTGAAAAGCAAAGCGTGAATCCTCAAAAAAAGAACATTTCATCACTAATTTCAAAAGGTTCCAACATTCTCTAAAAATGCATCAATTTAATGTTAAAAAACTCCAAGAAATTAGAAAAAAAATAACAAATTCAATATGATTAAATCTAAACGCAAAATTAGCGGCAAACAAATCGATTCAAATACACACATACATATACATGAATCTAACCTTCTATAATTCATTGCTTCAAAATTCCACTTTTCCTTTTCCGGTTCTAATAAATTTTCAAGACCTTGCCTTTCACTGAGTGGGAATTTTTTTGGTTAAACGGGGTGGCGAGTTCCCCCTCTTTATCACTAGAAAAGCCCAATTATATAAGTAGCGAAACATCGAAGCCCATTATATTATTTTTTTAACCCTCGAACATTTACTTTTTTGGGTAAATTATTCCCGATACCACTAAATTATTAGGGGTGACTCATTTATACTACTATTTTTTTAATTAGTCTAAATTTGGCACCAAACTTTATTTTCAACTTATTTATACCACCGCCGTTAACTCCTTAACGGTGTGATGATTTGGTTGCTAGATCAAAACGACGTTGTCTTGGTGCTGCTATTTTGATACAAAAAATTATGTACTCAATAGGATTTGAATCTAAACCTTTAGAATCAAAGGTAACCTCCTAACCACTAAGCCAACTTAACATCTTTATTTTAATTTCAGCACAAATAATATATATTCCAAATTACAGTTTATCATATAAATAATATTACTATATAAATAATATAAATATATTATTTCTAATATAAATATATTAGAAATAAATTAGTATACATATATTAATATATAAATAATAAATAAAATAAAAATATATAAATTTTTTATATTATAAATAATATTAAATATATAAATAGATAATTATATAATTATAAAAACTAAAATACTAATTTTCAAAAACCCTAAAATTTTCAAAAATCCCAAAATCCAACAAAACCTTAAAATCATAAACCCTAATCCTAAACTATAAACCCTAAAATTTTATTCATAAACAAATAATATTAAAATATATAAAAACAATATATTATTATAAAAACTAAAAAATTGATTTTAAAAAAATCTTAAATTTTCAAAATTTATAAAAATTCACCAAAACCCTAAAGTTTAAACCCCAAATCCATTTGTTTTGGCTACTAATGGGTTTATGATTTATGGGTTTAAGACTTATGATTTAGGGTTTTGGATTTTAGGCTTTATAGGGTAGAATTTAATATTTTGGTGGATTTAGGGGTTTGTTGAAAATTAGTTTTTTAATTTTTATAATAATATATTATTTATTTATATATTTAATATTATTGATAATATAAATTTTTTTATTTAAAGTAAATATTTTATTTATTAGTTATATTTATTAATATAGTATTATATGTATATTAATATTATTTATAATATATTTATATTATTTATATAATAAAATAAATTGAACTAATTTCAACTTCAGTTTGGAATATATATTATTTGTGCTGAAAATAAAACAAAAATGTTAAGTTGGCTTAGTGGTTAGGACGTTTTCTTTGATTCTAAGGTTTTTAGGTTCAAATCCCATTGAATATAATTTTTAATATTTTTCTCCAGCAAAACGAAGTCGTTTTGAGCAATTTAGTATCAAAATAACGGCACCAAAACGACGTCGTTTTGATATAACATCTAAGTCATCACACCGTTAAAGAGTTAACTGTGTGGTGGTATAACAAGTCGAAAAATAAAGTTTGGTAGTAAATTCGGACCAATTAAAAGGTTGATGGCATAAACAGGCCACCTCCAATAGTTTAGTGGTACGTGTCATAGTTTACCCTTATTTTTTTATAAAATTAATTCAAATACGTCGAAATAGTAATAACCCAATTAAACTAACATTGTCTATTTTTTTTGTCACGTCATCAAAAAATTAAAAAATAAGTAAATATTCTATCATTTTTTGAATAATCTTAAAAATTAAGGCGATTACAATATAGTATCTATTCATACATTTATTTAACTCTTTAATAAGACACGCATTATAGATAAAACTAATTAAAATCGAGTCTCTTAGAATGAATATCGGTCTCTTTTTCATGGACCACTCGTTGTGTTAGAATTATTCAGTCATTATTAAAATATCGACATTAGTTATTTTTGTTATAATTTTTAATATTTTTATGGTGTTACACAAAAAATACAAAATAACTAACATTGATACTTTAATAGGGATAAAATAGTTTACTTCAGCTTAACAGTTCATAATTGTTTCATTACGTTCCAATTAATTTGACAAAAAAATAAAAACTTAAATGTTGAAAGATTATTCATAATTGTTTTATTTTTTCTTCTTCTTCTTCTTTTTTTTCAGTTCACTCATTACAATTATATCAATAGCTTTCGCTTTGTTATGGTTCGATGTTCAGTCTCTCAACTTTTTGTATCGAACATTTTTGATATTGCCCACCAATACCGAGTTAACGGACATCGCTATTCTTAAAGTTGAGATTGAAGCAATTTATAGCATGGCCAAAGAAGCCTTGCACATGGCTTCGAAACTCTTATCGATAATTACAATGTCATTCTCAAAAGCAAACTAGGGGTCCTCGACGCCATCTTGACAGGCGACGCTAACTGGTTCAGTGTGGAGCTAAGTTTCGATGCAGACTATATATTTACTTGTGAGGATGCGTTCAAAGAAGCCAACATTAAGTTGCCCGTAATAGATAGAGATGGGTTCATTGCTTGTCAAGATGATTACCGATTGTTTGATTATTGGAATCGACATCGTCTACTTTTAAAGGAATGATTAATTATAATGTCTACAAATGGAGACGAATGGAGGATTTTTATTTTTGGTACGTAATTGATATATTGATTTATTAATCTGAGTCGGATTTAACCTATTATGAAGACATACTTTTTTAACTCAATTTTTTTTCTTTCACAGTGTCAAGATTTAAAACTCTAACCATGCTTAAGGAATATACGTCTCATCCCGCTACATCAACCGATTGTTTATAATCAAAGATTTTTATTAAGTGGAGTCTAAACGACTTTATAAATGTTTGAAGATAAAAATATAAAATTTTATTCAATTAATTTAAATTTACATGTTTTTTTTAAATAGTTTAAGATTATTTTTTCATTTTTTTTATTTTAGGAGATTAAGCTTGTATTTTTTGTAAAAAGTAAAAGTTTATAATCTGATTTGAAAATCCTAAATTTTATGTATTCAATATCTAATTATATGAATAAGATATTGTGTACTTCACTTTTAGGAATCAATAATTTTAAGAGTTTGTGTGGTATACATATCATACGAACTAATATTTAGTTGTAAATTATACTGATATTTCAATATTAATTAGTACTTTTTTCAAATATTTCAGAAGAACTTAGTTATAAATATATATATATTCAAATAATTTTAATGTATAACAATAAATAAGGTTTATAGTTGATTTGATTTTTAAAGTATAACATTTTTTTTCACTTTGATCCTTAAAGATTACTTTGGTCCAGTTCAAGATTTAAAGTATTTTTTTTTCACACGCTTGGAATATAAGTGAAAGAGTCGAGGTAATATGGAAGTAGTATGACTAAGGATAATTGTACAAAAATGACATCTACTGCAATGTATCATTATTTACATGTATCGTAATATACCATTAATTATTTTAATTAGTTTTGAAATCTTAAAGACTGAAAGTGTTATTATCTTTTTTTAAAATAAAATCTTACAAAATATTTTTTATATTATTTTTTCAATTATTTTTTAATTCAAAAAATAATTAAACTTTATTACTATAATAATTTTTACAATTACTTTAATTTAAGGGTAAAGTTTATAAATGGTCACTAAACTTTGATCAATTATTCAATTTGTTAATTAAACTTTTATTTACTTCAATGTTATCATTAAACTTTTAGTTTTGTTTCAATTTGGCCGCATCCCGTTAACAACTGTTAAAAAGGTGATGTGACTGTTAAGATATTTTATATAATAACACATTTAGTCCTCCATGTTTACACATTCAAACAATTTAATCCTAATTCGAAAGAAAAAAATAAATTTAACTCTTATTATTTCAATTTGACTATGTTTTTAATTAGAGATCATTTAATATTTTATTTTGATCTCTCAATTATAACTATAACTTCTTGTAAGTTACTTTCGAAGCATTTCTTACATAAATGTAATAATTGAATTCTAGGTTCATTACATGTACCTGATTTGAATTTCTTTTTTACCCCTCTAATGAATGTTCGGGATTTTGAAAATCAATCAATTAGTTGGCCCAATCCCCTCAACTCTGTCACAAATTCAGAATTTGAAAGTTCTGTAAGTTATTTCATATAGTCTCTTAACATCCTTGTATAATTCACCGATGAGTGAATGAAGTTTTCATTCTTGCCTTTGACTAATGATATTGATTCCAGGGACCTGGCACAAAATAGACTGAGTGGAGAAATTTCGACTCATCTATTGGAATGAAGTGTTACAGTATCTGTGAGTGCAAAACTTCGCTGCACTCGTTCTTTTTAATTAAAAGTAAGGTGAAATTAAAATAATGAGGGTTAAATTTATTATTTCTTTCGAATTAGGATTAAATTGTTTAAATGTGTAAACATAGAGGACAAAATGTGTTATTATACAAAATACTTTAACAGCCACATCACCCTTTTAACGGTCGTTAACGGGTCAGTGGCCAAATTGAAACAAAACTAAAACTTTAATGGTAACATTGAAACAATTGAAAGTTTGGTAACCAAATTGAATAATTGATCAAAGTTCAGTGACCATTTGTGAACTTTACCCTTAAATTAAAGTGAATGGAAGAATTATTATAATAATAAAAGTTAAATTATTTTTTTAAATTAAAAAATAAAAGAAAATCTGAAAAAATAATATAAAAATTATTCTTTAAGAATTTATTCTAAAAAGGGATAATAATACTTTTAATCCTTAGGGTTTTAAAACTAATTAAAACAATTAATGATGCATTATAGTACATATGAATAGTGGTATATTGACATGTTATTCGTATGATTAATCCAGAAGAGAGGGTCGATAACTTAGCCAAGTTCGCATAAGCCGATTACTTGGCCAATCCAACATGTTTTTCGTGAAGACAATAAAATAGCTAATTTTAATGTATGTTTAGAAATATGAATTTTTAAATATCTAAGCTGAAGGAAGGATTAATAATGTAAAAACAAAAATAGGAAATTAGGTCGGAGATACCCACAATCTAAAAATTACAATACAGGACCTGCCCGTGAATCTATGAAATTTTCTTTCAAAAAGAATACCCAACTACTCCTTTTTACCGGATTGACATTTAAATATATCAAATTAAATAGCACGAACCAACTTGTCTCAGTGGTTAAAGGAATTGTTGTTGTTCCACGGGTTCGAGCACTAACAATTACAATAAGGTGATTGAGCATTTATTGTTAAATGGTTGAGAGTATATTCAGAATAAATACTACTTGTAATCACCTTAACTTAATCAAATATATATATATATATATATATCAAATTAAATATTTTTGAACACCCTAATTATTATTCTTATCTCCATGAAAACTTGATTGTAATTGTTTTAGGGGAGATTTAATGTATTCTTCCTATAAATAAATATTCACGGTCGGCCCGTTATCCGGTTTTTAAAAAATTCAAGACCGTACTTGTGGAACAAAAAGAGAAACGCTTTGGTCTGCTAGGACCACAGTTTCATCAATGGTTGTGTTGGTCGGCTTGGTCCCAAAAGAATTGTAAAGATGGTTAAGCATGTTACTTTCCTTTTGCACTAAAAGCTGGTGAAAGTGGTAACTTCTTAACCTTATCTAAATCTGAAAAATTTGTTCGATTCAATCCTATCTAATTCAAAAATCAAAATCTAGTCCGAACTCAAGCCATCCAAGAATCTAAACCCAAAGTGAAATTTGCATCAAGACCGGGGATGAAGTAACATTTAGTCCCCGAAGGAATCCAGTTAAATTCAACCCGACCCGTTGGATTGACACCCGTAAAATCGAGACACGTTGAATATATCGGACATTGGAATCAATCAGTCAATCCCAATGCTAGTTTTCAGGCACTGGATAATCCTATTTTATAATTCAGTGCACAAAAGAAGGCCCCAACCCCCAAATTAACCAATAAAGAAAGCATGCAAATTCCAGGAGTGCTTAAAAGTTAAAACCCATGATGCTATGCTTCATGCATGCTTCAGGCACTTTCATTGTTTCCTCCCTTACTTTAAGGGACAGCATGCTAATTTGATGCTTACTTTTCAGAAAACACCATTTTATAGTCGATGTCAAGCCTTCCGTGTCATCGAGTCGAGTCAAATGCCGAATCGAAAAACAAACAGGAGTACAAGGAACTATAAGTCACTGCATTATCATGTAACCGAATCGATTTCATTAGTCTATGGTATATGGAGACGCAGGTACACGTATGAAACTAGTAAAGAATGAACAGAAAGAACATATACGCAATACATAGAGAAGGAGAATGTTTTTCCATACCTAAAATACTTCAGGCTTCGATTACGAATCGCCTTTCATGTGCAAGTATTTTGTTGAACCTCCGTCCGTCTTCACGTGACCACGAGGATCAAGAAAAATACCCTACATGGCTCTACATGTATTCATAATAATTTCAACAATGTAATCAATCAAGATAAGAATTTCTGCATTGCAATTGCCACTCCACGCAGTCCTCGAAATCAAAACTGCTGGCGCAATCCAACAACGCATTTTGCTGTTGTTCGTAACGACATATATAATTCAACCCGATGAGAAGCTCACAGATGGCTGCTTCTGTCTTTTCCCTATCGGCAAAATACAATGTCTGGAGAAGGAGAACGTTCGTCCGAGTAACGATTTGCTGCTGCTCAAAATTCCGCTCACCTTGCCATCGGATCATGTTATGTGCCAGTGGGGCGAGCCAGCTTAATATCCCGTCGAGAGTTTCTTTCCAATCATGAGCCAACGGAGCATCATATATCGCCAAATTCTTGACATAGTTCTTGAGATTAGTCTTCAGAGACAGCCTCAAACTTGTTGGCAACATCTGATACAAATCGTCTCGAGCTTCTTCACCGACCAGGTGAGGGTACCGCAGCAACTTCTCGATGACAATTATTACGTTCGCATAATGCAAGGCAAGTGCTGAACCTCCAATAGTGGATGGTGTAGCATATAGAGCTAACCTACTTTTAGGACCAAATTGCGCATTACTCAACATGGCACAATTGGATTGTCTGTTATTTCCATTCAGAGGATCATTAAGTTGGGGCAAACAAGAGGGAGGAGAGCGATACGGCCGCTCTCTCTTCAGCCCGTCATTTGAAACACTACAACAACCCGAAATCCGACTACTTCGTTCATCATAGTCAATGCTCCGATCATCATCATCGAACCTCGAAGCTGAACTACTCAAACTAAGGCAATCAGCAAAAAGTCTCCCGGGAGTCATCCCACAAGGAAAACCGAAATCCTCCATCCTACTCAACCCAATTTCACCCTTTCGTGAATCGATCCCCCGATGCTTCGAACTCACTTCCCTTCTCTCCACCACACCTGTGGATACATTCGCCGGCTGACCACTCCCAACACTACTACTCTTACTAAGAACCCGTTTCGACTGCCTAGAAACAACTTCGACTTGATCCGAAAAGCACCCGTTAACCTTCCCCGAGACCCTCCCACATTCACCATCTTTCCCCAAAGCAGATTCCCCAAAAACAGCAAGAATCCTAGCAAAAACAGTACAAACAGTCCTAGCCAACAACTCGACAACCTTATCAAATGTTTGGTTCCAAAGCGAAACATCCTTAAGATGCCTAACATCTTGTCTCTGCCAAATCAATTTCTGCTCGAAAGCTCTCTTACTTTCCTCATGAGGGTTTGCTTGAAACTTCTTAGTACTCTGTTCTAATTCATTCAAAACCTCCATTTCACTATACAACTTTGCACTCAAATTAACATACCTTTTCAATTTCCTAATCATTCCCTCCATGTCTTTAACTAGAAAACGCAATTCCCTAACATCAATAACCCCATTCATAATATCTCCAAAAACATGTTCGAAACCTCGCAAAGCCGGTTCATTACATTTTTTGCCTAGTCTAGACACAACATTGACAACCCTGTTTAAGTCATCTAGCCTTTCAGCTAAAGCAAGGGAAAGAAGGTAATCCTCATCAGCTGAAATCAACTTGGAAATGCCTGGGGATTTCAAGATCTCGGATTTGAGCTTTGAGATCTCGGTTTCAGACAAGGATTTGTGGAAGTGAAGGGTTTTGGACATGACACTGGCAACTTCAAAAGACAAGATTCCGACGGTTTCGTGCTTTCTGGATGTTGGGTTGCTTTGGGTGTTCTTTTTTCTGGAAGCATGGTCGAGGAGGAAGGCGTGTTTGAGATGGGAACTTACCTGGTTTCCCATTTTGAGTATCCAAGTTTCTGCTACCATTGCTGAAGAAGTTTGAGCAGCTGCGAATAAAGATTCTGACTTTAGGGTTTCAAGAGGCTAAAACAAAGAATTTCATTGAGAATTAGGAATGGGGTTTTTGCAGACAGAAGAATTGAAAGGAAAAGGAGAAGACTTTGTTCTTTTCTGTTTCATTTGAAAAATTGTAGCATTTGAATGTGGTCTGACGGTTTTGAAAGTATATTCACTTATGTTTGCCATTGCACATTCAATGATCCTTTTTGGTTTTACCATACTGTCACTCTTTCTATATTCCAATTTAAATTTTATTAATGTAATTTTTAAAAATAATTATAGGAATTAATTATATTAAATTTTATTTGTTTATTTCAAAATCATTCTTTTAGTAGACTATAGGTGGTTGTAAGATTATATATGTTCATCATTTTACTAAATCTTTTAATAAAATACACATTTTACTTACAAAATTGTTTAAATTTAAATATCTTAAGATTAATATCATCTTATTTTTTACCGAGTTCTATTTCAAAATCTTTTAAGTGGGGTAAAGAAAGTGAAGCAAAGTCCATCCAAACCAACAAATCTAGGAAGTAGCTGGACTCAATTTAACAATTTTCAAACATAGAGCCAAGAGAGTAAATGTTGGGGGGAAAGTTTACCAATAGTGGGAGTAGTTAGCTTATTTGTATACTTAGGACAACCAAAACTAGCTGCAAAGTTGGATTTCAATTGTTTAAGTTCGATTTCTATCGAACAAACACTTAAATCCGTATAAATTTTCCGGTTTAAATTTATTCTGATTTAAGTTCATATATTATAAATTTATGATGGGGTGACACCTCACTCTCCATATGCAATGCAAAGGGACAGGCTGACAGAATTTCATGTTGGGAGATATGGATAAATTAAGGCAACAATTAAGAAAGGCTTCCCATGTTTGTTCCACTAATATAATTATATGTACTTTGTTGGGAATTGTTACTAGTTTAGGGCAGATGCGATAAAAATAATTATACAAAATTTTTAGAATTTAAAAAAAATTAATTAAATATTTGAAAAGGAAAAAATAAAAAATGTATTAGTGATAAAGTTTACGGAGAAAGTAAAATAATGTGCTTTATAGAGTTTTAAGTTTTGTTACACTTAATTTTTATTTAAAAGTTCAAATTAGTAAACATTTAGTTTTTTTAAAATAAAATGTTTATTTTAATAAATTTCACATACCGTAAAATTTTTGAGCAGCTCCGCACCAGGGGTCCAAGAGGAACATTAAGTCGAAGAAATTGGACCACTTTCTTCTCTGTTCTCGATCCGATAATCCATATATTTGTATATGTAATTATGTTTAAAGTATTATATATTCATATAATTTTAGTACTTTTGCAATTCACATTGCAATCTCAACATTTAGGCGTCCTCCATTGATTAAATGGCACAGTTACAATTTTGGTCCCCAAAAATTGTAAACTTTCGGCTGTTCGAGAATTCAATCAATTGGGGGACCCTTCTATCAACCTATCCATTCAACGTAAGAAAGAAAACAAAACTTAGTGGAGAGGATACGTTACGTACTCTCCACTGCTTTTCATCTGTAAGTTTGTGTTTGGATTTGGACTCTTTTTACATGTGCAAGGAATATGAATAGAGTACGTATTAAAATATTTTATTTGAGTCGGACCGAAGATAATTCAATATATGTAGGTGCTCGTTTTTGAATGGATCATCCTTAACGAAGCCCGTATCATAATTAAAAGTCAATCAAATTGTAAACTATTTTCAGCAACCAATTAAAATCTCAAGGTCTTTTCCTTAATCAATGAATCTTTCTCGAGGAAAAAATGTCACTTTCTTGATCTTGATCTTGATTGAAATTTTGTTTCATGGTAGATCTCGAATAAGAATTTATATCCTTGATCATTTGAAAGGAGCGTGCTTAGATCTCTTTCGGTCATGAATTGAGCTCAATCTCGAATATTTGGATTGAACTTGATCCTTAAAGATTAGAATTTTAGTTCGAAACGTTTTCTGATGTTTAATATAGTTATAATGTCAAAAATGTTCATTATTTTTTACTAGATAGTCATTTTGACGTCTATTTTTTGAAGCACTTTAACCAAGACGTTTTATTTTGGGTCAAAACAACTCACGTTTGATGAAATTTGTTAGTCAACTAACGATAAATATCTTGAACTAATTTGATAGAATGATTTGAATATGCAATATCTGAATTCGTAAATTTTTTTTGGATATTCATAAATATTCAATTTAACAAAAAAGTTCAAATATCCGTAAATATCCGAATTTGCAATTAGAATTATAATCCCTAATTTTAAAAATGTAATAAAGTGAAAATGGAAAATAGACAAGTTAAATGAACATGGGGAAATGCAAGGATAAATAATAAAAATTGGAAATCTTAATCCTAAAGTAATTAACCCACAAAGTAAGAAACTCTTGAAAATTAAGTTTGAATTTAAAATTCATGTTTACGAGAAGTTCGGTGTATAATTATAGATCAAACAGAAATTTCCAACATTTTATATGTCTTTGGTCAAGTGTCTAGGAATGATTGGATATGAATTCAATTAGAAAAATAAAAATGGTAACTTTTTATAATTAAAATCCTAATTAATATTATAATAAAGATGTTTTCATCTTTTTTATACTTTTTATTATTTTTAAATAAAAAACTAAAATTCACTGCTTAAAAATTGAACATAAATCTAATGAATTTAAATACAGTTATCACTCCATCTATAATCAAATATTAATTTAAATTAAACTTAATAATTAAGAGAATAAAAATAAGCCCACAAAAAAAGAAAAAGGACTTAAAAGCCCAAAAGGGAAACAAGCCCAAGTCCCATCTCAACTTTTTTAAAAATGAAAGTTAAGCTTAGTTTAAGACTAAGCTTAGTCCAGCTGGTTAAGCTTGTCACCATTAAGCAAAAAAACTTTAGTTTGGTTGGTATCATTATCATTTAAGTTCTCGCGTGTTTAAGTGTATAATACCTCCCATATACCGATTAAAAAAATATCTCCTATATAAAAATTAAGATTATGAATTCTTTAGATATTTTATATAAAAAAAATCAAATAAGGTTAATGAAGTAATATACTTTTTCAATAAATAATTATTATCTATTAAATTGAAAATGAGTTTTTTCAATAAATAATTATTATCTCATTTATTTTTTATTTTAAATATCAATTGAATATACACAACTAGGGTGTAAATAAGCCGAGTCGATCTAAAATAGTGTTGAGCTCGATTATGTTTATTAAGAATTCGAGCTGAGTGCGAGCTCGAGTCAAGCCGTATACATACTTAGGTATTAGGAAATTGTTAGATTTGAGTTATATGTACCGAAAACCATCTAATCGAAACTGAACCGTATATACATTTAGCTTGACTGACCTATGTCATATTTTGTGGAAAGTTTTTTTTTTTTGAAAAGTATAAGAGCTGAGATAAGGTAAGATCATAAGCTTTGGCCTTGTTAAAAAATCATCTAAAATTTAAGCGGAGAAAAAAGAGTGCACAGATACACCTTAACAAGGAAACAAACGACCAAATATACTATTACAAATTAAAACTTCCAGCTAATAGGTAAAATTCAACTCTACCAGCATGCACCAACAGAAACCAACTGAAGCTAACACAGTTCTATATCAGGTCCAAACTTTAGCATTTCCGCGCTACGATTGATCTCGATTTCTGCGAATCTATCTGCATCGCTATTCTGGTTTCTACCAATAAGAACTAAATCCCAGCTGAACTTACTACCTTCAGATAGGCAGTAGGATACTAATTCTTTATACACAGCAGGGGTGCTACTTGGATTCCGGATCCAATATACCACGTTACTAGAGTCAGACTCCACCTCTAAATGTGGTAGCTTGCTCCATTTGATATCAGAGAAAATCTTGAGGGCTTCCTTGATAGCAAGCAATTCAGCGGAAGCCGGGTCTGAAGGATCAATCGACTTTGAAAATCCAACAACTGTATTACCCATATGGTCTCTTAACACACCACTAATTCCAGCCTGACCAAAAGAGCCTTAGAATGCTTCATCAGTATTGAATTTCAGAGTTCCAGGTGATGGGGCCACCCAATCCGATGCCTTCATTCTCACTGCCGCATGCCACTTTGCTCGAAACCACCAGCCAATCCTTAATAGTATAATGTCAAAAACCGCCTCTTTATTTAGGGACTTCCCCCTTAAAATAATTTCATTTCAGCTTAGCCATACAGTCCATGTAATTGCGCAGAAATCCATGATCCAGAAAGGTACCATGTTAGGCGAAGGACAGCATCCAATCCACGAGTCTAAAAAGCCTTTCGCATCCTTTAGGAAAAGTGCATTGGATATTCCAGAGATTACACTACCTGCGCCACAAATTCCATACAAAATCACAAGAAAAAAATAAATGATTAACAGTCTCCTCATTATTAGAGCAGAATATGCACTCAGAAGCTCCTCTAATCCCAATTCCCCTCTTTGCAAGCTCGCTCCTAGTTGGGACACAAAACATTCTATATTGAAGGGGACTAAGCCCAACCAAACTGATTTCCAGCAATTCTCTATCTCTCTACTGTGTGCACAACTTAGAGCCACAAAATCTTTTGTAGTAAACATGCCAGAGGACGATTTAGCCCATCTAATACAATCTGAAGGCAATGAACCCACTATACAATCCTCAAGAATGTTAAAGAAAATATCCCATACTTCGAGTTCCCAATCAAAAAGGGGTCTGCGTATAGCAATGCCCCATTCCCACTTATTGTTCACCTACTTTTTAAATTCTACTATTTTGCCAGACTTCTTCAGTGCGAGGGGATAGATACGAGGGAAAAGGATTTTGAGGCACGAACCACCCACCCAGTTAGAGGACCAGAAATCTAACGTTTGCTCATCACGCACAGGAAATATTATATTGGACACAAAAGGGTCACAGTCGATTCGAGGAGGCTTCATAGCTTTGATGATGTCCCTCCAAATCCAACTCTTGGCTGGAAACATTGGTTGGGAGAATACTTACACGACCTTGTTCATATTTGGCATTAATTACATGTTTCTTTTGTTTTGGTATGGTCAATATGGATTTATAGAAATGATGTAATTTTTAAGGGGTCCAAGATTGATATGAATCAACTTTTTGATCTTTGCCTTTTGAGACTAAGTTGGTGGTGCAAAACTAAATGGCCCGATGTTGCAACCTTCTTTCGGAGTGCTCAACGTTTTATAAAAACAAAAACAACAACGGAGTCGCCACTAATCTTTTTTTAAAAAGGTGTGATTTGATCACCTAAAAATGGGTCATTTTAATAAAATCATTTTATTTTATTAAAACAACATTTCGGTCTGCGAAAATAAAAATGAGTTCAGAGTCGGTTATGCGTGGGGAAGGATTAGCACCCCACAACACTCAAAAATTGGTACCTAGCCAATTACAAAGCGTTTTAATGTCGAAATTTACAAGTTCATATGAAATTCAACTCATTGTCCATTTATGAATATGATCTCATTTTAACGACCCTAATATCCTGAAAGTGAACTGCAATCACCACCAACATTTCTGACGCTAACCCGCCACTCTCCTTCAATAGGACACCGCTTTAATTAAATTCCACTTTTTTATCAGACAAGCAAGGAAAAAATTAGTGTGTTGAAGCTTTTTATTTACTCTAAGTTAGTGATTATTAACCTGAAGAATAATCTACATGAATTTTACCTATTAGGGTTAAAATATGGTTAAGTGTATCTTATAAATATTAAATGTGAAGAAGAATTTTTTATTTTTTACTTTAAAGGTTCTAACTAAGGTAATTTAGTACCTAACCCTAGGGCTTTATTTAACCTAGTCATTTAATTAAGACAACCATTAATACTAAATTTTGAGGAAGGAATTGAATTATAAAAGGAACTAAATTTAAACAATCATAGTCATACGATTTAAATAAATACAAAAATTTAAATAAATTAGTAGAAGAAATAAAAAAGAAGAGAAAATCCTTTTTTAATAGTCATGTGTATCCTTCCCTAAAATGGGTCAACACGATATACTAACCGAATTTACTTTTTCCTCAAAAACACATATGTGCAAATTAAAATTTTAAAAAAAAATTAAAGAAATTAAATTCCACTAAAATTCAAAAAGGTTAAATTTAAAACTAAAATCAAGACTAATTTAAAACGATAGTTAAAATACTTGAAAAGTTAAACGATCAATGTAAATAACTCAATTTAAAAATTGTTTTCAAATTTCTCTTCCAAAGAAAATAGATCAATCATCCCCTTTTATTTTTAAAACACGAACGAAAAACTAAATTTAAAAAATCGTTTTATACATACATTCGAACAAGAAGAACACATAAAAAAGTAAATGAATACATCGAAAGATGCTTCAAACTTTTATTCCAACTTCGAATCCAAGTACAAAGGCTCGAACATAAACTGTATAGAATTCTCTCAAAAAGCTCTCAAACTCTCTAAAACCAATTGTGTTTCTATCTACTGAATTGTGTAATTCTCAAGAATAAACTGTGTAAAATTACAAAGACTACAACCCCTTTATATATGTATTTTTTAACCTAAAAATATAGAAATTCAGAATAAAAAATCCTATTTTGGGTGATTTTCCCCTTTTTCCATTTAATGCAGATTCAGATACAATTTGTAGCAGATTTGATTCAAATTTTGGGCAACTTGGGTCTGATTCTTTCCTCTTTTCAGTCAATAAAGATTCAGATACGATTTGGAGAAGATTCTATTTAAATTTTGATTCGAATCTGATCTGATTCTTTCTTCTTATTACATATTCGAATCAAAAACCTTAACCCTAACACTAACTCTTTCTCTTTAGATTGTTGCAGGTCTCGGTCGGAGCATAAAGTGGACGGCGGCGGCGTAGTTCGAGCCTCAGAGGTGAGGTAATCGCTGGTGTTGTAGCGGTGATGCGACGCCGTGGCCATTGACGTCAGGAACGCAGCGGTCTCTGCCTTGAGTTGCTGCTGCTATTCGCGGGCCGCGGCGAGAACGAGATGAGCGTTAGCGCGACTTGGGTCGTGGCAAGGACTGGCCGGTCACGGGCTGGCCTGGAGATGCGTCACGGTGGAACGATGTCGCCGCGAAAGAGGTCGAACGACCTAATTTCTCGAGGAAGTTGGCACGTGCCGCGCACGCGCGCGGGGGGACAGGCGAGTAGCGGCGCAAGTGGGGGCTGCTCCTTTTTCCTGGTTTAATTCGACCGTTAGATCTTTAACCCTAGATCTAACGGTTGAGATTAAAGCCTACGCATGAGATAAAAATGGGGTTAGCTTGGGTTTTATTTTGGGCCTAGTGGGTTATTATGTACATGGGTTTTTGTTTATTTTACATGGACCATTAAAATTTAAAATGGACCTTTTTTATTTTCCTTTTGGGTCTTATATATATACAATAATAAAATAATAATAATAAAAAATATAAATAAAAAAGGAGGTGAAAATTAAGTGACAACATCTGCCCCTCTTTGCTTATTCTTGTGAAACAAGGAACGAAAGACACTAATTTTTGTTGATCGTCAATTCGCTTGACGTTTCCATTCTTCTTGTACCCGAACAGATAGACGAGTTCCATTCTTCTTCATCTTGAACGAATAGACGGGATCCATTTTCCTTACGTCTAAAAGGATAGAAGGGTTCTATTCTCCTTACGCTTAAAAGGATAAGCATGTTCTATTCTCTTTATGCATGAACGAATAAGTGGGTTCCATTCTCCTTACGCCTGAACGGATAAGCGGGTTCCATTCTCCTTAGGCCTGAACGAATAAACGGGTTCCATTCTCGTTACGCCTGAATGGATAAACAAGTTTTCTTCTCTTTACGTCTGAACGAATAGACGAGTTCTATTCTCCTTACGCCTGAACGGATAAGCGAGTTCTATTCTCCAACATCTGAGTAGATAGACGAGTTCTGTTCTTCTTATGTTTGAACAGAAAGACGAGTTCCATTCTCCTTGCGTTCGAACGGATAGATGAGTTCCATTCTCCTTACGTCTAAACAGAAAGACGAGTTCTATTCTCCTTACGCTCGAACGGATAAGTAGGTTTCATAGACTGGTTCCATTCTCCTTACGTCTGAACAGATAAACGACTTCTTCCTTTCATTGTGAAAGCTTTTATATACCTGTTAAAATCCAATGACTGATGCAACTATGATGATCATGCACATAAGGATGTCTAAAACATGGATGCATGTTGTTTTATATTTTCTTTTTACTTTGGTCGTTTAACCTAGCCAAGCAATCATCTCCACTGTCTATGCTTTGCCATTCTCATTCTTTGCACCTCTTTGTTTCATAGAAAACATCTGGTTCTCTCACACCAATGTCTTACATTCCCACAAATCCTACTATCATTGTAGTTGATACATCAATATTGAGTGAAAGGCCTCTCCTCTCTAATTCTGAAAGCTTTAGGCTTCCGTGTGTCCCCTGAAACACACTTATCCCCCTTTCAAGGCTCCATGTGAGTTTCCAAGCGATTCATAGAGGGACTTCCCATCCTGGATGTTTTTAAGTGATTTTGGCATTTTAATCCTTTCCATCACACCCATTTTCATTGTCGCAACCATTTTTCGAGCCTTGACGTTTGAAAAATAAAACAACGAAGTCGCCACCAATATTTTAAAATGTGTGATTGGATCACCTAAAAATATGTCATTTTAATAAAATGTTTTATTTTATTAAAACAATGGTTTTGGTCAGTGAAAAACACCAGAAACGAGTTCGAGAGTCGGTTACGCGTGAGGAAGGGTTAACACCCCCACAGCGCCCAAAAATTGCTACCTAGCCGATTACAAAATGTTTTAATGTCAAAATTTTCAAGTTCCTATAGAATTCAACTCTTTGTCTATTTATGAATATGGTTCTATTTTAACGGTCTTACCATTCGAAGAATGAACTTTAATCACCGCCAACACTCCTGGCACTAACCCGTCATTTTCGTTTGATAAGACACCGCATTAATAATTACATCTCGTTATTAAATATTTCTTTAAGAAACAGATTTAATTAAATTAATCTACAAGACAATATAAAGGCATACAAATATATAAAGTTAAATAAATACAAGTAAATACACGAACATTAAAGGAAAAAGTATGAGACTCGTGACTTTTACAGAATGTATTATTCCCTAATCGTACGAGCAGGATTTTAAAAGAAAGAAGAAATTGAAGATTAAAAAAAATTAAGAAAACATGCTTTTTTGTGTAAAAAAGGTTTTACATATATAGAAAATCAAAATTAGAAAAGTGATTAAATTAAAAACAAATTTTAAAAAACCAAGTTTTAAAAGTTTTTAGAAAGCTTTATGGAATAAAAATGGTGTGGAGATTTAATAAAATTAAATGGCACACTTTTGTTTAAAATAGGTACAAAGCTCGAAAATACCATTCACCCATTTTTATTTTAAAACAAAAATAAAACACCTTATTTTAAAGAGTTCATCAAATGTTCATGTAAAGAATTGAAAATGGAGAACAAAGATCTTTAAAACTTTTAAAAAGTTAGAATTGCTCAAATTATAGTTAAATTCGAAAAAAAATACAAAAGAACAAGAGCAAGAAACCTAAAAACCAAGCTTTTCTTCTTTTATTCAACTTGAAAATGCCAATACAAACTTGAGAATTTTTATGTGATTTTCGGATGCTCGCGGTCTGTTCCAAGTGAAGGGGAAGTAGGGTTTATAGATGATTTTTATCCTAAAAATACATGGAAATTCAATCCTAAAATCCCAAAATCGGGTAAAATTATTTCCCCAATTTCTTTGATTTAATTCCAATATCCCCTTATTCAAATCTGACCATATTTTCCTTCCTTTTGAATCAAATCTACTGGATTGGTTCCCTTCTTCTTCTCGGTTTTGACTTGCTTTGTTTCCTTTTTCATTTGAATTTCCCCTTCTTTTGTGCGTGTGATGAATGTTGCACATGAACCATTTGCTTGATTCATTTTCTTTCCTTGCACCTATTGCAGGTTAGAGCAAAAGTTGATGGTGGCCACGAGCGGAGTTGTTGAGGCATGACACATGGGGCCCACAGGCTGGGTATTGAGCCTCTTTTTTAGATCGATTCCAGACCGTTGAATCCAAATGAAATCCAACGATCGATAATTGGCTGCACATGAGGTAAAAATGTCAGCTATGGTTTATTTTTTGGGTCATTTGGGCCAACAATGTATTTTGGACTTTTAATTATTAATGGACTATTTTTTATTGGATTTTATAACTACTAGTAATACTAATACTATATTATATATACATGAATAATAATAATAATAAGGTAAAATAATAAAAGAATGTGAAAATTCAATGACAACAGCTGCCCCTCTTTGCTCATTTCGATAAAACAGGGTTAGAGCAAAGAACAAAAGACTTCGATTTTCACCGATCATAAACTCATCGGTCATCAAAACTAGGTTCCCTGCCCAAACGAATAGGGGGTTCTATTCTCCTCATGCTCGAATAGATAAAAAGATGCTGAAAAATAAAGGTTCCATTCTCCTCATGCTTGAATGGATAAACGAGTTCTATTCTCCTCACACTCGAATAGATAAGCAGGTTCTAAAAAATAAAGGTTCTATTCTCCTCATGCTCGAATGGATAAACGGGTTCTATTCTCCTCATGCTCTAATAGATAAGCAGGTTCTATTATCCTCAAGCCTGAATAGATAGGCATGTTCTATTCTCCTCATGCCCGAATAGGTAGGCTGATTCCATTCTCCTCATGCCTGAACGAATAGACGAGCTCCATTCTCCTTATGCCTGAACGGATAGGCTAGTTCTATTTTCTTCATGCTCGAATAGGTAAGTATATGCTGAAAAATAAAGGTTTCATTCTCCTCATGCTCGAATGGATAAACATGTTCTATTATCATCAAGCCCGAATAGATAGGTGGGTTGCATACCTATGAAAATTTAACAAATGCCAAGATTATGATAAGCATGCCCCTAGGGATGTCTAACACATGAATGCATAATGTTTTCTCTTTTTTTTTCATTTTAAAACTTTTCTCTTATATTTTTTCTTTTTGGGTTTTTCTTCTTTTTCCTTATTCTTTGTCTTTTTGCATATTTGCTCGTTCAACTCAGATAGACAACCATGCTCTGCCATTTCATTCTCCGTATCTCTTTGCTTCACAGAAAACATATGATCTTTTTGATCTAGACATTTATCAAAATAATCTGCTTTGCCATTCAAGAATCTCTTAAAATAATATCAAGCACCCTCAGTGTCTCTAATGAGTACCCCTACAAGGCACCTTGAAGCGCTTGCATATAAATCCTTGCAGTAAAGCTTATTTCTACCTTGAATGTCTTCGAATGATATTGGCGCTTTAATCTCTTCCTCTCGCACCTATTAACGTTGAGAGCCTTAAATCCTTGGCCAACGTAAACTGCCCCAATCGGATGACATGATTTGCTTATCATGTGTTATTTCAATGAAAGATGCCTTCTAGACCATGATAATCATTTTTTAAATAGAAAAGGATACCCCTGATATCAACTGCATGAGTGTCTTTGAATCAATCTTCCAGTGATCACTTTAAGCATAGCTTAGCTCTTTTTTGAATGTTGCGGCGATATTTCAAAGTTGTGAAATTTCTCTCAGACCGCTCGGTTCATCCTTATGACTATCACATTACTTGATCCAGTAAAAAATAACTCATTTTCAGTTTTCATCATTCTTCTTTATTCAAAAATGTTTTCACACTTCTTGGAATTGCTTAACCAAGAGAGTGCAAAAATATCTTTCTAAGAATAGAATTTTACGAGTTCGTGTGTGCGTTTCTGATTACAACTAGCCACTCTTTTATTAGTTTTTTTTCTTTTTTCAACCTCCCCGAGATTTCATTTCATTAATTTGTTTGACTTTGTCAAGATTTGAAAATCACTTGTAAAGCCAAGGCATTAAGCAGATAGAGCATTGCTATCTCATTAGATACTCGGCCTTATGGCTACAGCAAAGTGCCCTCGAGGTTTTCTTTTTACTGGTCATTTTTACTTATCTTGGGATTTCATCTCATTAGATATTACTTTGTCAGGATTTGAAAATCATTTATGAAGCCAGTGTATAAAATAGGTGGAACAATGCTTCATTATTAGATATTCAACATTATAGCTTCAGCGGAATGCCTCCGAGATATTCTTTGAGCGACTAGTTATAATCGATGTGTCTTTAGTGGGTATTGAAGACTATCATTAGAGTTCCAATTTCCAGCAATTCTCCTTGGTTAAACTTTCCTAGTTCACGATTTCACATTTATGAATTTCCAAGATTTTCTCATCATTGAACGTCATCAAAGGTGTAGCAATCTTCTTTTTGTTGCTTTGCCTACCTGAGTAGTCAACAATCAATTGATCTCTACATTGGAATCAATGCCACAACATGCAATTGATATCCGAGGACCTACAAGGGTTGGATGATATATACATTATATTCAAGGTTTCATGGTCAAGGACACATCCTTCATTGAAATGAAAAAATCTACAGACCCACCATGGATGCCCCTACAGAAAGATCCTTGTTGTTTCTAGGCAAACTGGACCTCAGCGTGGTTGTGTCCCACTAAGCTTGCGTACTCTTGCGGTTTTAGTTCAACGACCATTACTCGAATATCATACTTATGGGAGGATTTTGCTATTTTTAGATTTTTCCAAATTTTACCATAATTAGTCCTTTTATTATGCGTATATTGTCGCAACCCCTTTCGAGGCATTTCAACGTTTTGAAAACAAAAACAACAGAGTCGCCACCAATCTTTTAAAAGGTGTGATTGTATCACCTAAAAACGGGTCATTTTAATAAAATCCTTTTATTTTATTAAAACAACAGTTTTAGTCTGCGAAAACACAAAAAACGGGTTCGGGAGTCAATTACGCGTGGGGAAGGGTTAGCAAGCCCACAACGCCCAAAAATTGGTACATAGCCGATTACAAAAAGTTTAAAAGTCAGATTTTGCGAATTCACGTAAAGTTTAAAATTATTGTCCGTTTATGCATGTAATTCCATCTTAACAACCTTACTATTCGAAAATGAACTCCAATCACCGCCAACACTTCTGGCGCTAACCCGTCATTTCCGCTTAGTAAGACACCGCATTAGTTATGTTTCGCTTTCTTAACAAACAAGCAAAGAAATATTTAGTGTGTTGAGGCTTTTATTATCCTAAATTATTGATTATTAACCCTAGAGATTTGTCTAAGTTTTTTATCTATTAGGGGTTAAATAATGTTAAGTATATTTTATGATTTTTGATGTGAAGGAAATTTTACTGCATCAAAAGGTCTCTGACTAAAGTTTTAAGATCCTAATCCTAAGGCCATCTAAACAAAACTATTAAAGAACACATAAATCTAACTAAACACATGTATAAAGATTAAATTATAAATATTTGAATATGTGATGAATTAAATTAAATAATGTGAATTGATGGTGTAGTTAATTTAAAAACGTATCATAAGCCGGGGTTTTATTTTTTTTATTTTAAAAGGGAATAAAAAGGAATATTATTTTAAAATATTTTTATTAAAAAGATTTTTAAGGAAAAGAAAAGTAACCAAATTAAAAGGGGATCAAAACCTGTGGTCAAATTCAAAGGAAATTAGTGACCGAATTGAAAAAAATGCAAATTGGGTTACTCGTGGAATAAAAATAAATGGGAAGGAAGGGTTTAATGAAGGTGATTGGACCATTTTATTTCAAGTATAAAACCCACTTTAAAAAACAACTCTTCATTTATCTTTTTAAACCAAAATGGATCAAAACCAAATTTTGTAGAACCTCTCAAATGTTCTTGGTGTTCTTCAAGAATGAAGAACACCGAGAACGAACCACCATACCGGCCGCCGCTTGTCGGCGGTGGTACACCCTTTTTTCCTAAAAATAACTCTAAAAAACACCAAAAATTATTTTTAAATTCAAAAAAGAGGATCCAAGTTCAACATCTTTTTTTTCAATCAAAGGTAAGAACAAGACCCAAACTAATATTTAAATTCAAAATAAAATTAATAATAGAAAAGAAGAAAACAATACCAAAACGAGGAAGAAATTGCTTGCTTTGATTCCAACAAAATTCGAATACAATTGCTGCAAACTCGAGCCACTATGTGAATTTTTTAGGTGTTTTTCTATTGATTTTCTGGATCATCATTACAATAGGGGATGTGGGTTTATATAGGTTCTAAAAACCTAAAATATAAGGAAATTGGGGACAAAAATCCCTCAATTTCGGTGGAATTTCATCACAAAATCGAATCTAATTGTTGACTTGCCCCTTATGCTTGAAATCAATCCGATTTGGTTAAATCCGAGCAAATTCAGATGATTTTTTCTTTAAATTCGAGGTAGGGTTTTAATCCTTTTCCTTTTTTTTCTTGTGCAGGTGAACGGCGGGGGGAAGCGGCGGCTGCACGGGCATGCTTTGGCAACGGGACTGGCGGGCGTTGGGGGTCGATCGGCGCGGTCCAGCGGTGGCCGCTGGTGTTGGAGCTCAGCTGGAGAAACTGTCCAGCAGCTTCTATCGGGGGAGGGTTGTGAGAGCCAAACCCGCGCGTGCAGTGTAGGTGCTCTCTTCACCCCTCTTTTTTGCTAATTCAATCCGAGCCCTTGGATCCCCTACCCTAGATCTGATGGTCCACAATAAACATGCACATGAGAATAAAAAATGGGTTAGTTGGGCTCATTTTAGTGTATTTTTTGGGCCACCAAAGTATTAAAAATGGACCTTTATTTATTTAAAGTGGGTTTTAAGATTAAAATGGCCTTATTTATTAAATGGACCTCCTTTAAAATAAACTTCTTTATTGTAATATAGATCTCTTTTTATTTAAATGGTTCTTTTATTATTTATTTTTTAAAAAAAAATATCATTTTTGGTTTTCAAAACTAATACTACACATATTACATAAAAATAATATGCACACATATACAAGAAAAAGAAATAGAAAAAAAAGAAAAAGGTTCAGGTGAAAAATTAGTGACAACAACTGTCCATTATTTGCTTATTCTTGTGAAACGGGGATATAGCAAAGAACAAGAGGCACTAATTTTCACCAACCACCGATTTATTGCTCGGCTCCGTTTTCCTGATGCCCGAACAATTGGGTGGGTTGATGCCTAAATAGATAGGCAAGATCCATTCTTCTTGCGCCCGAATGGATAGGCGGGTTCTATTCTCCAAGTGCCTGAATATAGGAGCGGGTTCCATTCTCCTTATGTCTGAACGGATAGACGAGTTCCATTCTCCTTATGCCCGAATGGATAGGCGGGTTCTATTCTCCTGATGCTTGAATAGATAAACGAGTTTCATTCTCCTTATGCCCGAACGGATAGACGGGTTCTATTGTTGAAGAGTTTTTTTATTCATGCAAAAACTTGATATATGATGCAATTATGATGGGCATGCCGCTAAGGATGTCTAAAATATGAATGCATGCCAAGTTTATTTTTTAATTACAAAATGTGATATGCTATCGATTTTAATTTTTGATTGTCACTTTGAATTGTTGGAAGCTAACACCAACCTTCGAGGGTCGTGTTCAAAAGGTGACCAAGTTTTAGGCAATTTTAAGTGAAAAACCTATTAAATGATTATTTAAAAAGGACCTCATTGTAGCTTTATTTAGAAAAATGACCCACAAATCTGCCACGTATAAAGAACTCGCGTTCTGCGTAAAGTGAAGTCCGATCTCGCTTTCTGTGAAAAGCGAGTTGTTCTTACGTGGCATCATTTTTCAGAATAACGAACTTAACAAGACCTCGCGCTCTGCAAAACGAGGTCCCCGAGAATTTGAAGAGCCGGCTGAATTTATCGCGGGATGTTTAAAGGAACTCGCTTTCTACTGAAAACGAGTTCTTTGTAAATCGGGGTAGCATAACAGGCGTCCATAGGCATGTTCGAGCGATATTTCAGGCCTATTAATTGTATAATTTTAGTAAACGGCGAGTTTAGGTGCGTAGTATTGGAACTTGTCTTTCATTCGACATCAATATGGGTAAGTTCGGTGCGTTGTAAACCGGGTAAAATTCGCGTTGAAAACTGTACCATAGCTTGTTTTTGTGAATGACCGAAAAGTTAAAAGGGCATGATAATCTTTTTCGGTTTATTTATCGAGTTTTTAATGTACATTATTGTTTATCCGAAAAAGAACGAAAATAAATATAAAATCTAAAACTATGTAAAAAAATAAGGCAAAATAAAATATTTAAAATTATAAAATAATAAATAAAGTTGATAAATAAACGTCCCCTCGTACTAATTACGCCTATGTCCACCCGTTCCGCAGCTGGGTGCACGGCGATCTAGTGGCGGATTCCTCCGAGTGGCATGTGCTCCATCGTCGTCGTCATCGACGTTGTCCTCATCATCGGCGCCATGATCATTTTCGAAACGCGAACCACCGCTGACACCGGGGCCGGTGTAGAAGAAACTCTACAGCGGCGTCTGCTCGACAATGTTGTAGTCGAACTGTGCTGCCAATGGTGTAACTTCCAACACCGGAGGAACATATGCAAAATGTGGTGTCGGGTAATATGGTAGAGGCACCGGCATAAAGGGACGAAAAGCGTCCGTCATGAAAAGCTCAGGTGGAGGCCCCGTCTGTTGAAACGTCTGAGGACCACCCATATGCAGAAACGATGACGAAGCAGAGTGCATGGATGTCGGTTCTGACGCTGGTGTCGAAGGCCCTGACCCGGATTGATCTACTGCTCGCGCTATTCCAGAGGACGAGGCCCTTGCAGTGTGTTCAACATCTCTGGCTTTCAAGCCCCATTCTGGTACCGCACTGCATCGGCTGGCGCTGGTTGGCGTGACGTTGTACAGACGAGCGGTTTTAGGGAGGCAACATAATTTCTCGCTGGCGCTCCTCCGGAGTCAGTATATGCTGCTTCCCGTTTTAGTAGTACCACTGCATATAATCGAATGTGACGTCCTGGTTCACAATGGGTACATAAATGGGTGGCCTATCATACCTTATCATCCATTGCCCGACCCAATCAGCGTGATGATGGTCCCAATGGACTTCCGTCTTCCCCTGCCGCGTCAACCGATGTAATTCATCCAAATTGGGTGTCGGCTCCGGAACCCCTTGGACGTAGCCAAATTGTCGCAGAACTGGGTCGGTAGGATGCCACTCGACAATTTCGTAGTTGATGAGTGGCACCAGCAGCAGCCAGACGTGAGAGCCGTCTGTGATGTCTTACGGAATACAGTCCTGGATCGGAGGAGCAGCGTACGAAGTCCACAGGAACTGAACAAAATTTTTTTGAATGTGAGTTATATAATTTTTTGGCTGAATTTTTTTGAGGAATTAAGAAAAAAATATCCAAAATCCTGACCTCGTTTTGTATCTTGTCGATCAGCAGTCTCTAGTCTCGCTGTGTCTCCGGCAGTCCCTGGTGAGTTAGTTGAAGGCACCACCTGTCATTAATGAAAAAGAATTTAAAAAATTGTAATAATTTAAAGACATATTCTTAAAATAGAATAAAATAATTTAAATTTAATTAAATTAAATTGTCTAGGCATTCTTCTATCTCTAATTACTCATTCAAAGATCATTCTCATATTCTCATTCTTAGATTTGTTTTTACTTTTAAAGTTTTATAAAGTTCTTTCTTTTCTTTAGTTATTGCTTTAAGTTTTTTTTTTATTTTTCTTTTATAATGCTAAGTATGATTTTTACCATAATCATACTTAGCTAAATTCTCCATAGCCAAGGGCTAAAGCAATTGCTCAATTCCAACGTAGGATTGAAAATCACTTAAACAATTTCGGGTATCTCTCAGTTTTCTAAACTTAATTTCAAAATCAAAATGATTTCAAAACCAAAGATTGACGTTGGTCAGAATGTTGTTTTGGTTAAATGTGTGGGAGGAAGGATCGGCTATTGAAGCACATTCGACTTCCTGGGAACACACTCAGCAAAATTGTTTGCTAAGAGGAAACTGAGATCGGAATCAGTTATTATTGAAACAACATAGTCCGAGTCGGCTTACTTAAACATTTTTTATGTACAACATTGTTGTTGATTAGATCAATTTCCAAAATCGATATCAAAGATGGCACTTGGGTATTCGGTATACAAGGCACAGTCACAAGAATTAATCCTTGTAGGCGAGTAACCGACGTGAATCCCGAAGTAAAAAAAAATATTTTTTTTCCGATGATACGAGGAAGCTGAGTCAAAGCAAAAGCCCGAGGATAATCTTTACCATATTGAATCCACTTCTTAATCTTCTTTACGATCTCTTATTATTTTTACTTAATTCCACAAATCCCCACCATACTTAAATATTATTCAACTCTCTTCTTGGCTTACCGATTGAACAAACATAAATCAGGAAGTTCTTTTAGGCCCTGTGGGATCGACCCTTACTTCTATTTTACTACGTTTGAATTCCTTTATTTATTATTTGAGAAGAATGAATTATTTTGACGCGAAAACGACGTGTGTCAGTTATTCACTAGGTGAGCAACTTTACCAACAAAGATGTGAACACCCGTTGCAAATTGCAATAACCACTATTTTTATTTCATCTTGTTTACACATTGAACCCAAAAAAAAAACACTTCATCTGATGAAAGTGAAAATCGATGACGGAGACCAAGTTTTTCATGGAAAAAATGAAATTATTGGAGAAATTCATATTGTAGAAGGAAACCAATTGAAAAGATCTTATAAACAACCCAAGTGCTTTCAATAAGGAATTCCTAATTGTTTATTGTACAGATGTCTTCTAATGAAATGTGTTGCCATTTCTGTAACTTTCACGTACTCCTTGGGCTACTTCCACATCCCTAATTAAAGCCCATCTTAAATATAGTCGAATGGTAGGGGAAGAGAAGTGGCGACGCTGGAGTTCGTTACGAGTTCACTCAATAGAAATCGAACTTGAGAAATAGTATGAGCTTCGTTTTGGTGACACCGACAATCAATGAAGTTGCAGACGCTAGTTACTGACATGGTGGTAACGAGCATCGACGACTATAGGATTTCAAGAGAAAATGAAAAGCTTTTTAGGTCTCTTCAAAGAAGGGAAAACTAAATAGGAAAAAAAATAGAGGAAATGGAGGAAAACAACTGGTGCGAGTTAGTTTAATCCGATCGATTGGATTTGAGCCAGCTCCAACAAACCAGGAGAAGGGGCAGTGGGGGCTGGATTTCATGGGTGAAAATATGGAAGTAAAAGAAAAAGAGAAAAGATAGGAGGACAAAAGGAAAAAGAGAAATTGAAGGAAGAAATAAAGTTAGCGTGTTACGTCAGTATTTTTTTAATAAAAGTTAACGAGAAGAATTAAAATGAGAGCGGATTAAAAGTTGAATGACTTCAATGAAAGTTTTAAAAGTTATGTGTACTCTGCCTTTAAATTTAATTTTTTAAGACTCGATCAACTTTTCTTGGTTATCCTAAAAATTAATTAAACCAAAAATATTGGTAAAAACTAAATCTATTAACTTCAAAACTAATTGGGTCTTAAAAAAGTAAACCAAAATTTTTTGGAAGGATCATGACTTAATTTTAATGGTTTTAAATTTTTTAGGGGCTTAAAAACAATAAACCATAAAAAACGAGCAATGTCCCCTTAAGCCTATTAGATGTTTCACTTCTAATTTAGGGTTTAAATATCTAGTTTAGGATTCATGGGTCCGAATTCATAGTTTAAGGTTATATTTTTTTTAACAACACTTAAGGTTATAATTTAGACATAAGATTTTAGGTTTAGAGTTAGAGTTAGAATTAGAATTTAAATTTTACATGACATAGTTTAAATGGGCATGATTGTATATAAAAATTACAATGTCAGTCTATCAAATATTAACTTTTATAAATATTAATATGTTTTAAAATTTATTACGATATTGAATAATAAATTTGAATTTATGGAATTAGATCAAATTAAAATTTAAGTTTAAAAAATAAAATATTAATAACTTTAAATGTTATAATGTTAATATATTCCATTTCAATTGATTGTTATTGGTAATTTTCAATGGTTACATTTTCTTTCTTTTGACAACAAATGTTCTTCATGTTTCTAAAACCTATGGATATTTTTCAAAGCTGAATTCAAACAAAAATGATAGACCCAAATATAGGATGGTTCTTTTTCTAGAACAAGATAAAAAAAATATTGATATCTTAAATTAGAAACTAGGAAGATTAATATATTCAAATTATTACATCGATATTTTCAATAAATTTTAACAATTAACATAAATCAAATTGGTCTGATAAATTTCTTAAAATTGTCCTCTAATCCAAATTAAGACAAATATCTTTTTAATTTAAAAATCTATTCATAATAAAGAAATTTATTATATAACAATCAAAATTTTAAAAGACTATTATTTACAAGCCAATGAACAGGAACGAAACTACAATTATGATGAGTCTTCTACTCATTGTTCCTACTTTTAATTCATATAATAAATTAAAAAATAAAATATGTAATAATTATAAATTCTTTCTTATTTTAAAAAATATATACCTTAATCTCTTGACTTGAAATTCTAGTTCCATTCTCAATGCATTTGTGAAGAATTAGTCTTATCCAAATGATTATTATTATTATTATTAACAACTAAAATATAATGAAATAACTCAAGGATTGGTCTAGATGATAAAAGGTGATATTTTTCGTTCAAATAATTAAAGTTTAAGCAATTTAGTCTATAGATGTATATAAATTTTTTCAAATTTAAAACTGAACAATAACCTTATCTTATACTAAAATAGAATTACCATCCGCTTAAATCCATAACAATTATATTAGGTTTTTTTTTTTGGTGTTTTTATGCATAGCCAATAAAAATGTTAGAAAATTTCTTTTTTATCAATTCGTCGAGTATCGACAAAATCAATTCTAAAAAATAAAATATATTTATGAAATAAAATAAAAATTCATACTAAATAAAATATAAATTTTGTATAAAATAAACTAAAAACTTCTACCACTAATTATCGTAGGGAAAAAAAAAGGAATTATTCCAACTCCATTTGATTATTATATATAAGTGTTGTCCGTTTCTTTCTTGACCATTCAAACCAGATCTGGTCATAGTAATAATAAACACAGAAAAACAAATCAAGTCGGCAACTAATCCACACCCATTTTACCTGTTCCTTTATTTAATCTTATCAATTTCGTTTGTTACCTTGCGCTTTCAATCATTTTCACACTTCCCAAACAGTACAACAATAAAGCAACCGAAATTAAATTGAAAAAAAATTGCAAAACTGTGTGTAGAATCGACCCTTTTGAAATTAAAAAAAGTATAATTATATGAACAGATTATACAAAAATGGTGACGTGTTGTACATTGAACGAAAACACACCGTTAGATCTAACTACATTTTTTTTTTCGTCTTCGTATATACAACTAAACCGGCACAAACGACGGCACCAGCTGTGCCGGCTCGTAACAAAACGGCGCCGCTGGATGCTGCCACATCTTGAACACAGGCTCCGTTTTCTGGATCTGTCGAGACGTCTGTTCCTGACGCGGTGGCTCTTCCCTCCGATCAATCGAGGGAGGCGAAGAAGCGAGCGGAGACAAGAGAGGGATCGCAATGTTCCAGCTCGAAACAGGACTGATCTGTAAGGAAGCCGGAGCGCGACGTTGAAGTCGGCTGGGCAGCCGCCTATCGCAACCGTCCGCGGAGGTGATTTTCTTAGATGCAGTTGACATGGATGGAAATGGAATCCTAGGGTTTCTTGGTAGAGTAAACGATTTCTCCTGCTTCTTTCTTGGAGAGAGAGAGAAATGATGAGATTTACGATTGTTGCTTTGCTTTTAGAGGGGTTTTATAGGAAGGATGAGGGCAATGGAACGCACGTGAAAAGGGTAAGCTTAGCTGGCACTTTACCCTTTACATATGGCTTGGATTTGGCTCTCTTTTTTTCTTTGACTTTGACTGGTTTTTTAAGAATATTCCTTTTATTATTAGCCTCATGGTTTTCCCCCTATTTGTTATCTTTTAAATAATTGATTTCACCTATTTGTAAAATTGAATTAAATAGTACATGAGTATTCGATCGAGTCAAGTAGACGAGTCATATTTTATAATTTAAAATTTATTTAAAATATTTTCAAGTCAAGTCAAGTATATAAAATTCGTGTCGAGACGAGTTTTTCAATTTTATATTCAAATTTAATTGTATAAATACATAATGGTATAGTACTAATCGGTTTGAATTTTAATTTTTTTTGTAACTATGTATGATATACATATATATTCATATTTTTTATACACAATATAATATATCATGTAGAGGGGAGAGTATCGGCTCAAATTTAAAAATTGACCCACTAATCACTAAAAGTTGAGTTACTCAAGTCTCATTTTGTAACTCAAATTTATTTATTTATTTTAAATCGAGTTAATAAAATTTTAATTCGAGTCAAGTCAAGTTTATTTTTCTTACATCGAGTCGAGTTAGTTATTGAACTTAGATTTTTGCCTATTTTTATAGTCCTTTTGATGATATTGTTCCATGTCATTAAAAGGGCAAGAAATGAAAAAAGTTATCAAGTTTAGGATCCAATGTGGACTAAATTGAAAAAAGTTATCAATTCCAAACACTAAACGTTGCATTATCCCTAAAAGATACAAGGAAATGATTATCCAGCTAGGCTCAGCCGAGCCGGAAAGAAAGTATTATCAAGCCAGCCGGTCAAACCGAATGGGCAACGGATAATCAGATATCACTCCATCCGTCAAAAACTTCTCTTCTAAACAACAAAAAAAAAGATGACGTGGCTGATTGAGCTGACCCCACAGCTCGCTGCTAAAAACCGTGGGTGGGGTAAGGTCAGTGTTGTCCACGTGCCACTGGATTTGGACCACCCAACGCCAACGCCGATGTGGACCACGTATAGCAATAATGCTTCATGTAAACGTTTCCATCTACAAATAATTCATTCGCCTGATCCTTTTACAATGGTTTAACTTGGGATCTCACCCCTCAAATTTATACAAATAAAAGTCAGTCCCCTTATGGCTTATTCTCTCTTAGTATAACTACCATGTATTCGATCTACTGAACGATAAATTCGAATTCGAGTAGTACAGAGGTGTGGGAACTAATCCCCCATTTCAATTTGATTTTAACCAACAAAATAATAATTATTTTTTGATTAAGTAAAGGTAATTACAATTTGAAGGTAAATGTTGAGATTCAAATTCATATAAGATAAGACAACATGAGCATTCTTAACAACTCAACCAATTAGTGGATCTCAACAAAAGAACTATTTAAATGTAATGAATTAGAAAAAAAATCAATAAATTAGTAATTTATGTGGAAAATAAATTCACAAAAAAGTACACAATTCAAGTTCTTTTTCTTACTTATAATTGGACTAACTTTATTACTTTTCCTAAAGTATAAGGACCAAGTTCTTACAAATTTAAGTAAAAGGACTGACTTTATAGTTTTCCATAAAGTAGAGGGATGAAATTCAAAATAGACGTTGTATATATACCATATAAATACTTCGGGTACAATCAAACGGTTAGGACATCAGTTACGTGGTCAACTGCAGGCCTTGTCTGACTGACACGTTGCTGGCCCACAATTTAATGTTATTATTTTATTGCAGAGTGTCATTAAGGTTTTGTTAGAATCCAACGTATTTCACAACTAGTAACAGCCAAGGGTAGGACCGCCATTTCAGAGTATTTCAAAAGAACAGTTAAAAATTACTTTATTTAGTTATATATTGTTTTCCTTTTTTTGTTACGACTTTAATACAGTCAAAAGATACTATTGAATGTTGATTTTGAATAGTCAAAAAAAGAATTTAATCATTTCTTTTAAAAAAAGGATTTGAGAAAAAATGGTGCTAATAATAATATAGAAAAGAGAATAATTAATTGCCATTGATAATAGTAAGCAGAATTTACAAAAATGGTCTTCATGTTCCATTTCCAATGGACTATATTAAGAAGAAGCCCCTCTTAATAGCGATCTTTGCATTTTAGTCCCTCTCTTAATTATCATTCACAAATTGAAAGGAAAAGATTCTGACTTCTTCATCAGTTGAAGCATCTGCAATCATCTTCTCCTCCCTTGCCTGAACTTTAAGCATGTGGTTATCATGGTAGAGGAAAAATTAAGGGCTAAAGTGAACTTGAGGTGTGAACTTTAAAAATTAGTGCATAAAACGCTTGTGGGTCAGAAATCATGTTACTGACAAACTAGGTGAGTAGGTGGATGAAAATTTGAGAAGGACCTTCATCTTCAAACTTTTTAGGTTAGAAAGGTAACTTAAATTCACTGAGGGAATTAGAGTTTTTATATAATGGGTCGGTGCAGAGTGTGAGGGATAAGAGATTCTCGTACTATTATAATAATTATTATAAATTTTATATTTCAATAAATTAAGTAAAATTAAGTGGGGTCAATTTTAATATTTTTTATAAAAAATTTTAAAAATATTATATTAACTTATTGAAAATCTTATACCTAACAAATTAAGTGGAGTCAATTAACCCCACAATGTAATGTAAATCTGCCTATGCTTAAATTATTACCAAATTAACTTTTTAAATTAAAAGGGTAACATTTTCTGCGACAACCTAAATTATTACCAATATCTTCAATTTTTAAGTTTAAAAGGGGTGACGTTTCATTCGACAACCTAAATTATTACCAAAACTTTTAACTTTTTAAGTTGAAAAAGTAACATTTCTTTTGACAACCTAAATAATTACCAAAACTTTTAACATTTTAAGTTCAAAGAGTAACATTTTCTTCAACATCTTAAGTTATTACCAAAAACCTTTACTTTATAAGTTCGAAGGATAACGTTTTTATCGGCCGCCTAAATTATTACCAAAACCTTAAGTTAAAAGAGAAATATTTCTTTTGATGACTTAAATTATTACCAAAATCTTTTACTTTTTAAGTTGATGGAATAATATTTTCTTCAATAATCTAAAATGTTACCCAACACTATGTTAAAATTTGTTGGTAATCAGCAGATGAAAGAATCAAAAAACGCCGTATATTTGCCGCATTTTAAATTTCACACCGTAGACTCTCCTAAATTTGAGAGGGACCCCCATCTTCCAACTTTAAAAGGTGAAAATTTATTGATAATCAACATGAGATAATGGTGATTTAGGCGACTCATCCTTCTTAGTTCCGGCGGAGAGTTGCTTCAATGATTGTTTGAAGGAAGAAGAGAAAACAAGGATGATAGAAGATAATGAATAGTAACTTAGATTGTCTAAAGGTCTCCTTTCTAGTTTCTCTGTATGGGTATTTATGTTACTAATAACACATTTTTGCTTTTAGGATTGGAGTTGATAATTATTGATAGATTGCAATGAATATATTCGGTTGTCGGATATTAGAATTAGTCAGCTAATGTCTGAAATGGACTTAAAATTTATTATGTCGAGAGATTGTAGTTAAATAAAATATATACTGAATTATCTCTAGATGAATCTTGAGGCATTACAAAAAAGCTCTAGAGGCTTTGGATCCTACACGAGGAGGAATGGTAATTGGAGGACTTCGTAAGAGGAAGTACAAAAAAAAACATATACATGACTTTTTAATTAATTTTCCAGACTTGGGATTTAATTTGACTCATACAAAAGCAAGATTTGATAGGTCCAACAAAAGAAAAAATACAATCGATCATTTCTTCAAAGAATTTTGGATCTTGAAATGTGCAGGAGCCGAGATCCCTGGACGAATAGAATTTATGTGCTCTATTTTGGTGTTTCTATTTATGTTCAACACTAAAAAAAAAGTTAGGTTTAAGGTTTAAAGATAAGGTGTATGATTAGGGTTTAGGATATTTGTTCCCCTTGGACACCCTTGACGTGCTTGAATTTGAAATAATCCACAAAGTTGATTTCCTTGTAAACCGGTGGGCTGTCTTCAGATAGCAGCTCCTTAATCGATCCATACATTCTCAACGAATATTCCGGCTGAACATATGTTCGAAAAAAGAAAGCGATCAATATCCTCGGCCCGACGTTTCTCACCAACACCCTGTGGTATACGCTGATATACTTGTGGTTTGTGATCAGCTGCAAAACAAGCAAGAAACAAGCAGAAAAGTTGATCAATCAACAACTGCAACTTTAGTCAAGTTGACTTACTTGTAGCAGATCTCTGAGGTTTATTATAATAGCTCCGGTAATCGGTGTAACATCGATCCATTGGTTGTCATGCCTGGAGCCTGGAGGAGCACAGTGAGGAAACCACTGTCTGTACAGATGCCAGTGCCCATTGAACCTACGGACAAAGCTTGGGACATGTCAATTTTAGCGTTGAACATTGTCTATGCCTATTCCGAACCCAAATCTTGGACCAGTTTAATTTCTATTAGGTGTGTTTGTCTAAACCTTTTATAATTTACGTCTGAATATATTTCGATGATCAGAACAATTAGATGTTGTAATATCAATTCTGATAGGAATATAGTTTTTTTTATAATCATCATTATTCTATTTATTGGTCGGTTAATTTAGATTAGATACGATAGAGGCTTATTATACGGTAACTCTCCTAATCTAATTTTCTTTATAGACAATTGATTTTATTCAAGAAACTAGTGACTCATCCCATTAGATCAACCGATTATTAATAGAAATTATAGATTTAGCACCCCAAGAATACTAGAAAAAACACATACATCAAAACATCAAATCATTTTAATTGGTCAAGAATCATAGTTTTCATTGATCAAACAGTTTGCACAAAAGAAATCCAGATTATATAATTTGCAGGGTATTGCTGCTGTAATTGAAACTCCATGGCCATGTTCAGAGCTTGAAATACGGCAGGGCAGAGGTACCATCAAACCCTTTTGCATTGAAATAAGAAGCATATTCTCTTACAGTGACTTCCCTGTATTTTGGGGGATTTTCTTCCGACAACAACTCCTTAATTGGTCCGTAAGTTCTTGGATTTGGCCGAAGAAGGGTGGTGAAAAAGCATGCCGCCGATACTCTTGGCCCTACTGATTTTGTCACCACTCTATGCTCCACGCTTTTAAAACTATCATTTGATATCAGCTGAAATACAACACAGCAAATTAGTACTATCAAATTAGTAATCGGTTCGTATTTGAGATTCGAATTTCAACATCTGCAACCTCAACGAGATATAAGCATACCTGTAGAAGATCGCCGATGTTAATAACTAGGGCACCGGGGATCGGGGCGATATCGACCCATTCGTTTTGATGAAGAACCTGGAGGCCACTAATATAGTCTTGTAGGATCACCGAGAGGAAGTCACTGTCGGAGTGCTTGGTTATACCAAGAGTGAGTTCCGGTTGCGGACACGCCGGGTAATAATGCGACAGCAAAATGAGCCCTTCGGCAACACCCATGTGTTTCAGGTGATCAGGCTGTAATCCTAGAGCCTCCGAAAGCAACTCGAACAGAAAACAACCCAATTGCTTCACTTGTTTTGTGTACTCCATTATTATGTCTCTACAAAAAATTCAAATGCAAATCATTTTCGGTCGTTACGAGTTTGTCGTGAAGGCAGAGGTAACGAATATAATAGTATACCTTGATACCTCCGGTATCTCTTCCGGCATGGGAGGATCTGGAGCCATAAAGCAGAAGAGTGTATCCTTCCAGTCTGCTGCCGGTGAGTTATAAAGATGAACATTGCTGTTGTAGACCACTTTCTTCGTATTATCCCGAGTATAGAACTTCTTTTTCGCCTCCAAATCTTGTTCGAAAAACCGGGAAACACCATCCTTCATCTCCTCCATGACACTCATCGGGATCCCATGGTTCACAACTTGGAAGAAACCCCAAGATTTGGATGCATTCCGAACTTTCTCGACGATCTTCCGACGACTCCCGGGATCGTCCTTCGCGCCTTGGAAATCGATGACCGGAACACTATCATGGATGCCTCCGGCTGACACAGGAGAGTGCTTGTCTAACTCGTCACGTGGGTGATGGAACATCCGAGGAACGTGTTTGATTCCGGCATCAACAAGTCCTTTAACACCAGTTTTTGTTTCGTCAAAAGCTTTCAATTCACTCATCCGATCATATTCAGGCATCAGTTCCGCCATTAAATCTCTCTTCCTACCTCAGCAATTATCAGCGAAACGCAAGAGGAAATGGGGATCTTTATAATATTGCTGTGAATGATGACTACTGGAAAATCGAAAAGCCTAAGCTATGGCTAAGAATATTTAATCAGATAAATAAATAAATTTAACATGTAAATTCACGTCGTCTAATCATCAAGTTGAATTACTTAATTAGGTTAACAAATTGTATTTTCAACGACTAGTTAATCTAGATCGGAAGGGTTGTTCCTATCCAATCTAAACTAATCCACCAATAAAGTAAATACCAATAATTAAAAATACAAATTGCATTTAAGGAGACAAATAGTATAATTATTGCTTAATTTAAACGGAAGAAGTTTTTGCTTCATTAATTAATTCATCAAGTGGATTCAATATAGAGTAAATTACAAAAAAAATCACTTAATTTTGCTTTTTGACTTATTTTGGTCATTCAACTTTTAAAATAATCAATTTTAACACTAAACTTTAAATATCGACCTATTTTGGTCACTCCACTTTTAAATCTCTAACATTGTTATGACGTGGAAATAAAAAATATATATTTTAACAATATTTTAATACACTTCGTTAAATAAATATATTTAAATTAAAAAAATTAAAATTTACAACCTTCCTTCACCTCATCCTTACCCCTCTCTCACTTTCACTAGCAATCCTTTCTTTATCTCAACAACGTCGCTTTGGTGAGTATTTCGGCGAACCAAAACTACCGGCCGACTCTTCTTTTTCTTTTATTTTCTTTTACCGGTTCATTTTTTTCCTGAAAACCACCCTCAAATGACCTAAAACGAGTCTAAATCCTTCCGTCTTGTGAATGTGATTCGTCGCCTTTCACCGTCGGATTAGCTTGAAACTGGAGTATTTTGATCTCTTCACCAAGGCACTTTAAGACGCTTCGATTGCGAAAATCAAAATGAAAAGGTAAAACTTTCTCCTCTTTTAGACTTCAGTTCGATTTTTCCTTTTTTTGGCTCTGATTTGTTTTGATTTGTTTTGTTTTTCTTTGAGTTTTTGGTTATCAATCTATGGTTTAGTGGTGAAGGGTGATGGTGGATCTAGTTAATGACAGTGGAGGGCTTGATGAAAGAGATAAAGGGGCTTCAATGATGGCAGTGAAGGGTGATCTCTCACCAGCGACATGCATTTTTTCCAGGTCTTTAGCAGCACGTTTCTCTTCGTTTCATCATTTCAATCTCCATTTCGACTTGACCCCAGATTTTTCTTTTTGCCTTTTGGCTTGTTCTTGGTATACACAGGGTTTTATCTAAGGAATAATCATATATATATATATATATATATATATATATATAATATCAGTGCTGCTAGATTTTGAATATGAATTGTTTTTTCTTAAAAAGAGAAGTTCAACATGAAAAAAGAGAGATGCCATTGCTTTAAGTCAATATTTAAAGTTCAGCACTAAAATTAATTCTTTTAAAAGTTAGTGATCAAAATAAATCAAAGAATAAAATTGAGTAATGTTTTTTATAATTTACCCTTCAATACAATACAAACTTGAAATCAGATGCACCCTAAAATAATAGAACAAAAATCTTCCGCCTTCTAGTTATGCCTTCTTATATACTTCATACTAAAAAACATTTAAAATTTAAATTCTAAACCCTAACCCTAATTTCTACATTCTAAACTTTACACTTTAAAAAATACAGCATACCCTAATTCCTTAGACCATAACCTTAAACTCTAAACCATAAACCCTAAATCCACTATTTTGAAGAGGAAGCATTAAAAGAGGCGTGGTTAGGAGGCAAACAATTTTTATTCTAAATAATAAGGCTTATATCACGAAAAGATAAGATCTATATAAAATAAATAATTAATACAGAAAATTGTATAATTTTATAATACTTTTAAATAAACAAAGGCAATAGAACACAACTTTCTCTTTAACAAATTATTTAATCTACTTTTATTTACTTGAATAAAATATTTGTTTAAAATATATTTATAAAAAAACACTTTAAAATTTTATCAATTGAGTTAATGTTTAAAAGTTATAAAACAAATATATTTTGACAAAATAAAAAAATCAAAACCTAAACCTGGTTCATAGTGTACCAAATTAATAATTACACTAAAAATGTTGGCCCTGTTTGAGAATTAGCGGATAGCTGATAACTGATAGCGAATTACATTAACTGATAGCAGATATCTGATTGTATTAGCTGATTCGACTAACGGATTGCATAAGTTTATTGTATAAAAGTGTTTGGTAAAATTAATTAATAGCTGATAGCTGTTTGATTATTTGAACAAGCAAATGACATATAAGAACATGATTATATTCGATACTTGTTTGAATAGTTTAATAGTTATCAATATTTTATATCTATTAACATTAAACATATAATGAAAATTAATTTATTATTATTATTTGTGATAAAAAATATTTTGTAATATAACATTATTAAACATATTTGAAGGATGTAGATATTAATTTATTATTTGTGTAATTATTTTTAATATAATTTAATTAATTATTAAATTGAAATGATATTTGAAGCATATGTTAATTTGGAAGTTTTCTTAATTGTTAAGGGTAAAAGAGTCTTTATAACTCTTATGTCAAAACTTCTAAACTCAAAAAGCTCATATTAGCAGTTTTTTTTTTTCAAATTGAGAGGTTTCACCCCAATTTGTGCTTACAAACCTCTATTCACCAAACATCCTAATTAGCGGTTTTGACCGGTCAAACCTCTAAAAGTGGTTCAAACCTCTACTATTGGCTCAAAAAGCTGTTTACCAAACAAGGTCGTTGTTTTTATGATCCATGAAACGTAGTTGTTTCGGGTAGGGAAAGAAGCTCATAATGACGCCTTTGACTTGTCCAACTAGTGGGTCCATTCTAATCAACCCAAAAGGCCCATAATTGAGTAATAATATAGTTATTCTTGAATGTCCTTAGTCGAGTATTATTGTGGGCATGGACAACAATAATATATTAAGACTAATATGTAGTTGATTGATGACAAAGTGTTCAAAATCAATACATAAGTATGTGTTAGAGAACGACATATTATACTGACCCACTATGAGCATGTTTCTTGGATTATTATGTGATAGTCACAACATTTCTCATAGTGGTAACTACATATATGATCCTCATACTTGAGATCATCATTATTTCAACATCATGAGTGACATGTTTTGATGCGGTCAAACGTGTGTCGTAACTAACTACACTATAAAGACTGATATTGGATATGTCGCAATCTATGTAGCGGAATATGGTTGATCAAGATAGGATTTGTCCCTCCTACATAATAGAAGTAATATCATAGGCCACTTGATTGAGTGAGACTAGAAAATGCATGGCCATGCTTGAATAAATTGATATGAGATATCATAGTTATCCGTTTATAATAGTCTACTCAAGATATCAAGAAATATTATATGGACTATACAAGTGTAACTATTCCATGACTTGTGTCCGATCTAGATGTGAGGACAAAATAATGTAATACATAAAAGAGTTAATCACGAAAAAGGTTATGTCGAACTACGACTTCCTATAACTTAGGTAGCAATGATATATTGCTAGATGCCACTCATTGCTTGTAATATTGGAGTTGTTCTAGATATTACTGCCAACGTTACATGAACCTACAAGGGTCACACCCTATGATTGAAATGAACAAATATCGACTACATAGCATGTGTACAAACTTGTTGTACACATAATAAGTAAAAAACCAAAATTATAAATATTTTTGTAATTATGGATAATTTCATTTATATATATATATATTAATATTAGACAATTATTGTAATTATCAAATACTATTAATATATATATCGAAAGAAACCTAATTAAAGTAGAATCATATTCTACATATTTAATTATATTCGGTTAAATATATTGTATATTTAATGAATTCGAATTTAATTAGAATTTGGTTTTTGAATGCTATATAAAGGCATAAGGTATAGCAGCCAAAGGTTTGCGTTTGCAAAAAACCTCTCTAACAGTTAGAGAAGAAAAAATATTGTTCGTTTCGTTCGGGTGGACTACGTAGAGGTCGGAACGCTATTGTGACGACTTGGATTCGATATCGTGCTAGAAAATTGGATTCTCCTAACTCTCTGTGGTTTTCAGATTTAATTAAGGTAACGTTTCATCCCTTTTCACCTTGGATTCATTCCTCGTACATGGATCACTGGTGGAATACACTGAATAATTTTTCCACTGCGCCATGAGGTGTACCAACGTTTTCTTTCAGTGGTATCAGAGCCACTTGTACGATATGAATTCTAACTTAAATACTTGGATGATGCTTTTGTATGAGATACATGTTTTATATTTCCTATTTTGACGAGTATACGATATTTGTGTAAAACAATGAAATTGAATCCAGTCACGGTTAATATGTTAATCTGTTTTAAATAAGTTTTTACAACCGATGGTTAAACATTAATCACATGTTTGTTGCTGTAAGGTTTTAATGTTCATATGTTAATTGTTAACATGATGAACATGTGGTTTTGATAGTAGATCATTTTGGCAGAGGAACAATGGTTGTTCCAGTGCAAAAAACCTCAGGGATTGAAAATCCCAAAAACACAAATCTATTGATAAACGTTATTAAATTGTGAGTTTTTTCTATAATAATCGAAGTGCCAAAATTAAAAATTTTCTCGGTAGACTGAGGCCGCCGACCCACACTCTACAGGCGGACCCGTCAGCACCGAATCTGCCTGAACACGTAGGCAACAAAGGTCGTAGGAATTATTTTGGTAATATTAATTAATAAGATAAAACATGTGTATGTTTTGGATGATATGCATGGTGTTTGAAATGCATGGTTATAGTCCAATAGCCCATTTACTGTCGTTTTATATAAATACGACCTGTGTGTCGTACCTTTCTTTCTTCTATTGTAATTCTCTTCTCATCTTACTCCCTCGTGTGTAAAACGAGTTTCTGCAGAAAAATTGTAATATTTGCGGAGAAAGCGCAAATCAAAGGAGCAGGATGACGACCCAATCAAAGGTGGATTAGATGCTTGGGAAGCAAGTTCAATCTTTAGTATTCTTGGTTCTCCCATTGGCTTGGGATGGGCCACCTTAGTATTACGGGCTATAACCATTGCATTTATATTTACTGTTTTACATGTATGTAATACAATGTATGTTTTTAGCATGATGATAACTAATTAGATCATAGTAGAATGGTGAGATTAATTTAACAAAAAAACCCTTCGTATTTAATTAATAGTGTAACTGTTGCGTGTTTTGAGTGCTACGCAAATAGTGCAAGTGAACACGTCGCAAGTAATAAATGATAAGTATCGAGTATCCTCTCCTTAGGGATTTGTTTGGGCCACTTTTTTAAGTTACTGCATTGTAAAAGAAATATATTGATGATGATGAATAATAAGTACATAAACTAAGCACATAGGAAGAAAGAAAAAAGTAATCGATTAAAGAGAGTAGGCTGGGTTATCGTGAGTAGTGGTATGATGTTCGAATGGATTGTCTGGGCAATTGATTGCTAAGGCAACTTGATTGTCACGACAATTGTTCAATTTCCGTAGCAACTGGGTTCCTTCCTTTAAAGCTCGGCAAAACGTTCTTCAATGTCTTCTTGTTATCCCTAACCCGAAGAACTGGCCAATTATGTATACCTTGGTGATACATCCCTGCATTAACCTTGGGTGAACAACAACCGATCTTACGCTCCTTTTAGCTGTTGAAATCCGAATCTTATTCCTAAGATGGATTAACCTCCATTAACAAATTGTTGAGTGAAGGTCATGCTCATTCATTTGTTGAATCTAACTCTCTCGATGCTAGTTAAATGGATAATTCTCTAGATACTCTCCCAGTTCACTTGAAATCAAAAGTAAAAACCAAGAATGAACAAACTTTGAATTTATTGAAATCAAAAACCTAAAATATCCAATCGTTTATTACACCACAAAACTAAAATAACCCCAGCCAATTTAAATCAATTCATGGCTAGGTTCGAAAGAAATACAAAGGAAGAATTTCCAGCCATGGAAAGCATGAAGAAGGTGCGTGCGATCTGCTCTCTCTCTATCCCCAATCGAATCTCCCCATTGTGTTGTTGATGCGATCTCTTTATATAGATGAAGAAGAAGAGTTTGAATGCATTGAAATCCATAGGGAAATTATCTTTATCCATTTGTGTATTTGAATTTAAATATGGAGAATTATCATATGTGATAAGGATAAGAATAAGAGATAATTCTTGGGAAAATATAAATACATTCTATTTAATTGTAAAATAGAATAATTATCCCTTTTGAATCTGAGCTTTATCTTTTGTGATCTGGATAATCCTGAGGATAATATTGTATTTATCCAGAATTATCCAGATATGCTACGAAAATCAGCTTCGATAACTCATTCAAAAATGTCTCTACTTGCCACGGCAATCGCCACTTGCCATGGCAATACTGTCCTGCAAAAAATAAAGCACACCAGCAGCGAATTTTCCACAAAACCAACAAAATGTAATACCAAGCTCATTGACCAAGGAAACTAGGAAACTATGCATGAATGTCTATCAATGCAACTAAAATGAGCCCAAGTCTAACAATAATATGAGTAAAAAGGTCAAGAAAAACATTACTTTTACACACTTATCAATAACATCCCTCACCCGACCTGGTAGAAAACTAGGTCAGAGAACGTTACCAATGAACAATACGATGATCGGTGCGATAAGATTTAATTATAATTTGACAAACAATCGATACATGCTTGACCAATCATGTGAAGTCAGCATAGGAGGTTTACCAATTCAAAACGATGCTTGGTTTTACAATTTAGGGACTAATTTTGGACTTTTACAAGTTTTAGGGACTAAATTGTAAATTCTATAATTTAGGGGTCCTTGCTTATAGTTAACCATACTGTAATGAAATTTAATCTATGATCAATATTCATGCAAATTTTTAGTTTAATCAGAGTTCATTTACTAGTTTAATTAAACCACGCGGTATTTAGTGACCAATTTGTAAACTATTTAAAACAATGTTCTTAGACCATTAACAGAATTGACTGGCACCATATCGAAACACCAAGGGGTTGTATCAATACGGACAGGGTTTTAAATCGTCGTTGCGGCATTATATCGCGGTTTCGGACAAAAGTGGCTGAATTGCGGCCATCGCGAACCATTTTTTTACCCCAATCGCAGTTTCAGACGGCGGCGCGACCGCTATATCGCGGTCTGCTTTTTAAATCCATGGATACGGATAAGCATGATTTAAGCCTTGATTCAAAACTGTCAAGTTCTATTTCGATACAGCTTAACTTGTATCGATACGGGGTAACAAAATTAACAGACGTCGTATCGAAACGCCTAAAGGGTGTATCGATACGGGTTGACCCAATTTGACTTCCATTGACCCATATTTTGATATGCTTAGGTCCGTATCGATACAATTAAATTCCCAAACCTTACTGCCAGTACCCGTACTGAAACGTCCTAGGCCGTATTGATATGCCCTAGATATGCAAGGCCATATCGAAACAGCTTGACCTGTATCGGTACGCCCTGCACTGTAATGATAGATTTCTTCTAGTTTTTCATCAATTTAACCCGTTGAACGATGTCCAAATGTAATGAATTTTTACGAGCAACTTTTAAACACTATAATCTACTAGCATGGCAATTTTTAGGGCCATCCAAATACATTTGCTAGGTTTTCACCTTTTAGTGGCATTTAAGTATATTTGGTGCTTTTAACCAAAACATTACATGACCAAAATGAGCATTTTAACCCTTTTAACATAGTGGTCCATATATACATGCAAAATGGGATTAAACTAACTTGTCTAGACCCTACGCCACCATTCTAGGAGTTCAAGGACTAGATTAACATTACATAGAGGAATGTGACATGCTACAAAAATGTTCTTTTCTCCGATCCTTGATCCAACTATGCTTTAACCTGAAAATGCATGGAAATGAGATGCATTAAGCTTACTTAGCCTAGTGAGATAGTCATAAACAATAGTATGAACATCAATGAAAATCATGACATATATAACAATGGAAATGCATCTCAAGACATATCATGACAATACTTGCAATACTTATTCACATATTTTCCTTGGATCGACATGTAATATGGATACACGAATTCCTGACCAACATCACCAACAATGAATGGTCAATATCAACATCGCCAATAAGACCAACTCAACCACATCCTGCCAACATCGCCAATGAAAGCCTTAGCTCAAGGATCATAGTCCACTCCCTACCAATGAACTCATGAATTCTATGGCATGCCAATTGTATCCCATGTCCATTCGTATCCAAGGATTCAATACTTATCAATGTCAATGACAATAACAATAGCAATAATGATAACAATAGCAATACGTTAATAATGACAATAATCACATAACATACTCGATTTACCTTTTTTTTCAATGCTTAATGATATCAAAGATCGTATAAAGATTCGACAATCAACTTGACAATATAATAAGCTTACCAAAGCTTACTGATGGTACCTCCTACGAGGCTTCAATGCAACATACCTTGGTCAATGATGATGATGCAATAATTCAATATCAACAATTTCGGGAAAGACACCTAGCCAATGCCTTGACTCCGACTACACTCACCGATGATTTTGAGGCTTTCAAGGCTCCCAGATGACAACTCCCTTATTCTTGGGCTTGGTGGAATTGGGAGGATTTGGAGATTCTTCACCTTGAATCTCTTGAGCTACAATGAAACAAGGATTTCAATATCGATAATAGATTCATAGCAACTCAATAGCTATGAAAAACAATAACAATTAAGCTATGATATCCCTAGAAGATTTCTATGGCTTGGCTCAATCTTTGGGTTCAAGATTAAACATGATTTAGCCATAGATTCGATAAACTAATTGAGGAAAACTACTTACCCAATCGATTGCTTCGATTTATGATTGATGAACTTAAGAAAATCAAAGCTTGATTCCACCTTCAATGGAGGTGTGTGCTTAAGGTGGCTAGAGGAAGAAGATGGGGAGGTGTTTGCTTAACATTCAACCGGTGAGTTACTTCCTTCCTTGCTTTCTTTTTAACTATTGAGGTTTCCTTATGATGAAGAAATCAATCCTTAGTCATCCACGTAGGTGATGATTAAGATTGAGAAGGGGCTAATCATGAGATTAGTCCCTCAACTCTTAATTGTCTATACTTTTGCCACTTTAACTTCAAATTATCTTAATTTGGTCACTAGACTATGTTTCAAAGTTTACAATATGGTCATTAACAATGTCAATGGTTAATTGGGATTCAATAAGCTAATAATATGCCACTTGATCAAAGTTCAACTCTTAAATTTTGACTTTTCGATGTGAAATTTCTGGTCACCGGAATCAAATTCCGAATAGGCTCGGTTTTGGGATGTTACAAATAACCATCCACCAATATTAGCCCTCGTTAAAACCCTAGTCGATACTATGTAGGTTCTGCTAAAACAAATTACTCATATCTATCTTGGTTAAACGCGAAGAATAAGCAAGTGATATTCACTGGTTGTAATATTGGTTAAACTAGGTTGTTCTAATCAGATTAGAAACCTAAAGGCTAATGATTTGGATGATCATGAGATGATTAGGAACAATAGTTGTTCATAAATATAGGAATTACATGAGATGTAATTAGCAAGTGTTGCTTACCTAAATAATTAAATTCTAGAGTAAAGCCAAAGCTGACTTAGGATGAAATGAAATATGGATCTTTACCAACTAGAAATACTTTTGGTAAGTTTTTCAATTTTGAGGGTTTTTAATAGTGGGAATGTTATTACTTTATAAACATGATAAAATGTACTTATAAATCATATTTTATCGTTTTAGATTTATTATGGCAAATTCAAACCCATTATCACTGTGATCCGTCCTTGAGAAGGACAAATTGCATGGCTTGAACTTCTTTAACTGCTTCTACAATTTGAAGATTGTCCTCAAACAAGAAGGAAAACTATCAGTCATCGAAGAACCTGTCCCTAAAAAGCCAACATATGATGCCTCCAAAGATAAACTGGAAGCCTTTAAAAAATACTCAAGTGACATGGTAGATGCCGAATGCTTGATACTTGCGACCATGACCCCTGAGCTTCAGAAGTAACATGAGGACATGGTTCCCTATGAGATGGTTAAAAATCTCAAGGAATTATATGATGGGCAAGCTCGTTAAGAGAGGTATGAAACCTCTAAGGCTTTGTTTTGATGCAAAATGGTGGATGGAACTCTAGTGGGAATTGGCTACTGATGTTATCCTGCAATCGTTGCTGAATAGTTTTAATTAGTCTGTTCTTAATTTCAATATAAATGAAATTACAAATCGTTGCCTCAGTTGCTTGGTCTGTTAAGAACAACATGAAAAAGGTTGGCTGTAACCCTATTCTGATGGTCCGAAAGGATAACAGAAAAGGAAAGCCCAACACCAAGGCAGAGCCAAAGCCCAACAAAGGAAATGCTGCATTGAAACCTAAAAGAGGAGCTGCAAAAGAAAGAAAGAGTTTCCATTGCAACAATGCTGGACATTGGAAGAGAAACTACCCTGTCTATCTTGAGGACATCAAGAAGGCAAGAGAAAATGGACAATCCAAATCAGGGACTAAAAGGGAGTAGAAAATTGGCAAAAGGAGATGTGGACCTACGAGTGGGAAATGGAGCAAGAGTTGCTGCATTAGCCATAGGAAAATATACTTTGTCATTATCGAGTGGACTTGTTTTAGATTTAGAGGATTGTTATTTCGTATCTAGTTTGACTAAAAACATTATTTCAATTTCTTGTTTGAGCAAGATTGATTTTGAGATTATTATTAAGAATAATAGTTGTTCCTTTTATCTCAATAATGTTTTTTATGGTACGACACATTTAATAAATGGCCTCTATATCGTAAATCAAGACAATTTCATATATAACATAAATATAAAAAGATAAAAAATAAATGACTCTAATCAAACTTATCTTTGGCATTGTCACTTGGGTCATATAAGTGAGAAATGCATATCAAAACTTCATAGAGATAGATTTTTGGATTCTTTTGTTTTCGAAAAACTTGATATATGTAAACCTTCCTTAATGGGAAAAATGACCATATCACCTTTTAATGGTAAAAACTAGCGAACATGTGATTTATTAGGCCTAATACATAGTGATGTATGTGGACCAATGAATATATAAGCCAGATGAGGGTTTAAATACTTCATCACTTTCATTGACGACTTCAGTAGATATGAGTATGTTTATCTAATGCATCATAAATATGAATCACTTGAAAAGTTCAAGGAATTTAAGAATGAAGTACAAAACCATCTAGGAAAGAGTATCAAAGATCTTCGACCAGATTGAGGAGGAGAATACTTAAGCTTAGAGTTTGATGAACTTCTTAAAGAATATGAGATTATCTCACAACTTACACCTCCTGGTACTCCACAACATGATAGAGTCTCTGAAAGGAGAAATCGAACGTTGTTAGACATGGTTCGATCAATGATGAGTCATGCTGGTCTTCCAACTTCTTTTGGGGACATGCACTAGAAACAACTGCTTCCACACTAAATCGTGTTCCGTCTAAATTGGTACAAAAGACACCGTATAAGATATGGACTGTGAAGTGTCCTAGTATGTCTTTTATAAACATTTGGGGATGCAATGTTTATGTTAAACATCAGATGTCTACAAAACTCGAACCCAAATCTAATAAGTGTAATTTCGTGGGATATCCTAAAGAAACTAAAGGATATTATTTCTTTAATCCATTCGAGAACAAAGTGTTTGTTGCTCGAACAAGAGTCTTCCTCGAAAGAGAATTTATTTTCAGAAAAAGAAGTAGGAGAAATATTGAACTTGAGGAAATTCAAGATCAACCACAGATCACTGAACCAGAGATTGAACAACAACAAGTTCCATAAATAGTTGAGGAACATTCAATCGTTCTTGAAACACAACAACTGCGAAGGTCTATAAGAGAACGCAATGCGCCTGAGAGATGAATTTCTCGTCACATTGTGTTGCGCGTAATAAGTGCTACGCAATTGTGCAAGTATACACGTCGCAAGTTATAGTATAAAAGATATCGTCTCCACAGGGATTGGTGCCACTTCAAGAATCTAGTCTCTTGCACTGTAAAAAGTAAAAACACAGGTAAAGGATTATAGAAGTTTTAACTAATAACTAATCTAGAAAGCAATTAAGTAAAAGAAAAGATTAATTCAATTGAGAGAGATAGGCTAGGTTATTGTGAGTTGAGGTGTGATAGCCGATTGGATTGTCTTGGTAAAAGAGTGCACGGGCAACTCAGTTGCCGTGGCAACTTGCACGACGGGGTTGCTGTGGCAACTAATTGATGGTTGCTTGGGCGACTAGTTGGGCAACTACTTGGGCGACTCAGCAACTTCAAGGTTCGGCGGAGCGTTCTTCAATGGTTTCTTCTTATCCCTAAGTCGAAACTCTAGCTACTTGTGCATGCCTTGATAATACATCCCTGCGTGAATCAAGGGTGAACAACAACCAATCTTGCGCTCCTCTTAGCCGTTGAAATCCTTAACTTATTCCTAAGCCGAATTAATCTTCACCATCATTGGATTGAATAAAGATCATATTCATTCGTTTCTTGAATCTAACTCTCCCGATATTAGATAAACGGATGAAATCACGAGATCCTTTCCCAATTCACTCGCAAACAATAATAAGAATCAAGAATGAATAAACCTTGAAATAGAAAAGTGCAAACTCTTATTACCTAAACAAAAACCAATAGTTTCTCACAACCACAAAACACAATAACCATAGCCAAGTAAATTTAGTTCATGGCTAGGTTCCAAAGAAACACAAGATAAACAATCCCTAGCATGAACCCAATCGAACAAAGATGAAGGAAGAGGCTTGTCGAAATCCTCCTTGCCCTTGATGCTTGTCGAAAATTCTCTCCTCTTGCCCTACTTGGACTTGCCGAAATTTCCCTCTTGCTCTCCCTATTGATCTTGTCGAAATCTCCTTGGTATTTATAGGGCTAGGCCAAAGTCCTTCTTTGAGGAGGAGTTTGAGTTGGAATTAAATTATCTTTAAAGAATATAATTCTTTATTATAATTTTATTCCTATTAGAACTTCTCCTATCTTCTTGGAATTTAATTCTTCTTTAATCTCTGCATGGCAATCAAATTCCTTTGGGCTTGGGCCTTGCTCCATGTCATCTTGGGCTTGTAAAGTCATGAATTTCGACATCCATATTGCTTTTGGTCTTTGTCGACAAATGCCATGGCAACTGGCTCGGCGTCTCCTTCATGCATTGCCCTGGCAACTAGCTCGGCATATCATTCATGCATTGCCCTGGCAACTAGCCCGGCATTGCTTTGGCAAGTGATCCTGCACATACACACACAAAAACACACCAAAGCAGCATCTATTTCCACAAAATCACCAAGTTATGTATCAAGCTCAACGATTGAAGGAAACATGGATTAATGCATGAATGGCTAACTATGCAACTAATATGAGCCTAAGTCTAACAATAATATGAGTAAAAAGGGTAAGAAAAATAGTACTTTTGAACACTTATCACACCCCCAAACTCGAACTATTGCTTGTCCTCAAGCAATGCAAACTCATAATTACCTGCCAAGACTTCAAATTTTCACAAACTTAGCTTTGAACTTGATTTCAATTCTCTCAACCAAGGGCACAAAGTATGATTGGCTTTTTATTTTTCGAAAAACTGAGGAGTTACTCGGAATCAAACTATAATGCTTGTGAGTGTGTGCGGAGTTGTGTGCAAGTTGATTTTTCGGATTCTATGCAAACAATAGGTTTTCAAATTACTTCATTGGGTTCTTTTTTAACATGTTTTAACTAGAGCCAATTTCGGGCACCTCTAGTGTTTTATTTTTAGTTTTCTTAAGTTAATTTAATCGACTAGAGCGGTTTTTGGGCACCTCTAGTAAAAAAAAAAATTTTAACGCCTCCTAGAGCCGTTTTGGGCACCTCTAGTGATCAATTTTTAGCACATGCTAGAGCCAATTTCGGGCACCTCTAGCATTCATCCAATTTTTATTCTAATACCCCAATTAGTTAATTATCAACCTAAGTTTACTAGAACTCCTTAAATCAATCAAACCACAACAGTGTTTCATCAAATTTAGCATCATAGTAAAATTCTAAGTTTTTCATGGTTATCCTAGAATAAAAATTCTATCAATTAAGTGCATTGGTAAAGTCATCATTGAATATTCATCAAATCTAAGCAATTCTTGTTCCAATTAAAGGTATGGCAAGCAATTTATGTATCCTAAATGTAATGCTTAAGATTAATGTAACTAAACATGGTAATTACTAATAACAATCCCCCCCCAAACTCGAGAGAGGCATTGTCCTCAATGCATGCATAAAAATAACGAAAAATAACAATAAAAATAAAAATGCATACGAGGACTTACTCCGAGAGTTCGTCATCGTAGATGATTAGTTTCCTTCTAGTTGGCGTCTTGATTTTCTTGCTTGAACGCGATGGTTGTTTTCTTGTTGCCGGTGGTGGAATCGATCCTCGTACGGGGTTGTCCTCATCATCCTCTTCATCAATGTCAATGGCTTTTCGTTTGGAGGATTCAATTGGTGTGGTTTTTATTGGTTCAATTGAGGACTCGTCCGAATCTGAAAAATCAGAAAATGATTCTGTAGGAGTTGATTCAGGCATAGGTGCTTTACCTTTGGCTTTTTTAGTGGTTGCCGGGGCATTGTCAGGGTTGGTTGCCGTGGCGTCAGCTTTCTTGGTTGCAGTGGCAAGGATATCGGCGGGAAATATTGGGAACGGCACACGGTTGTCCGGGTACCTTTCTAGGATGACTTGGGTGATGGCATTGTTGTGCTCCTTCATGTACCGCATGAACATTAGTTGCCGATCTTCAATTTGCCTTAGGCGGCTTTCCAATGGGTGCAAAAGTGCTTCAATATGTCCCGGGATTAATGGCCGAGTTGCCCTGGCGTTAGGTGCTTGGGCATTAGGGATTGCCTGGTGGCGAGGAGTTGCCTTGACAATTGGGGCCTTGAAGAATCTCCGGTGCCTCTCCCATTAGCTTCCGGATTAGTGCTTGATTCCAACCAGACTTGGGTAGGGCTTTTCATCGGTGGACTCACTCGGGACATGCATCTCCTTGCAAAGATTGGAAATTAAGCAAGGGAAGAAAAGATAACCCTTATCTTTTGAGCTGCATACAAAAATCTCATCGCAAATAATTTTTCCAATGTTAATGATGCGATTATGCAAAATAGAATGTATGAGCAAAAGACGTGGTATATCAACGGTAGTATTGTGTGTGGAGGGCATTAAAGAAGTTTTAACAAACTTATTCCATAGTTTTGCCTCGGGTTTTAGCGAAGGCGATTTACCGTGCCCTTGTATTTACCGTCGTTCTCCAATGAGTTCTGGTTGAGTGAGTTCTTGAAGCACCTTGTTGAGTTGCTTGGGATTGATCTGGTCAACGAAGGCTTGATGCTCGTCCTTCTCAATGTAAAGTCCATAAAAGGTGTTGATGCTTTCGGGACTTATAAGTATGGCCTTGTCACGAACAAAACATAAGGATTATCCGGGTTAGGTGAGTGAGCATAGAATTCTCTTACCCATGAGATGTTACCCGGTTCGGTTGATGGCAAAAGATTTCCCACTTTTGATGTGCAATCCTTTTGAAGATGAATGGTTCAAGGCCGAAATCTTGAGATCTGGAGTATTCAAAGCCTTGTTCTTCATGAATCTTCCGGCTTTCAAACTTGGATTGAAATCTTTCTTGAACCGCCGGTGTAGCAAACTTCTTGTATCTTGGTTCTTTGGAGGAACTTGGATGAACTAAAAGTTTAATCTTGGATGCCATGTATGATCTTGGTTGTGAGTAAAAACAAAGAAAAGAAAAGAAACTAAAAAGTTGCAAGATAGAAAGTAGGAATAGGTTAAGGGTGATGGGTTGTATAGAATCGATAAGTGGGTGAGATTAGGGTTTAGGTAAAAACGAAAAAGGGTTTAGGGTTTTGTAGGAGTTGTCGACAAGGGTTTTGGTTAGGATGAATTGGAGGCTTTATATAAGCCTTAGATTCAGCCCATTAGTTTCCTTGTTGAATATGTTTTCCTACTTGGTTTAGAATTCCTTCTTTATCTTGAACTTCTTTTCCTACAATTCAAAAACAAATCAAATAAGGATTAAAATTAAAGATAAACTAATAAAGAAAATAAATAAAGATGTGTAATAGGATTCTTAGACTTGAATAAAAAAAATCTATCCTAAAACTACTAATAATCGGCAAAATAATAAAATAATAATAAATAATAATAATAATAATAATCGGAAAAAAATGAAAAATAAATAATTAAATAATCGACCAAAACAAAAACAAAAATAAAAATAAAAATAAAAATATCAAAAGGGAGAGCATGCTCATGCATCTCCTAAATTGACCACTTCCTTGTTACGTTCCACATGGGCACCATTGTAGTGCTTCAATCTTTGTCCATTAACTTTGAATTCATGGTTCTCAGAGATGGACTTGATTATCACAGCACCGTGGGAAAATGGTTTGACGACTTCGAATGGTCCCGACCATCTTGATTTCAACTTTCCCGGGAAAAGTTTTAGCCGAGAATTGAATAGGAGAACTAGTTGCCCTGGCGTGAATTGCCGTGGTAATAGTTTCTTGTCATGCCATCGCTTTGTTTTCTCCTTGTAGATTCGTGCATTGTTATAGGCGAGTGCACGAAATTCTTCTATCTCATTGAGATCCATCAAGCGCTTTTGTCCGGCACTTTCCCAATCCATATTCACGGTCTTGATTGCCCAAAGACGCCTTGTGCTCGATTTCCACCGGTAGATGACATGTTTTACCATAGACAAGCCGGAAGGGGACATACCTAATGGTGTTTTGAATGCAGTGCGATATGCCCAAAGTCGTCATCTAGTCTTAATGACCAATCCTTCCTTGAGGGATTTACAACTTTCTCGAGTATTCCCTTCAACTCCGGTTGGAAATTTCGCTTGCCCGTTGGTTTGTGGGTGATATCTTTGTGGCGATCTTGTGTGATATGCCGAAGTGTTGCAACATCTTGGCAATTAGTACATTGTCAAAATGCTTGCCCCGTCGCTGATAATTGCTCTCGGCATCCCAAACCGTGTAAATATGTTTTTCTCGCAGGAATCGTTGCGGTCTTGGAATCATCGTTGGGAGCTGCAGCTGCCTCTCTACCCATTTAGACACATAGTCGGCGACGAGTAAGATGTAGAGGTTGCGAATGAAGATGGGAAAGGTCCCATAAAATCGATCCCCATACATCGAGCAGTTCTACCTCGATGATGTTCGAGTGGCATCTCATGTCGTCTAGAGATATTGCCCGTCCTCCGCAACGATCACATTGCTTGTAAAAGTCTTGGGCATCTTTGTACAATGTTGGCCAATACAAAACGGATTGCAAGACTTTGGTCATGATACGAGTTCCTCCAAAATGTCCTCCATAGGGTGAAGAATGGCATTGCGGAGTACATTCTATTGCTCTTCTTCTTGAGGACACATCAGCGTATAACCTGATCTGCGCATTGTTTAAACAAAAGAGGCTCGTCCCAAAAGTAATGCTTAGCATCATGGCGGAACCGCTTCTTCCCTTGGTGAGTAATGCCATACGGAAAAATACCACAAACAAGGAAGTTAACTAAATCTGCGTGCAGGGTATTGCCGAGGCATGTGCTGCCGTAGTGTCTGCTCCCAAAATTGTCGAGGTGTGTGCATCCAAGACTGCTGCGGCGTCGAGAGTTGCCGAGGCGTGTGCATCCATGGTTGCCGAGGCAATTAGAATTTGTTCATCCGGGAATGCATCGCATATCTCTAGATCCACGTCTTTTCTCTATTGCGTTCGGACGTGATAAGTGATCGCCACTTGATTTTCTGTTTCCTTTCTGTCCTTAATTTCAATATCAAATTCTTGTAAAAGTAATATCCAACGAATCAAACGAGGTTTAGCATCCTTTTTAGCAAATAAGTATTTGATTGCCGAATGGTCCGTATGAACAATTACCTTTGTACCTATTAAATAGGATCGGAACTTGTCAAATGCGAAAACTACAGCTAGTAACTCTTTCTCCGTTGTTGTGTAATTCACTTGAGCATCATTAAGAGTTTTACTAGCGTAGTATATCACATGGAAGGTCTTACGTGCGTTGGCCTAGGATTTGCTCCTACCGCGAAATCACTTGCATCACACATGAGCTCAAAAGGTAGCGCGTCAACTGGTGGAGCGACAATGGGTGCCGAGGCAAGCTTTTTCTTTAGGGTTTCGAATGCTTGAGTGCAAGAATCATCAAAATCGAAGACTTTATCCTGTTCAAGCAGATTACACAAAGGTTTAGTAATTTTAGAAAAATTATGAATGAACCTCCGTAAAAACTCGCATGTCCAGAAAACTTCAATTCCCTTAACCGAATTTGGTGGGGGGTAATCTCTCGATCACGTCCACCTTGGCTTTGTCTACTTCAATTCCTTTGGATGAAATCTTACGGCCGAGCACTATTCCTTCATCTACCATAAAGTGGCATTCCTCCCAATTGAGGACTAAATCTGTTTCTTCGCATCTTGCCAACACCCTCTCTAAATTGCCGAGACAGCCGTCGAAGTCATTACCAAAAACCGAAAAATCATCCATGAATATCTCAAGGAAGTCTTCGACCATGTCCGAAAAAGAGCGCCATCATGCATCTTTGGAAGGTTTTTGGGCGTTACACAATCCGAACGGCATCCTTCGGAAGGCATAAGTACCGTAGGGGCATGTGAAGGTTGTCTTTTCTTGATCTTACGGTGCTATGGCAATCTGATTGTAACTGAATAACCATCAAGAAAACAGTAAAAGGGTTTACCGCAAGGCGGTCAAGCATTTGATCAATAAAGGGTAATGGGAAGTGATCTTTCCTAGTGGCTTTATTTAGCTTTCGATAGTCCATACAAACCCTCCAACCGGTCACTGATCTGGTTGGGATAAGTTCATTATTTTCATTGCTTACCACTTTGTTATACCTCCTTTTTTCGCACACATTGTACCGGACTTACCCACGTACTATCGGAGATAGGGTATATAATCTTTGGCGTCAAGCCACTTGATGATTTCTTTCATTACAACCCCTTTCATGGCATGATTCAGTCTCCTCCGGGCCTCGATTGAAGGTTTGTGATCATCTTCCAACAAGATCTTGTGCATGCACACCGCCGGGCTAATTCCCTTCAAGTCGGCAATTGTCCACCCTATTGCCTTTTTATGTAGCTTCAACATGTTGATCAGCTTTTTTTCCTTTCGGGCTGTAACTTAGAGGAAATAATTACGGGTAATGTATTATCGATCCCTAAGTATACATATTTGATTGATCGGCAATTGTTTCAACTCAAGAATTGGTGGATTTTCGATAGAGGGTTTTTCGATCTTACCTTCCTTACCGAGTAGTCCGGTGGTTCAAAGTATGTACCTGGTCGATTGACTAGCCAATTTGCCTCTTACGGTTGTTCCTCATCGACCGATTCTTCATACTCCTCATGTTCCTCGTGTTCGGCAATGTAGTTGCCGAGGCAACTAAATTCCTCATCGAAGTTAAACTCTGCCGTGGCATGAAGTAGTTGGCATTCTTACGGATCATCGGTATGCCTTAGTGTTTGGAACACATTTAGTTTTACCTGCTGGTCATTCACCCTCATTGTGAGTTCTCCTTTTCAACATCAATCAAGGTTCTCCTGCCGCTAGGAATGGTCTCCCGAGAATGATAGGTGCATGCTCATCCGCTTCACAATCCAAAACAATAAAGTCAGCGGGAAAAATGAATTTATCAACTTTTACCGGTATGTCCTCGATTTTTTCCCTCGGATGCACATAGGATCTCATCGGCTAGCTGCAGCATAATCATTGTAGGTCTTGCCTTCCCGATTCCTAGTTTTCGGAAAACCGATTTAGGCATCAAGTTTATGCTAGCCCCTAGGTCGCATAGTGCTTTCCCGACATAGTGATTTCCAATAGAAAGGGGTATTGTGAAACTTTAGGGATCCTTCAACTTTGGTGGCATACGGTTGTGCAACATTGCCATGCATCCCTCTGTCGCGGCAACTGTTTCAAACTCTCCTAGCCTTGTTCTTTTGGACACAATGTCTTTAAGGAACTTGGCATAGTTTTGCATTTGTTCAATTGCTTCCACCAATGGCAAGTTGATGTGGACTTGCTTTAGGATATCAAGAAACTTCTTGAATTGGTATTCTTGCTTTTGTTGCTTCAACCTTTGTGGGAATTATGGTGGAAGTCGGATATCTTCGATCCTTTCATTGGTTTGAAATTTGATTGACGGCATTGCAGGGACATCTGGAGTTGCCGATGCGTTATCAACTGGGGTTGCTGAGGCATGCTTATCACAAGAAGCCGAGGCGTCATCGGTTGTCGAGGCATGTTTATTGCCGGTTGCCGCAGCAATTCCTGGTTCAGCATCTGAGGCTTTGCCGCTAGGTTCGTCGTGATCTTTTTGTGGAGTTTTGTTTGACGAGCGGGTTTGAACCTCTCTAAGTTGTTGGCCACTTCTGGTGGTGATTGCCTTACATTGCTCATGGCCAGTTCCTCTTGCGACTTCAGTATCGACTTCAGATTTTGAGCAAATTGTCTGACTTGATTTTCCAATGATTTGATTGCCGCCTCTTGGTTTTGCAATCTCATCTCGGTCCTGTTAATAAAAGCATCAGTTCTTTTTATGAAATTACTATTCTCAGCCATATAAGATTCAGTTTTTCATCATAAAAGCATTTAGAGAATTTTCCAAAGAACTAGATGTTGTCGGTTGTTCTTTGTGGCATCATTGCCGTGGCATATTTTCTTTGGAATCCCGATGCTTGTGCATTCTGATTGTTACAGTTTAGAGCATTGTTGGGATTACTCCATGAAAAATTCGGGTGCTTCTTCCAATTTGGATTGTATGTATTTGACATCATGTTGTTGCCCCGATTGTAATTCCCCACATAGAAGCTGGATTCTTGACTTCATGTGTGTTGTTTGGTTTTTGCATGTTACGGACCATCTTGGTTAAAGCGGCCAATTGTGCGAAATTGAATCGATGATCCTAGTTCATGTATTGTGGCTTAGCGTCTAACTCCTCCTCTTCTAGTAGATGGGAATTGATAGTCATTCTTGGCTAGCTTTGTTTAAAATTTGCATTGCTTCCTCGCGACTTATCTAAGAGTATGCCGTTTGCCGAGGCGTCTAGCATCATCCTTGTTGGTGTATTCACGGCGTTGTAAAACATTGTTACTTGAGTCCACACCGGGAATCCGTGTAGAGGGCATTTGTGTAGAAGTTCTCTATATCGCTCCCAAGCCTCGTACATGGATTCATCATCTGCCTGCCGAAAACAAGTAATGTCGTTACGAAGCTTATCAGTTAAATTTGTAGGATTAAATCTAGCAAGGAAATCACGACAAAGATCAGTCCAAGATGCTATGGATCCGGCAGGAATGCTATTTAGCCATGCTTTCGCCCTATCCCTTAGTGAATAGGGGAATAATCTTAATCGTAAGACATCAGGGGTGACTCCGTGTATCTTGAACGAGTTGCAAATCTCGAGGAAAGATTTCAGATGTTGTCGTGCATCTTGATTCTTTGAGCCGCCAAATTGACCTATTGTGTTGATCATATTAAACATTACGGTTTCAACTCAAAGTGGTCGGCTTCAATTTTGGGTGCGACAACTCCTGGGTTGAGTCCATCAAGATCTTCTTCAAGATAGTCTCGAATAGTTATGTTTCGTGCAAGAATCACTCCTCCTCCTGCTCGAACATCTTGATTAATATTGCCGTCTTGATTTGCCATTGCTTCTCTTATCCTTCGTCTAAGTCTTTGTAAGGTTCGTTCGATTTACGGATCAAAGGGATATTACGGTGAAGTCGGTCTCATACTGGTCATATACCAATGCAAAACCAAAGTTTGTTAGCCCTTTGAATTTTAAACAAGAAAAAATAAAAGAAAGTGCAAGAAAGTAAAAACAAAGTCGCTATTGCCAATCCCCGACAACGGCGCCAAAAACTTGTTTGCGTAATAAGTGCTACGCAATTGTGCAAGTATACACGTCGCAAGTTATAGTATAAAAGATATCGTCTCCACGAGGATTGGTGCCACTTCAAGAATCTAGTCTCTTGCTTTGTAAAAAGTAAAAACACAGGTAAAGGATTATAGAAGTTTTAACTAATAACTAATCTAGAAAGCAATTAAGTAAAAGAAAAGATGAATTCAATTGAGAGAGATAGGCTAGGTTATTGTGAGTTGAGGTGTGATAGCCGATTGGATTGTCTTGGTAAAAGAGTGCACGGGCAACTCAGTTGCCGTGGCAACTTGCACGACAGGGTTCTTTGTGGTAACTAATTGATGGTTGCTTGGGCGACTAGTTGGGCAACTACTTGGGCGACTGGGCAGCAACTTCAAGGTTCGGCGGACCGTTCTTCAATGGTTTCTTCTTATCCCTAAGTCGAAACTCTAGCTACTTGTGCATGCCTTGATAATACATCCCTGCGTGAATCAAGGGTGAACAACAACCAATCTTGCGCTCCTCTTAGCCGTTGAAATCCTTAACTTATTCCTAAGCCGGATTAATCTTCACCATCATTGGATTGAATAAAGATCATATTCATTCGTTTCTTGAATCTAACTCTCCCGGTATTAGATAAATGGATGAAATCACGAGATCCTTTCCCAATTCACTCGCAAACAATAATAAGAATCAAGAATGAATAAACCTTGAAATAGAAAAGTGCAAACTCTTATAACCTAAACAAAAACCAATAGTTTCTCACAACCACAAAACACAATAACCATAGCCAAGTAAATTTAGTTCATGGCTAGGTTCCAAAGAAACACAAGATAAACAATCCCTAGCATGAACCCAATCGAACAAAGATGAAGGAAGAGGCTTGTCGAAATCCTCCTTGCCCTTGATGCTTGTCGAAAATTCTCTCCTCTTGCCCTACTTGGACTTGCCGAAATTTCCCTCTTGCTCTCCCTATTGATCTTGTCGAAATCTCCTTGGTATTTATAGGGCTAGGCCAAAGTCCTTCTTTGAGGAGGAGTTTGATTTGGAATTAAATTATCTTTAAAGAATATAATTCTTTATTATAATTTTATTCCTATTAGAACTTCTCCTATCTTCTTGGAATTTAATTCTTCTTTAATCTCTGCATGGCAATCAAATTCCTTTGGGCTTGGGCCTTGCTCCATGTCATCTTGGGCTTGTAAAGTCATGAATTTCGACATCCATATTGCTTTTGGTCTTTGTCGACAAATGCCATGGCAACTGGCTCGGCGTCTCCTTCATGCATTGCCCTGGCAACTAGCTCGGCATATCCTTCATGCATTGCCCTGGCAACTAGCTCGGCATTGCTTTGGCAAGTGATCCTGCACATACACACACAAAAACACACCAAAGCAGCATCTATTTCCACAAAAATCACCAAGTTATGTATCAAGCTCAACGATTGAAGGAAACATGGATTAATGCATGAATGACTAACTATGCAACTAATATGAGCCTAAGTCTAACAATAATATGAGTAAAAAGGGTAAGAAAAATAGTACTTTTGAACACTTATCACATTGCATGGTGATGTTCTCCTCATGGATCAAGATGAACCTAGGACTTATCAGGAAGTAGTGGCGAGTCTAGAATCTAAAAAATGGCTAGAAGCCATGAAATATGAGATGGATTCCATGTCAGAAAACCAAGTGTGGACTTTGGTTGACCCAACCAAAGGGATTAAATCTGTAGGGTGCAAATGGGTTTTCAAAAAGAAGACCGACATGGATGGCAATGTACAAACATACAAAGGGCGATTGGTCGCTAAGGGATTTTGTCAAATTCATGGTATAGACTATGATGAAACTTTTCCCCTATTGCTATGTTTAAATCCAACCGGATATTGCTTGCAATAGCTACATTTTATTATTATGAAATCTGGCAGATGGATGTCAAAACCGCTTTCCTTAATGGAAAATTAGATAAAGATATGTACATGACACAACCTGAGGGTTTTGTCGATCCAAAAGATGCCCGAAAAGTATGCAAGCTACAAAGATCCATTTATGGGTTGAAACAAGCTTCTCAAAGTTGGAATCTTCATTTTAATGATGCAATCAAAGTATTTAGTTTTATCAAAAATGAAGATGAGCCATGTGTTTTCAAGAAAACTAGTAGGAGCACTATCACATTCTTGGTATTGTATGTGGTTGACATACTAATAATATGAAATGACATACCTACCTTACTGTCTGTAAAGACTTGGTTAGGAAAATGTTTTTCTGTGAAAGACTTGGGTGAAGCAACCTATATATTAGGAGTCAAGATCTATAGAGATAGATGAAGAAGACTCCTGGACTAAGTCAAAATACATACATAGATAAAGTACTGAAAAGATTCAGTATGGAAGAATCTAAAAGAGGATCATTACCTATGAGACATGGTATTTCACTCTCGAAAGAAATGTGTCATTCAACGACTCAAGAAAGAGAGCGCATAAGTAAGATTCCATATGCTTCGGCTATTAGATATATCATGTATGCCATGCTATGTGCATGTCTGGATGTATCATATGCATTAAGTATGACAAGTCGGTACCAAGTAGATCCCGATGAAGGTTATTGGATTGCAGTAAAAAAACATCCTTAAGTACTTAAGAAGAACTAAGGTACATTCCTTATGTATGGAGGTGAGAAAGAGCTAAGTATAAAAGGTTATACTAACGCAAGCTTCCAAACTGATAAGGATGATTCTCGATCGTAATTGAGTTTTTGTGTTTTGCCTTAATGGAGGTGTTGTAAGCTGGAAAAGTTTAAAGTAAGATACAGTAGCAGATTCTACAACAAAAGCCGAGTATATTGCAGTAAGCGATGCTGCAAAAAAGGTTGTTTGGATTAAAAAGTTCATATATGAACTAAGGGTTGTGCCTAGAACATCAAATGCTATAGATCTACGTTATGACAACAACAGATCCATTGCACAAGCAAAAGAACCCAGATCTCACCAACGATCCAAACACATACTTAGGCGTTACCATCTCATTCGAGAAATCATTGATCAAGGGGATGTAAAAATATGCAGAGTACCAACGGATGATAATATCGTCGATCCACTGACAAAGCCTCTAATACAGTAGAAGCATGGCCGTCACACTAAGTCTCTTGACGTAACACCCCCTTCTCGGTCTGGTAGAGATCCGGGTCGGAAAGTGTTATCGGGGAACAGAATCAGAGATCGATTCAGAATTGGGGTTAAATTTAAAACTTTCAAACCAAAAGGACTAAATTATAAACATTACAAATTAATGATCCTATTTCGGATTCTTTTTTACCGACTTGTAATTAGACTCTCCAATTATTAACCTGTGAAGTTTCGTTGTTATCGGATATCTCTTACCTGTTCATTTAAGCTATATAATTATTAGTGGCCAATTTGAAGTTCTTTTTAAACTGTTACTTAAGCCTTTTAACAGAATTAACTGACTCTGTACCGATACATTATAGGCTGTATCGATACGCTATGTTGATTTTCATAATTTCTGGGTTCAAGATCAACGACCCCGTATCGATACATCTATACCCGTATCGATACACTTTGACTAGGGTTGACTCATTTCGGTACACCTGAGTTTGTATCGATGCGATTAAATTTTAGCCCTTATTGTCCAAACCCGTATCGGTACACTCCCTAGTATATTGATACTCCTTGCTTCGTTAATGACCAAATATGCAAGGCCGTATCGGTACAGGCTTCCCCTTATTGATACGTCTGGCCTGTCATGATAGATTTTATCTGGTTTTTATCTAATTTGACTCCCTAAATGTTGTCCAATTATTTCCAAATTTTACCAGCATGCCTAAAATCCATTAACCTACTGTCATACCAAATTTTATAGCATTTCAAATCTGTTTACCTAGTTTTCACCTTAGGCTCTTTTTTAGCAAACTTGACATTCTCAAAACAATCCATCTCATGCATACATCACTAGGTCATCATAGGGCTATCACACAATCATCAAAATCCTCATACAAAACATGTTCGGACCATATTCCACTTTTACTAGGAGTTTATAGCAAAGGATAACATATGTATATGGTGAAGATGTGACTTGCAACCGCAACAACACGATCGTAGCTTGGAATCATTTAAGGTCCTTAAGGTAAGAAGGCTTCTAGGATTCTTTTATCGTGATTCCTTTGTTCCTAGCTTTGATTGGGTCGATGGATCATTTTCTTCCTTGTTTTGAGCCGATGGATAGCTTCACAACGGTACCTTCAATTTGAAGAAAATATGAGCTTAGGGTGGGCAAGAGGAGAGGTGTGTGCTTAAGGGCTCAAGGTTGAAGACAATGGTGGTGTTAGCTTATTTGGAAGACAAAGCTTGAGTTTAGCTTTCGGGAGGGATGCTCAAAAATGAAGAAGGTTTTTCTCTTTTTCCTATTTACTTTAAATGATTAAAATCTTAATCATTCCTTCACCACTCCAACAACCCATAGAATCATTTCCCTTACTTAAGGGTTTCCTAAGTCCAAGGATTAACAATTCCCCAAGTTTGCTTACGATCTTGTTTGCTTGTGAATTCTGATGAATTTCACGTGAGATTGGACAAGCATAGAGGTGACTCATCACCTATCATCATTTTCTTATCAAAACGAAATCAAATTTGCTCAAAACAGGGGACCCGTATCGATACATTTCTGCCCATATCGGTACGCTCCCTCTAAAATCAGAAAGTTAGTTATTGACAGTTAGGACGTATCCGTACTCATATGGGCGTATCGATACGACTAATTCAGATTTGTATATTGGGCTTCGAATTTCGTACATGGGGGTCCATTTACACACACACATAAGGCCAAAATGAAGTTCTATTATGACAAGAGGAGCACAAAAGTCAATCTTTTACAAACATTATTACGTCGGTTTCAAAATTTCCGATCAGCGGAGCCCAATTTCAACTAGGCCAATTTTTTAGATGTGAGAACTCTCTCCCCTTAAGAAAATTTGTCCTCAAATTTTCATTTCAAGCAAAAAGATGAGGATACTGTTTCTGCATAGTTTTATCGGGTTCCTATATTGCCTCTTCAACAGAATGACTTCGCCACAAAAATTTCACTAAGGGCACGATCTTGTTCTGAAGCCTCTTGGTCTTTTTGCGAGGATTTGAACAGTTCTTCCTAAATGACGTTAGATTAGATTGAATCTCGACAGATTCCAGTTCAATCACATAGGAAGGATCTGACTGGTACTTGCGTAGCATAGATATATGGAAGACATTGTGAATCTCACTTAACTCCTCGATGAGGGCTAATCGGTAAGTGACAAGTCCAACCTTTTCAATCACCTCGAATGGGCCAATGAAGCGGGGACTTAGCTTTCTTTTCCTTTCGAAACGAAGAATCTTCTTCCACGGAGATACCTTGAGGAAGGCTTTTTCAACAACCTCATACTGAATATCTCTTCTGCCTAGATCAGCATAGGACTTGTGTTGGTCGAAGGCAGCCTTAAGCTGTTTACGAATAATGGTAGTCTTTTCTTTGGTTTCCCAAAGTAAGTATGGACTTAGCATCTTGCCTTCGCTTGAGTTCGGTTCAAAAAAAGAGGGTTCTACACCTTATTCCATAGAGAGCTTCATACGGAGCCATTTGAATTGAAGCTTTGGCAACTATTATTTGTAAGCAAACTCGACCAAAGACTGAGATTTCTCCCACGTATTCCTAAAGTCAATGGCATAGGCTCGGAGCATATCTTCCAGAATCTACAAGGAAAAATCATGATTGATACAAATACTTATTCACATAACTTAGAGAAAGGTCTAGAGTTATCTGAATAACTCTTTCAGATTGGCCGTCAGTTTGAGGATAGAAAGTAATGCTAAGATGCACTCGCGTTCCCAATGCCTTGTGTAAGGTCTTTAAAAAAATCGAGGCGTAAATCGTGGGTCCCAATCAGAGATGATAGATACCAGAATTCTGTGTAAACGAATAACTTCACGGATGTACAACTCCGCGAGCTTAGGCAAGTTGAAATCCATTCTTACTGGAAGAAAGTGAGAAAACTTGGTGAATCGGTCCACAATGACCCAAATGGCATCATTTTTCTTTAGAGTCAAATGTAGGCCACTTACAAAGTCCATCGTGATACGCTCACATTTCCATTCAGAAGTTCAATGGGTTGTAAAAGATCTGTAGGTACCTTGTGCTCATCTTGACCCGTTGGCAAGTCAAACACATAGCTACGTAGTCTGTAATTCCCTTTTTCATACCGGACCACCAATAGATCTCCTTCGATCTTTGTACATTTTGATAACTCCAGGGTGAACAGAGAAATGGCTAGAATGAGCTTCACTTAGGATTTGGTTCTGAAGATCATCATCATCGGGAACACAAATGCGGTTGCGAAAACACAGTAACCCTTCAGAATTCAAAGAAAAGTCAGGATTTGAGCTATCCTTGACCCTCGCAATAAGGGGTTACAACTCCTCATCAGATTCTTAGATTGCCTTAATTAGAGATACAATGGTGGAATGAACTCTCAGCTCAGCTAACAATTTGTCATGTTTTCTGAGTCGGAAGTGAGCATTCAAGTATTTCGGAGAAGAAGTGGGCTTCAGGCTAAGAGCGTCAGCTACTACATTGGCTTTACCGGGATGGTAGTCAATGACTAAATCATAATCTTTCAATAGCTCCATCCATCGGTGCTGACGAAGGTTTAACTTTTTCTGAGTTAGGAGATATTTCAAGCTTTTGTGATCAGTGTAGAGAAAACATTTCTCACCGTAAAGATAATGCCGCCAAATCTTCAAAGCAAACACAACTATGGCAAGTTCTAGATTATGAGTCAAATAGTTCAGCTCATGAGGCTTGATTTGACGTGAGGCATAAGCTACAACTTTGCCTTCTTGCATCAGAACACATCATAATCCCTGGTGAGATGCATAACTATACCCGATGAAATCTTTGCCAAACTCGGGTTGTACCAAGATTAGGGCATGAGTGAGGACTTGCTTGAGCTGATCAAAACTCCTTTGTTGATCACAGTCCATACAAAAGGAGTATCATTTTAGAGAAGCTTTGTTAAGGGTGCTGCAAGCATTGAGAATCCTCAACGAATCTACGGTAATAGCCTGCAAGGCCTATAAAGCTACGAACTTCTCCTACATTCTTCAGAGGAGTCCAATCAATGATTGCTTGAATCTTCTTTGGGTCCACCTGAATTCTCGTATAAGAGATTACATGGCCAAGAAAAGATACTTCAGACAGCAAAAATTCATATTTACTGAACTTGGCATAAAGTTGTTTCTCCCGACGGTCTCAAGCACGATCCAAGATGTCCTTCATGAGAAGCTAAGTCTTTGGAATAGAGCAAAATATCATTTATAAAGACAACCACAAACTTATCAAGATAGGTTTGGAATAAACAATTCATCAGGTCCATGAAGGCTGCAGGTGCATTCGTGAGCCCAAAAGGCATCACCAGAAATTCATAATGACCATACGTAGCCTGAAAGACAGTCTTTGGAACATCAGTCTCTTTCACCAACATTTGGTAGTATCCGGACCGAAGATCTATTTTGAAAAAGGCAGAAGCATCCTTCAACTAGTCAAAGAGGTCATATATCCTCGGAAGTGGGTACTTGTTCTTGATCGTCACTTTATTCAATTAACGATAGTCAATGCATAGACGCATCGATCTATCCTTCTTTTTGACAAACAAAACTGGTGCTCCCCAAGGTAAGGAACTCGATTGGATGAATCTCATATCTTAAAGGTCTTGAATTTGAGCTTTTAACTCATTCAACTCCACGAGCCATTCTATACATAGTAGTGGAGACCGGAGTGGTTCCAGGTGGTACTTCTATCCCAAACTCGACTTCACGGGTGGGAGGGAGTCCCGGAAGTTCATCGGGGAAAACATTGAGAAATTTCTTCACGACTAATACTTCTTCAAGCTTTGAATCTTTCTTGGACTCCATGGCACATATGAGACTCTTTTTAGGCTCGGGTTCGAACTTCATCAAGTTTATGTTTTCCTTACCGAGTCCATAGAGATATAATTTCTTCTTCGAGCAATCCACCCAAGCTTGGTGTTCAGGTAGCCAATAGAGGCCCAGAATGAGATCAAACTCATGGAAAAGCAAGGCCATCAAGTTGGCCAGAAATGGGATTCCTTGGATCCTTAGAGGGCAATCTTTACAAGTCATTTGGATGGTCACACTATCCCCTAGTGGATTGGAGACAACTATCTTGGAGGTAACCGGTTCTGATTCTAGAGTATGCTTCTCGATCAAAGGTTCACTAATGAAAAAGTGCTTAGAGCCTGGATCTATCAATAAATAAACATAATCGAAACATATCTCTACCATACCTGGGATCACATCAGGGTCATCTTCTTGTTCGCGACCTCGGGCATGATACATCCGAGTGAAGTTTATAGATCACACCAACTATATGTGCATTGTTGTTGCGGGGTCTACCTACGGATCCGGATGGCACCGGGCCTTTCTCCTATCCCCTTATTAGGATTGTTCGAGAAGCTACAGATGTAGAAACCCGAGGTTACGTGGGCACTACCGGATGAAGTGGCGGATTCTCCATAAAGATAGCATTGCCCTAGGTGTGTTTTCTGGTAAAAATTATATAAGGGAGTCTGAGAGCCCTTTACAGAGCAACATGTGCTATCCACAGATGTAGTACGGGTAACAGCTGTTCATGCAGACTAGAACTGTGGTACATAGCCTGATCGGGGTAGCTGCTGGTAAGTAGCAGACTTCTGGCCCCATTCTCTTCCCTTTTTTGGGGACATAGGTGGCTTGGAGTCGTCACGAAATCTCTTGTCCGGTCGAGCCTGGTTTCCTTTCCTTCTTTCAGAAGCTTTTTGTGAGGCTTCTATTGCGATGGCCCAATTGACAAGAGTCTAAAAGTCCTTAATCTCCAGTGCAACGAAGAGAGGATGTAGTTCGTCACAAAGACGGTCTATGAATATTCGACACTTTTCTTTCTTAGTACGGATAATTTTGAACGTATCTTGCATACATGTAGAAATCGTGGATATATTACTCACGGGTCTTCTTCATTGCCTTAGATGGAGGAATTTCTTGCACCTATCCGCAACGTAATGATCACTAATATATTTCTTTGAAACTCTTGAAGAAAGAAGTCCCACGTGACATGGTGTTTAGGAGCAGTAGGGTCACGTGTACCACCAACTTTGGGCCTCTTTAGCTATCAGGGCCAGGGAAAACTCGAGCTTATGCTCCTCAGGGCACTTCATTTGCTTATTCGGCACTTTCAAAGTGTTCTTGAGCTAGTATTCTATGATCTCGGGATTGTCCAAGTCTTGGTCGGTGAATGTGTAAACAGGGTACTGCTTGAGCCTATCAATAGAGGCTCTCGAAGCAGGCAAAGAAGCTTCAGCAGGCGAAGGATGTGACTCATTTCGGAGTGACACCACTACTTGCTTGATCATATCCGCCATGGACATCAAGTATTCCTGCTGAGTGGGATGCATAAGCGGAGGATGAGGTGAGTTATTCTGCCCTACTTGTTCAGGCCCTAGTCTTGGCCTCAGATTATCCCCCTGAGTAGATGAGGAATCGGGGTTGAGCTCATTTATAGTACGCCTATCAGTAGGTGTTGTCATTTTTCGATCTATTCAGACAGAAGAATTAAATCATGTAAGCTGCAAGTAACATATAATGTATACAAATAAACTCCTAAGTGGCATATGCAAATGCAGACTCATAACGGATGCATGTTTAGTCCTAGAATTTAAAACCTAGTTTCAAACCAAATTGTAACACTAAATTATAAACATTACAAATTAATGATCGAAGATTAGATTTTGGGGTTAAATTTCTTTCAAACCAAAGGGACTAAATTGTAAACGTTACAAATTAATGACTGGATTCTTTCAACTTGTAATTAGACTTCCAATTAACTGTGAAGTTTCATTGTTATCGGATATCTCTTACCTATCCATTTAAGCTATATAATTATTAGTGGCCAATTTGAAGTTCTTTTAAACTGTTACTTAAGCCTTTTAACAGAATTAATCGACTGCACCCGATACATTATAGGCTGTATCGATACACTATATTGATTTTCATAATTTTTGGGTTCAAGATCAACGACCCGTATCGATACATCTATACCCGTATCGATACACTTTGACTAGGGTTGACTTGTTTTTCGTACACCCGAGTTTGTATCGATGCAATTAAAATTTAGCCCTTATTGTCCAAACCCGTATCGGTACACTCCCTAGTATATTGATACTCCTTGCTTCGTCAATGACCAAATATGCAAGGCCGTATCGATACTGAGCTTCCCCCTTATTGATCGTCGCATGGCCTGTCATGATAGATTTTATCTGGTTTTTATCTAATTTGACTCCCTAAATGTTGTCCAATTATTTCCAAATTTTACCAGCATGCCTAAAATCCATTAACCTACTGTCATACCAAATTTTATAGCATTTCAAATCTGTTTACCTAGTTTTCACCTTAGGCTCTTTTTTAGCAAACTTGACATTCTCAAAACAATCCATCTCATGCATACATCACTAGGTCATCATAGGGCTATCACACAATCATCAAAATCCTCATACAAAACATGTTCGGACCATATTCCACTTTTACTAGGAGTTTATAGCAAAGGATAACATATGTATATGGTGAAGATGTGACTTGCAACCGCAACAACACGATCGTAGCTTGGAATCATTTAAGGTCCTTAAGGTAAGAAGGCTTCTAGGATTCTTTTATCGTGATTCCTTTGTTCCTAGCTTTGATTGGGTCGATGGATCATTTTCTTCCTTGTTTTGAGCCGATGGATAGTTTCACAATGGTACCTTCAATTTGAAGAAAATATGAGCTTAGGGTGGGCAAGAGGAGAGGTGTGTGCTTAAGGGCTCAAGGTTGAAGACAATGGTGGTGTTAGCTTATTTGGAAGACAAAGCTTGAGTTTAGCTTTCGGGAGGGATGCTCAAAAATGAAGAAGGTTTTTCTCTTTTTCCTATTTACTTTAAATGATTAAAATCTTAATCATTCCTTCACCACTCCAACAACCCATAGAATCATTTCCCTTACTTAAGGGTTTCCTAAGTCCAAGGATTAACAATTCCCCAAGTTTGCTTACGATCTTGTTTGCTTGTGAATTCTGATGAATTTCACGTGAGATTGGACAAGCATAGAGGTGACTCATCACCTATCATCATTTTCTTATCAAAACGAAATCAAATTTGCTCAAAACAGGGGACCCGTATCGATACATTTCTGCCCATATCGGTACGCTCCCTCTAAAATCAGAAAGTTAGTTATTGACAGTTAGGACGTATCCGTACTCATATGGGCGTATCGATACGACTAATTCAGATTTGTATATTGGGCTTCGAATTTCGTACATGGGGGTCCATTTACACACACACATAAGGCCAAAATGAAGTTCTATTATGACAAGAGGAGCACAAAAGTCAATCTTTTACAAACATTATTACGTCGGTTTCAAAATTTCCGATCAGCGGAGCCCAATTTCAACTAGGCCAATTTTTTAGATGTGAGAACTCTCTCCCCTTAAGAAAATTTGTCCTCAAATTTTCATTTCAAGCAAAAAGATGAGGATACTGTTTCTGCATAGTTTTATCGGGTTCCTATATTGCCTCTTCAACAGAATGACTTCGCCACAAAAATTTCACTAAGGGCACAGTCTTGTTACGAAGCCTCTTGGTCTTTTGTGCGAGGATTTGAACAGGTTCTTCCTCGTACGTTAGATTAGATTGAATCTCGACAGATTCCAGTTCAATCACATAGGAAGGATCTGACTGGTACTTGCGTAGCATAGATATATGGAAGACATTGTGAATCTCACTTAACTCCTCGATGAGGGCTAATCGGTAAGTGACAAGTCCAACCTTTTCAATCACCTCGAATGGGCCAATGAAGCGGGGACTTAGCTTTCTTTTCCTTTCGAAACGAAGAATCTTCTTCCACGGAGATACCTTGAGGAAGGCTTTTTCAACAACCTCATACTGAATATCTCTTCTGCCTAGATCAGCATAGGACTTGTGTTGGTCGAAGGCAGCCTTAAGCTGTTTACGAATAATGGTAGTCTTTTCTTTGGTTTCCCAAAGTAAGTATGGACTTAGCATCTTGCCTTCGCCGAGTTCGGTTCAAAAAAGAGGGGTTCTACACCTTATTCCATAGAGAGCTTCATACGGAGCCATTTGAATTGAAGCCTGGCAACTATTGTTGTAAGCAAACTCGACCAAAGACTGAGATTTCTCCCACGTATTCCTAAAGTCAATGGCATAGGCTCGGAGCATATCTTCCAGAATCTACAAGGAAAAATCATGATTGATACAAATACTTATTCACATAACTTAGAGAAAGGTCTAGAGTTATCTGAATAACTCTTTCAGATTGGCCGTCAGTTTGAGGATAGAAAGTAATGCTAAGATGCACTCGCGTTCCCAATGCCTTGTGTAAGGTCTTAAAAAACTGAGACGTAAATCGTGGGTCCCAATCAGAGATGATAGATACCAGAATTCTGTGTAAACGAATAACTTCACGGATGTACAACTCCGCGAGCTTAGGCAAGTTGAAATCCATTCTTACTGGAAGAAAGTGAGAAAACTTGGTGAATCGGTCCACAATGACCCAAATGGCATCATTTTTCTTTAGAGTCAAATGTAGGCCACTTACAAAGTCCATCGTGATACGCTCACATTTCCATTCAGAAGTTCAATGGGTTGTAAAAGATCTGTAGGTACCTTGTGCTCATCTTGACCCGTTGGCAAGTCAAACACATAGCTACGTAGTCTGTAATTCCCTTTTTCATACCGGACCACCAATAGATCTCCTTCGATCTTTGTACATTTTGATAACTCCAGGGTGAACAGAGAAATGGCTAGAATGAGCTTCACTTAGGATTTGGTTCTGAAGATCATCATCATCGGGAACACAAATGCGGTTGCGAAAACACAGTAACCCTTCAGAATTCAAAGAAAAGTCAGGATTTGAGCTATCCTTGACCCTGGCAATAAGGGGTTACAACTCCTCATCAGATTCTTAGATTGCCTTAATTAGAGATACAATGGTGGAATGAACTCTCAGCTCAGCTAACAATTTGTCATGTTTTCTGAGTCGGAAGTGAGCATTCAAGTATTTCGGAGAAGAAGTGGGCTTCCGGCTAAGAGCGTCAGCTACTACATTGGCTTTACCGGGATGGTAGTCAATGACTAAATCATAATCTTTCAATAGCTCCATCCATCGGTGCTGACGAAGGTTTAACTTTTTCTGAGTTAGGAGATATTTCAAGCTTTTGTGATCAGTGTAGAGAAAACATTTCTCACCGTAAAGATAATGCCGCCAAATCTTCAAAGCAAACACAACTATGGCAAGTTCTAGATTATGAGTCAAATAGTTCAGCTCATGAGGCTTGATTTGACGTGAGGCATAAGCTACAACTTTGCCTTCTTGCATCAGAACACATCATAATCCCTGGTGAGATGCATAACTATACCCGATGAAATCTTTGCCAAACTCGGGTTGTACCAAGATTAGGGCATGAGTGAGGACTTGCTTGAGCTGATCAAAACTCCTTTGTTGATCAACAGTCCATACAAAAGGAGTATCATTTTAGAGAAGCTTTGTTAAGGGTGCTGCAAGCATTGAGAATCCCTCAACGAATCTACGGTAATAGCCTGCAAGGCCTATAAAGCTACGAACTTCTCCTACATTCTTCAGAGGAGTCCAATCAATGATTGCTTGAATCTTCTTTGGGTCCACCTGAATTCTCGTATAAGAGATTACATGGCCAAGAAAAGATACTTCAGACAGCAAAAATTCATATTTACTGAACTTGGCATAAAGTTGTTTCTCCCGACGGGTCTGAAGCACGATCCGAAGATGTCCTTCATGAGAAGCTAAGTCTTTGGAATAGAGCAAAATATCATTTATAAAGACAACCACAAACTTATCAAGATAGGTTTGGAATAAACAATTCATCAGGTCCATGAAGGCTGCAGGTGCATTCGTGAGCCCAAAAGGCATCACCAGAAATTCATAATGACCATACGTAGCCTGAAAGACAGTCTTTGGAACATCAGTCTCTTTCACCAACATTTGGTAGTATCCGGACCGAAGATCTATTTTGAAAAAGGCAGAAGCATCCTTCAACTAGTCAAAGAGGTCATATATCCTCGGAAGTGGGTACTTGTTCTTGATCGTCACTTTATTCAATTAACGATAGTCAATGCATAGACGCATCGATCTATCCTTCTTTTTGACAAACAAAACTGGTGCTCCCCAAGGTAAGGAACTCGATTGGATGAATCTCATATCTTAAAGGTCTTGAATTTGAGCTTTTAACTCATTCAACTCCACCAGAGCCATTCTATACATAGTAGTGGAGACCGGAGTGGTTCCAGGTGGTACTTCTATCCCAAACTCGACTTCACGGGTGGGAGGGAGTCCCGGAAGTTCATCGGGGAAAACATTGAGAAATTTCTTCACGACTAATACTTCTTCAAGCTTTGAATCTTTCTTGGACTCCATGGCACATATGAGACTCTTTTTAGGCTCGGGTTCGAACTTCATCAAGTTTATGTTTTCCTTACCGAGTCCATAGAGATATAATTTCTTCTTCGAGCAATCCACCCAAGCTTGGTGTTCAGGTAGCCAATAGAGGCCCAGAATGAGATCAAACTCATGGAAAAGCAAGGCCATCAAGTTGGCCAGAAATGGGATTCCTTGGATCCTTAGAGGGCAATCTTTACAAGTCATTTGGATGGTCACACTATCCCCTAGTGGATTGGAGACAACTATCTTGGAGGTAACCGGTTCTGATTCTAGAGTATGCTTCTCGATCAAAGGTTCACTAATGAAAAAGTGCTTAGAGCCTGGATCTATCAATAAATAAACATAATCGAAACATATCTCTACCATACCTGGGATCACATCAGGGTCATCTTCTTGTTCGCGACCTCAGGCATGATACATCTGAGCTGAAGTTTATAGATCACAGCCAACTATATGTGCATTGTTGTTGCGGGGTCTACCTACGGATCCGGATGGCACTGGCCTTTCTCCTATCCCCTTATTAGGATTGTTCTGAGAAGCTACAGATGTAGAAACCTGAGGGTTCTGTGGGCACTACCGGATGAAGTGGCCAGATTCTCCATAAAGATAGCATTGCCCTAGGTGTCTTTCTGGTAAAAATTATATAAGGGAGTCTGAGAGCCCTTTACAGAGCAACATGTGCTATCCACAGATGTAGTACGGGTAACAGCTGTTCATGCAGACTAGAACTGTGGTACATAGCCTGATCGGGGTAGCTGCTGGTAAGTAGCAGACTTCTGGCCCCATTCTCTTCCCTTTTTTGGGGACATAGGTGGCTTGGAGTCGTCACGAAATCTCTTGTCCGGTCGAGCCTGGTTTCCTTTCCTTCTTTCAGAAGCTTTTTGTGAGGCTTCTGTTGCGATGGCCCAATTGACAAGAGTCTAAAAGTCCTTAATCTCCAGTGCAACGAAGAGAGGATGTAGTTCGTCACAAAGACGGTCTATGAATATTCGACACTTTTCTTTCTTAGTACGGATAATTTCAGCAGCGTATCTTGCATACATGTAGAAATCGTGGATATATTACTCCACGGGTCTTCTTCATTGCCTTAGATGGAGGAATTTCTTGCACCTATCTGCAACGTAATGATCACTAATATATTTCTTGCGAAACTCTTGAAGAAAGAAGTCCCACGTGACATGGTGTTTAGGAACAGTAAGGGTCACCGTGTACCACCAACTTTGGGCCTCTTTAGCTATCAGGGCCAGGGAAAACTCGAGCTTATGCTCCTCAGGGCACTTCATTTGCTTATTCGGCACTTTCAAAGTGTTCTTGAGCTAGTATTCTATGATCTCGGGATTGTCCAAGTCTTGGTCGGTGAATGTGTAAACAGGGTACTGCTTGAGCCTATCAATAGAGGCTCTCGAAGCAGGCAAAGAAGCTTCAGCAGGCGAAGGATGTGACTCATTTCGGAGTGACACCACTACTTGCTTGATCATATCCGCCATGGACATCAAGTATTCCTGCTGAGTGGGATGCATAAGCGGAGGATGAGGTGAGTTATTCTGCCCTACTTGTTCAGGCCCTAGTCTTGGCCTCAGATTATCCCCCTGAGTAGATGAGGAATCGGGGTTGAGCTCATTTATAGTACGCCTATCAGTAGGTGTTGTCATTTTTCGATCTATTCAGACAGAAGAATTAAATCATGTAAGCTGCAAGTAACATATAATGTATACAAATAAACTCCTAAGTGGCATATGCAAATGCAGACTCATAACGGATGCATGTTTAGTCCTAGAATCGACAAAACCTAGTCTCTGATACCATAATTGTAACACCCCATTCCCAGTCTGGTAGAGAACCGGGTCGGAAAGTGTTAACAGGGAACGTAATCGAAGATTAGATTTGGAATTGGGGTTAAATTTAAAACTTTCAAACCAAAGGGACTAAATTGTAAACGTTACAAATTAATGATCATATTCTGGATTCTTTCTTACAGACTTGTAATTAGACTCTCCAATTATTAACCTGTGAAGTTTCATTGTTATCGGATATCTCTTACCTATCCACTTAAGCTATATAATTATTAGTGGCCAATTTGAAGTTCTTTTGAAACTGTTACTTAAGCCTTTTAACAGAATTAACTGACTCTGTACCGATACACTATAGGCTGTATCGGTACACTATATTGATTTTCATAATTTTTGGGTTCAAGGTCAACGACCCCGTATCGATACATCTATACCCGTATCGATACACTTTGACTAGCGTTGACTTGTTTCAGTATGCCTGAGGTCGTATCGATGCAATTAAAATTTAGCCCTTACTGTCCAAACCCGTATCGGTACACTCCCTAGTGTATCGATACTCCCTGCTTCGTCAATGACCAAATATGCAAGGCCGTATCGATACAGGCTTCCCCGTATCGATACGCATGGCCTATAATGACAGATTTTATCTGGTTTTTATCTAATTTGACTCCTCAAATGTTGTCCAATTATTACCAAATTTTACCAGCATACCTAAAATCCATTAACCTACTACCATACCAAATTTTATACCATTTTGAATCTGTTTACCTAGTTTTCACCTTAGGCTCGTTTTAGGTTCTTTTTAGCAAACTTGACATTCTCAAAACATTCCATCTCATGCATACATCACTAGGTCATCATAGGGCTATCACACAATCATCAAAATGCTCATACAAAACATGTTCGGACCATATGCCACTTTTACTAGGAGTTTATAGCAAAGGATAACATACGTATATGGTGAAGATATGACTTGCAACTGCAACAACACGATCGTAGCTTGGAATCATTTAAGGTCCTTGAGGTATGAAGGCTTCTAGGATTCTTGAATCGTGATTCCTTTGTTCCTAGCTTTGATTGGGGTCGATGGATTATTTTCCTCCTTGTTTTGAGCCGATGGATAGTTTCACAATGGTACCTTCAATTTGAAGAAAATATGAGCTTAGGGTGGGCAAAAGGAGAGGTGTGTACTTAAGGGCTCAAGGTTGAAGACAATGGTGGTGTTAGCTTATTTGGAAGACAAAGCTTAAGTTTAGCTTTCGGGAGGGATGCTCAAAAATGAAGAAGACTTTTTCTCTTTTGCCTATTTACTTTAAATGATTAAAATCATAATCGTTCCCTCACCACTCCAACAACAAATAGAATTATTTCCCTTACTTGAGGGTTTCCTAAGTCCAAGGATTAACAATTCTCCAAGTTGGCTTATGATCTTGTTTGCTTGTGAATTCTGACGAATTTCACGTGAGATTGGACAAGCATAGACGTGACTCATCACCTATCATCATTTCCTTATCAAAACGACATCAAATTTGCTCAAAATAGGGGACCCGTATTGATATGATTTTGCCCGTATCGATACGCTCCCGCTAAAATCAGAAAGTTAGTTATTGACAGTTAGGACGTATATGTACTCATATGGGCGTATCGATACGACCAACTCAGATTTGCATATTGGGCTTTGAATTTCGTACAAGGGGGTCCATTTACACACACACATAAGGCCAAAATGAAGTTTTATTACAACAAGAGGAGTACAAAATTCAATCTTTTACAAACATTATTACGTCAGTTTTGAAATTTCCGATCACTGGAGCCCAATTTCAACTAGGCCGATTTTCAGGATGTGACACTTGATATTAGATACATAAGTGATTGGTCTTAGTGCTAGTGGGAGATTGTTAGAGTATGCCCAAAGACCAATCATGAGATGGTTGTAAAAGACATACTTATTTTATCTTATTTATTAATATAAAGCCATTATTATTATTTCAGTCTTATTTTGTGCATTTTTAAATAAACTGAATTATAATAAAGTTCTTAGAATAATGTTAACCTTGCAAAAAGTTAACATTTCATGCCTTTTTACTTAAGTTATTGTATGAAATCAAGCTCATTTCATCTTATTTCATGGCATATAGATGCATTTATTTTATATAGTTGTATTTGGTGTTGTTGGTTTTGTTTTCTTTGTTTATTTGCAAAAATGGTGTTGCTTGGGAAGGTTTTGGTTGGTGTGGTGATGTGCAGGGAAAAGAGGAGCAAGGCAAGGAAAATGTCATAGCATTTTGGTTAGCATTTCTGGGCACGCTAGAGGACAAAGAACTGAAGATATTTCACAGCCCCACACGGGAACCTATCAGCCAGCTGTGAACTCCACATGTGAAGGAAATGTTCACTTAGAATTAAGGGCACAAAATCGAAGGAGCCCCCACTATATAAAGAAAAAGATACCCATAATAAAGGGAGAGCCAAAAAAGTTACTTGGTGAGCTAAGAAAGAGAGAAAAAAGGCGACTGCCTTTCTTCATCCTCTCCATTATGGTGTCCTCTATTCTTGAAGCTCCAAGGGGTGTTCTTGATGGCCTTTGAGAGAACAACAAACTTAGAGTAGTTCACGGCAGTCCAAGGCAACTTTGGAGTTTTCCCCTTCTTTTAGTTGTTTTGCTGTCTTATTTCCTATTATTTGGATGGGTTGTTTTAAATGAATGATTATGGATGATATTCACCCAGCCATGAACTAATTTTAAGTGGCTTGGGCTTGTTTTTGGTTTTTATGTTTCAAGTTTGAATGAATGTTTAGTTGCTTTCTTGTTCCATGCATGCTTTGTCCATTGTTCTTTTATGCCTTAAGCTTGTAAGAGCTTTCGATAGTTAGCCTTTGCTTAGGTGTTTGATAGCTTAATATTCGAGAGAGTTGGGCTTAGATCCACGTAGACAATGGGGTTTGATGTTGAGAGGCAAAACCCTAACTCACCTTAGAGATAAGCATAAAGTTTCAACGGCTAAGAAGAATAGAACTTAAAGTATAGTTGTATGTTAGGGTTTATGCTGAGAGGTATTGCTATGGCATTCTTCTTATCAGGTTTCTTGCTAGAGATAGTATAGAGACATCTTGGTAAGCTCTACTGAGCGTGTTGTAAGCAAGATAGTTCGAGACATTCTTTAGGCTTAGACATAGAGATCATTGTAAGCCCAGCCTGTCATCCTATTAGAGAGTTTCGTACACTTGAGTGGACGTTCAAAGTATCTTTATTTCATCTCAGTTTTCATTATAGTTAATTGCTACAACATTTCTTGACTTGTTTCCTTTTTGCTATCGCATTTATTTTTAAGCTTCAATTTTGGGTGTTTTGACTAAGCTAGTTTGGCCTCCAATCTCTGTAGAGACGATACTCACTCATCACTTTATTACTTGTTCGATGTGTTTACTTGCACTATTTGCGTATAAATTATAGTACATCACAACACGCAACAAGTTTTTGGCGTCGTTTCCTAGGATTGGCAATTGGTTATTTAGAGTTTAGTCTTTGCACCAATTTATTTCTTCTTTTTATTTAGTTTTATTTAATATTTTTTTCTTCGTTTTCAGATGTTGTGTTGTTGCATGACCCGAGGAAGACTTGAAGAACCCTTAACACCTATAGTACCTGAAATCAAGCACTTGTTTCGCCAAAGAATACACATATAAGAAGCCTTAAGAACCATGCATAGAGGAGGCAAGTAAGGAAATCAACTAGTTGAAGATCTAGATAACCTTAATGTTGCAGCAAATCCTGGAGCGATAGCTGGCCACGAGCCACTTGAATCCTATCTTGGATGAACTCAATCCTGGAATTATAGCTCTCGGGATTCGAGCAGCTCATTTTGAACTCAAGCCCGTAATGCTTAATATGTTGAATTCCATTGGGTAGTTTGGTGGATCGCCTCATGAAGATGCAAGACAACACATTTGAGCATTTTTTGAAGTATGTGATTTTTTCAACAACAGGGTGTGCATGAAGATGTTTTGAAGCTCAAGCTATTTCCTTATTCTTTGTATGATCGAGAACGAGCTTGGTTGAGTGGAGTACCAGTCGATTCTATGGAATCATGGTCAGATCTGTGCAAAAGATTTTTGCTATGGTATAATCCACCTAACATGAACACTCAATTGACGAATGACATAGCCTCATTTCTTCAAGTTGATGACGAGTCAATGTACGAGTGTTGGGATAGATATAAGGGACTTCTCCGTAAGTGTACAAATCATGGATTTCAAGACTGGATGCAAGTCGTCATATTCTACAATGTTATCAATGCTCCCACAATGATGATGTTGGATGCTTCAGCAAACGGCACTTTGCTGGACAAGTCACCTCAAGAAGCATTTTATATCCTTGATAGGATCACAAATAATGACTACCAATTTCCTACTTCGAGACTTAGTACGGGAAGGAGAACTCATAGAACGCGTGAGCTCGACAAAAATGAATCAGTTTCAGCCTAATTGTCGGCCATCACTGCCATGCTAAAGAATCTCCAATGTTCGAGTGAGGTGATGAAAGCAAAAGTGGTCACTGCTTGTGTCCGGTGCGATGGAACCCATCATGCGAGCGAGTGTCCTAAAAATCACGAGTCTACCAACTATGTGGGAAACTTTAACAGGAGTAATCACAATCCCTACTCAAACACTTATAATCCAGGGTGACATCAACATCCTAATCTTACTTAGGGGAATTAAGGAAACCACAATGCTGGCAGCTCGAGTAAGCACCACAATCAAACTGATTCTCAAGGCTTTCAGCAGAATATGCCATGGCAAAATGACAACAAGGGTTTAGTCTCTTTATCAAACAACAGTTCCTTGGAAGCTACTCTCTAAAATTTTATTTCAACCACAAAAGCTTTATTAAGATCATGCAACGTCTATAAAGAGCCAAGGTGCAATGCTTCAAAGCCATAGCTCTTCTTTGAAGGCTTTGGAAACCCAAATGGGATAGATTGCACAAGCTCTGCATGCTCGGCCTCAAGGTAGTTTGCCTAGTGATACTAAAGTCACTAAAAATCATGGCAAAAAGTAGTGTAGTGCACTCATTTTGAGGAGTGGCACCCCACTTAACAAAGAAGATAAGTTTGGGGAAAAGAAAGTGGAAGACCCCAACCTTAAATCTGTTGCTAAAGAATCAGCTTTGCAAGAAGAGTCAGCTCAAGAAGGGAAAGAGAACGATGACTTGAAAAATGAACTTGCTGATGGAGAACAGAACATTGCTATAGCAAAAGAAAGATCCCTACCAGTGGAGGAAGAAGTCAGACCCCCACCACCTTTCCACAACGGCTGAAGAAGCAAAAAGGTGGCATTCAATTTAAAAAAATTGTAGATATTCTTGACCAGCTGCATATCAATGTCCAATTTTTGGAGGCCATTGACCAAATGCCTATATATGCTAAGTTTCTCAAGGATATTCTCACCAAGAAAAGGAAGGTTAAGAAGTACAAGATTTTTGCTACAACAAAAGAATGTTATTCGATGCTAAGCAATTTGCCACCTAAAAGGAGTGATCTAGGCAGCTTTATCATTCCATGTTCCATATGAGACAATTACGTGGAGAAAGCTCTATGCGACCTTGGGTCTAGTGTCAATCTAATGCCCAAGTCAGTCTTTATAAAGCTTGGGATGGGAGATGCAAGACCCACCATAGTGATTTTGCAACTAGCGGATAAATCTCATGTCCGACCGAAAGGAAAGATAAACGTAGTTATGGTTAAGGTGGGCAAATTTGTTTTCCCAGCTGACTTCTTTATCCTTGATTGTAAAGTAGATAACAAAACACCCATTATCTTGGGACAACCTTTCTTGGAAACCAGTCAAATTTTAATCGACTGAGAAAATGGTGAGTTCACCATGCGAGTGCCTGACCAGAGGGTGACTATAAATGTCTTCAACACCCTAATATATATGGATAAATTTGAAGGGAGTCAACACATAGATGTTATGGCATAATTAAGCTACAACAATTTTGTGGAAATTAAGGACTATGTGAAACTCAATGAGGAGGACAATGAAAATCTTGAGGAATTCCCATCGGAGGTGCAACAGTCCAGCTTGATTGCTTCTAGACTAGGTATGTATTTCGAACCTTTAAATTTTGATGAATTTGTCCCTCTTAAACCCTCACTTGAGCATGCACCCACACTAGACTTGAAGCCATTACCTTCACACCTTAAATATGCTTATTTGGGTAGTAATGAGACTTTACATGTGATAATCTCTTCTAGTCTAACCCCTAAGCAAGAATGTAGCTTAAAAAATATGCTTTCTCAACTTAAAAAAGCTCTATGGTGGACTATGGATGATTTGAAGGGTATAAGCCCTACTATTTGTATACACAAAATTTTGCTTGATGATTGTCACAGCAATTATGTTGAACCCCAAAGAAGGCTCAATCCAGTCATGAAGAAGGTGGTGATGAAGGAGATAATCAAATGGCTCAATGCGGGAGTTATCTACCTAATATCTAACAGTTCATGGGTCAGCCCGGTACAATGTGTACCAAAGAAGGGAGGCATGGCCATGGTGAGCAATAAAGACAATAAATTCTTACCAACAAGGACTGTTATGAGGTGAAGAATTTGTATAGACTATCGAAAGCTCAACAAGGCAACCAAAAAGGACCAATTTCCCCTCCCATTCATTGATCAAATGCTAGATCGATTGGTGGGAAAATCCTTCTACTGTTTTCTTGAATGGATATTCAGGGTACAACCAGATTGCTATAACACCGAAAGATCAAGAGAAGACAACCTTCACTTGCCCTTACGATATGTACGCATTTCGACGGATGCCCTTTGGGCTTTGCAATGCTCCAACAACTTTTCAAAGGTGCATGCTGGCCATCTTTTTTGATATGGTTAAAGAATTTTTAGAGATCTTCATGGATGATTTTTCAGTCTCCGAAGATACTTTCAAATCGTGTTTGGGCAACTTGGGCAAGGTACTCAAGAGATGCGAAGAAGCAGACCTAGTGCTCAATTGGGAGAAATGTCATTTTATGGTGACTGAAGGAACTGTTCTAGGCCACAAAATCTCGCAAAAGGGGATAGAGGTGGACAAGGCCAAGATCGAAGTAATCGAGAAGCTCCCACCACCTACCACAATAAAGGGGATTCGAAGTTTCTTGGGGCATGCTTGCTTCTATAGGAGGTTCATTAAGAACTTCTCCAAAATCTCCAAGCCATTATGTAATTTGCTTCAACAAAATCAACCATTTATCTTTGATGCAGAATGCTGCAACGCATTTAAGGAACTCAAGGAGAAGCTCATCTCAGCACCCATAGTTGTTCCCCCAGATTGGACCTCACCATTTGAGTTGAATTGTGATGCAAGTGACTATGTAGTATGGGGCAGCACTTGGACAACATCAAGGTAAACTTTTCCATGTTATTTATTATGCTATCCGCACATTGAATGGTGCACAAATAAATTATACAACCAATAAAAAAGAACTGCTAACTGTTGTGTTTGCCTTTGATAAGTTTAGAGCATACTTGATAGGCACTAAGGTCATTATACACATTGATCATTCTGCTATAAAGTACTTGGTGACTAAAAATGATGCTAAACCTAGACTTATTAGGTGGTTACTACTTTTGCAAGAGTTTGACTTGGAAGTTAAGGATAGAAAGGATTGTGAGAATCAAGTTGTTAACCATCTTTCTAGGATAGAAAATAAGGCTGAAAACAATGAGGAATTAGAGGTTAAGGAAGAATTCCCTGGTGAGAAAATATTATATGCTACAGCAATTCCATGGTATACTGATATTGTTAACTTTCTTGTTAGTGATATTTTTCCTCCTGATTTGAATAGCCATGGTAAAAAGAAGTTCAGGCATGATGTGCAATTCTACTTTTAGGATGAGTCCTATTGGTTCAAGCAATGTACCGATCAAATGATTAAGAGATGTGTCCCCGAAGAGGAACAAAAGGAGATTTTATTTCATGGCCATTCATCTTCATGTGGAGGCCATTTTGGAGGAACTAGGACTGCTGCAAAGGTCCTACAATCAGGATTCTATTGGTCCACACTTTTCAAAGATATACACGAATTTGGCAAGGCATGTGATAGATGCCAAAGGACGGGGAACATTTCTAGAAGGCATGAAATGCCATTGCAATGCATTCTGGAGGTGGAACTCTTTGATGTATGGGGGATAGATTTCATGGGAAAAGTCCCATCATCTTTCAGAGATCTCTACATCCTATTAGTTGTTGACTATGAGTCGAAATAGGTTGAAGCAATAGGTACATCGAAGAATGACTCCAAGACTCTCTTGAAGTTTTTTCACAAGAACATCTTCACAAGATTTGGAACCCCAAGAGCCATCATAAATGATGAAGGAACCCACTTTGACAATAGGCTCATTGCTAAAGTATTGCAGAGGTATGGAGTGCGGCATAAAATTGCTACGGCATACCATCCTCAGACCAATGGCCAAGCTGAAATCTTGAATCAAGAAATCAAGCAGATTTTAGAAAAAGTGGTTAACCCCAAGAGGAAGAATTGGTCTCCAAGACTCGATGAAGCATTGTGGGCTTATTGAACAACCTTCAAGACACCCTTGGGGATGTCTCCATTCAAGCTGGTCTATGGCAAGGCTAGTCACCTTCCCCGTTGAACTAGAACATAAGGCCTATTGGGCAATCAAAAAGCTCAATATGGATGCCCAGCTAGCTGGAGAAAAAGGCTTTCGAAGTTAAATGAGATAGAGAAATTTAAGACCCAAGCTTACGAGAATGCACGCCTCTATAAGGAAAAGACTAGGAAGTGGCATGACAAACATATTTTTCCACAACATTTTTCGGAAGGCCAACAAGTCCTTCTCTACAACTCCCGTCTTAAGCTCTTCCTAGGCAAGCTGAAATCACGATGGTCAGGCCCTTTTATCATGCACAAGGTTTACCTTCATGGTGCCATGGATATTAAAAAACTGGATGATGACACCATCTTCAAGGTAAATGGTCAGAGATTGAAGATCTACAATGGAGCCCCGATCATGCGAGACAAATCCTACATGTTTCTCAATGATCCATAAGAGTTTGCACCCATTTCTCCTTTCTATTTTGCTATAGCATTTTCTGTTTTTAATGTTCATAAATAAATTTATTGTTTTTAACTCATTGTTCTTTAGTATTTTATTTTGTCTCATGCCTTTGTGTTTTGTTTAATATGTTTTGTCAATTCTGCCCCCATGGTTGCAGGCGGCAGGCTAGCGTTTCTTATAAGGCTTGCTCAGCTTCCTTATTAAGGCTTGATTTTGTCTTTTTCCACTTAAGGGAAGATATAAGCCAAAATATTTCCTATGTTTTGGGGGCAGTATTAAAAAGGTAAAAATGGAGGGATTTTATCCCCATTACAACTTTTCAAACCCTAGCTCAATATTACCCTTCAATATTCTCTCCCATACATTTTGCTTTTTATTATAAGCCTGTCACATCTTCTCTCTTCCCTACAACTTAAAAATCGCCACCAAAACCCTTCTCTCTCCCATTACGTGTAGCAGTTACTCTACACTTAAACTCTCAATTACTTCATCTTCTTTCTTTTTATTTTCTTAACACCCAACCCTCTAATCTCTTTTCCCAAACCTATTCGAAACTTTTCCAAAACCACTATTATTTCAGAAATCCCTCCCTTACATCAAAATCATGGTGCGATGCAAGAATGTTACCGGTTCTTCCAACGGTTCTCCAGCTCCACTCACCGTTGAAATTTAAAAATTCTTTGACGATGACACAAAAGAACAGTTCCAACAGATAAAAGACCGTAAGGTTTTCCCGGAGTAAGGCTTGAAAGATCCCTTGGAAGGGGAATGAGACTTCGCCAAAGAAGTTCTGGATATCATCGCCAAGCATGACTGGGGGACATTTGTTAAACACTTCGGTGATATCTTGGTGTCCCTAGTTCGTAAATTTTATGCCCATTTGACGAGCCCTACCCAGTCAGCAGTTTATGTGCGAGTGGACCGAATCAAGTTCACAGCCGCTGCCGTCAACAAATTCTATAGGCAACAAAACGTGATGGACCAATATACTTCCTTTGTAGATGCCGCCGATGCTCAGACACATAAGGAGGTCTTAGAAGATCTATGCTTTAGCAACACAGAGTTAGATCCAGCGAGCAGGGCCGTTAAAAGAGGTCGCCTCAAGCCTGAGGCTAAAGTATGGAATCACTTCCTAGGGGCACGCTTAATGCCCACTTCCTATACCGCTACGGTACACATCACCAGGTTGCTCTTGTTACACTCCTCTTCAACGGTCAACCAATAGATGTAGGCAAACTTGTTGTCGATGAAGTCTACTCCTGTTTGAAGTAGAAGTATAACCCTCTCATCTTCCCTAATCTCATCATTGCGTTTTGCTATAAAAAGTAAGTTTTTGAGGATCTAGTGAAGGATGAAACAGAGAAAGGGAAAAGTGTGCTAACCCTAGACCAAATCCATGGGCTGAGGGGATTTGATGAAAATGCGCCAGAGAAAACTTTGGAAGGTGGAGCCAAAACAATTACTGCAGCAAGAATCGCAGCCCTAGTCGCCTCTACTAAGTGCATGCACAAGGAGATAGCTGAGATGAAGGGCAGCTTGACAACTTATTTCAAGTTTGTCAAAGAAAATGATGCTTCCATTAACTCTTATTTTGAGGAGATGCTCCGCACGTTGAGATAGACTTCCCATTCTTCCTTGATGCTTTACTTATACCCAGAAGGATAAACTAGATCCGCCAACAACTTCTACTCCAAGACCACCACCTGTTCCCCGCTGCGACCCTTTGCTAAATCCAACATCAGCTCAGCAAAAGACACCTACTGCAACCATTAGACAAAGCCCTCGAACAGTGAGGCAAAAGAAAGGAAAAGCTCTCATACATACCCCACCACCACCAAAACCTCCTCTTGATAACCTTATCAATATTGACAGTGAGGAAGAGGAGATGGTTGACAAATCTCTTGCACCCACACTGCCCCTACTCCTGATGCTACAACAAAGACAATGAGTCATCTCAAACGCACGACGGGGCGTGTATGGAGTACCCCCCAACGAAGATGATGATAATGAGAACCAGTCAGCCCAGAAGGAACCAACTCAGCAAGATGTGACCGATGAGCCCATCGCAGCCCCAAAGAAGAAGAAGAAATCAAGCACCAAGGAGTCAAACCCAAAACACCGAAATAGATTTTGTAAGAGGTAACTTGCATTTGCATTTTAGTTTAGTTCATTTTATTTTCATGCATTGAGGACACTGCATCCTTCAAGTTTGAGGGTGTTGGTGTTCATAGTTAGTCATTTGCATTAGCATTTGGTGATAAACAAAATTTTGCTATGGCATTTTTCTAGTTTAAAGATAGTTTTATGAATAAGTTGATGATGTCCGATGATGAGTAGTTGAATCTTATGGTTGTAAATTGATTGACTAAATGTGACTACTGAGATTGGTAGAACTACTTTTAGGTTTTGATGCTTTATGATGTGAGTGTTACATGATGGCATGCTCTTTATGTTTAAAACTGTTATATGATTTTTGGTGAAAGAACTCTCGTATGCTTTAGTTTAAATATGCAAAATAAACTTGAATGATAAATGAAAGCATAAAGGCTTAATTATCTCCCTTTTTTGTTTATGTTGAATCTCGAATAAATGCTTCGGTATAACTGCAGAGGGACACTCCTCTATGTGTTGCATTGCCTGGAAAACCCCCTTTAATAAATGGCAGCAACAACATATAAGTGAATGAAATTAGTCACGGGATGACTCTGCTCAATAGGCTAGGGAATGGGGTGTTTGCTCCACTTCATTTTCAAGTCTAGAAAGTTAGTTGTGATGAGCTGACTTCCCTCGTAGCAATACAAAAAAAGAAGGAATCTAAATATGAGAGTATATTATGCTTAAATTAATTAAGAAAAGCTAGGGCAAACTTGAGAACCTAACCAATGATGTTTTAGCTTTGTTAAGCATAGGGAGGATGTAGTCACGTACACACACACACACGAAGAATATCGACCTAAGGAGAAGTTCTTAAAATCTCAAAATTGTCTAGCATGTTGAAGCCTTTATTTTTTTAAGACTGAAATTTTGCCATGGCCCTATCTTGAGCTGATTTAATGTTGTAGCATTCTTCTGTTTGTTTCTGTTCATTTCTTGGGGACAAGAAATAGCTTAAGTTTGGGGGTGTGTTAACCTTGCAAAAGGTTAACATTTCATGCATTTTTTACTTAAGTTATTGTATGAAATCAAGCCCATTTCATCTCATTTCATGGCATATAGATGCATTTAGTTCATATAGTTGCATTTGGTGTTGTTGGTTTTGTTTTTTTTTATTTGCAAAAATGGTGCTGCTTGGGAAGGTTTTGGTTGGTGTAGTGATGTGCAGGGAAAAGAGGAGCAAGGCAAGAAAATGCCATAGCATTTTGGATAGCATTTCTAGGCACGCTAGAGGACAAAGAACTGAAGATATTTCACAGCCCCACATGTAAACCTATCAGCCAGTTGTGAGCTCCACATGTGAAAGGAATATTCCCTTGGAATTAAGGGCAAAAAACCCTAGAAGCCCCCACTATATAAAGAAAAAGACACCCACATTAAAGGGAGAGCCGAAAAAGTTACTTAGTGAGCTAAGAAATAGAGAAAAAAGGCGGTTGCCTTTTGTTCATCCTTTCCATTGTGGTGTCCTCAATTGTTGAAGCTCCAAGGGGTGTTCTTGTTGGCCTTTGAGAGAAGCAACAAGCTTAGAGTGGTTCACGGTAGTCCAAGGCGGCTTTGGAGTTTTTTTTCCTTCCTTTAGTTGCTTTCTTGTCTCATTTCCTATTATTTGGATGGGTTGTTTTAAATGAATGATTATGGATGATATTCACCCAGCCATGAACTAATTTTAAGTGGCTTGGGCTTGTTTTTGGTTTTTATGTTTCAAGTTTGAATGAATGTTTTGTGGCTTTCTTGTTCCTTGCATGCTTTGTCCATTGTATTTTTATGCCTTAAGCTTGTAAGAGCTTTTGAGAGTTAGCCTTTGCTTAGGTGTTTGATAGCTTAATATTCTAGAGAGTTGGGCTTAGATCCACATGGACAATGAGTTTTGATGCTGAGAGGCAAAACCCTAGCTCAGCTTAGAGATAAGGATAGAGTTTCAACGGCTAAGAAGAGTAGAACTTAAATGATACTTGTATGTTAGGGTTTACGTTGAGAGGTATTGCCATAGCATTCTTCCTATCAAGTTTCTTGCTAGAGATAGTGTAGAGACATCTTGGTAAGCTCTGCTGAGCGTGTTGTGAGCAAGATAGTTCGAGACATTCTTTAGGCTTAGACATAGAGATCCTCAGCAAGCCCAGTCTGTCATCCCATTGGAGAGTTTCTTACACTTGAGAGGACGTTTGAAGTATCTTTATTTTAGCTCAGTTTTCATTATAGTTAATTGCTACAACATTTCTTGACCTGTTTTCTTTTTGATGTCGCATTTATTTTCTGCGATGTAATTTTGGGTGTTTTGACTAAGCTAGTTTGGCCCCCAATCCCTATGGAGACAATACTCACTCATCACTTTATTACTTGTTCGATGTGTATAGTTGCACTATTTGTGTATCAATTATAGTACATCACAACACACAACAAATAATATAGTCATTCTTGAATGTCCTTAGTCGAGTATTATTGTGGGCATGGACAACAATAATATATTAAGACTAATATGTAGTTGATTGATGACAAAGTGTTGTCATTGACATGGATATGTCAAAATCAATACATAAGTATGTGTTAGAGAACGACATACTGGACTAACCCACTATGAGCAAGTTTCTTGGATTATTATGTGATAATCACAATATTGCTCATAGTGATAACTACATGTATGATCCTCATACTTGAGATCATCATTATTTCAACATCGTGAGTGACATGTTTTGATGTGGTTAAACGTGTGTCGTAACTGACTACACTATAAAGACTGATATTAGATATGTCGCAATCTATGTAGAGGAATATGGTTGATCAAGATAGGATTTGTCCCTCCTACATAATAGGAGTGATATCATAGGCCACTTGATTGAGTGGGACTAGAAAATGCATGGCCATGCTCGAATAAATTGGTATGAGATATCATAGTTATCTGTTTATAATAGTCTACTCAAGATATCAAGAAATATTAGATGAACTATACAAGTGTGACTATTCCATTACTTGTGTCCGATCTAGATATGAGGACAAAAGGATGTAATACATAAAAGAGTTAATCACGAAAAAAGGTTATGACGAACTACGACTTCCTTTAACTTAGGTAGCAATGATGTATTGCTAGATGTCACTCATTGCTTGTAATATTAGAATTGTTCTAAATATTACTGCTAACGTTACATGAACCTACAAGGGTCACACCCTATGATTGAAACGAACAAATATCGACTACATAGCATGTGTACAAACTTGTTGAACACGTAATAAGTAAAAAACCAAAATTATTATAATTATTTTAATTATGGATAATTTTGTTTATATATATATATATATACATTAATATTAGATAATTATTGTAATTATCAAATACTATTAAAATATATATCTCTAAAGAAACCTAATTAAAGTAGAATCAGATTCTACATATTTAATTATATTCGGTTAAATATATTGTATATTTAATAAATCTGAATTTAATTAGAATTAGGTTTTTTAATGCTATATAAAGGCATAAGGTCTAGCAGCCAAAGGTGTGCTTTTGCGAAAAACCTCTCTAAAAGCTAGAGAAGAGAAAATATTGTTCGTTTCGTTCGGGTAGACTGCGTAAAGGTCGGAATGCTATTATGACGACTTGGATTTGATATCGTGCTAGAAGAATTGGATTCTCCTAACTCTCGACGCTTTTTAGATTTAATTGTGGTAACGTTTCATCCATTTTCACCTCGGATTCGTTCCTCGTACATGGACCACTGGTGGAATACGCCGGATAATTTTTCCGATGCGCCATGGGGTGTACTGATGTTTCCCTTCAGCTAATTCATGATTATGTTCTGCATGAAATCGGGAAATAACCCATCTTTCTTCTTTCTTTGATATTTGAATCATCGCCTTAACCTTCTCTTGTTTCATCCGGTGCTACATTAACTCTATCTTCTCTCTTTACATATTTGTTTGCCCTCAGACCTTTTGAACAAACAAATTCCTGATCAATCATTGCTTTATTTGTTTTTGATCTAAAAATACGATTCTTACGTGTGCCAAAACCTTTCCCTCTTGCATAGTTGTTATAATATTGTTGTGCATCATCTTGCGACTCAAATTCCATACCAATATAGGGTTCTGGTGTAACTTCAACCATAGATTGCTCGATAGCATACTCCACTGCATCTTCTCCAAATACATGATCTTCTTCAATATCATACTCCACTGCATCTTCTTCTCCAAATACATGTTCTTCTTCAATTTCTTTTGTTTCGATCAAATCTTGCACCAACGCATCATCAATTTGAATCCTTAAATAATAAAATAATTATTTAAATCTAATGTAATTAAATAGATAAAATTAAAAGAAATATTTAATTAAAGAAATCAAACATTTGAAGGAAAATTCCAATAAAAACATAGAAGCTCGTTAAAAAAATAAAAACATAGAAGTAAAAAATCAATAATAGAAGATTTTGATACCTGCTCCTAGAATGTTGATGGGTACGAAATCAGATTGAAAGGAGTGACTTGTTCAAGCTGCTTAGTCGAAATTATATAATGAAAGAAAAAGTGGCTTTTGACTTTGGTAGATATAAAAATTCATGAATATTTATTTCACAGGGTTTAAGATGCGATACAAAAGACAACCATTTTGCCTTAAGAACAAAGAAAAAGAAATAAAGGTGTCAATCTTTAATGACTAAATTGACTTTTGACTTTAACGTTTTCCTTAGGATGCAAGAAAAAAGAGATTTTTTCTCTCTAACGTTTACCTTAGGGTGCGTGGAAAAAAAATAATTTTTTTTCTCACTAACATATCTGTAGACTTCTCAAAACCCTTATTTCAAAGTCGAAAGAATTCTTATTCATGACCTTTTGTTCATGTTAAATACCAATCAATCTAAATAATTATCTAAATTCAAAAGAAAAATGTTAACATGTGTCTTACACCACAAAGATATGATCAGACCATTTTAACAAGAAATGTGTGACCAATGAGCAACATTCTTCACTAATAAAACACAAAGACTTTGGTTCAGCTAGCCTACCAGCAAAAGATGAGTGAGCAGCTTCACATCGTAGTGCCCATGATTCTAAGGTACGGTAGAGTCGGGATTCTATTATTCCGAATCCATAAGAACTCTTCCTCCTCTTTTCAAATGACAATTTTTTTTTTTTATTGTTTAGAGCCAAGTGTGAACTTTTAACTTACTGATTTTCATAAAACAACTAACTCGATGGCACTTTGGTTGCCACAAAAATTTCTATCTTCGAATCTAAGTTACCTCATCACAGTCAATTAGTCTATTTATCTAAATCTTCAAGGACCAAACTCACAATCTCATGGCCTCCAACTATGAAGATTTATGTGTTTTTGCTTCCCAAACATGGCATGTTGACATTGTGTAGCGATGTCCCTCTCGCCAAAAAAGTGGTTGTGGTTTTTATTGTTTTGGAAATATTGTCTTGGTGTCTTCCATGGCTAGGGTTGGCCCTCTTGATTGCCCCATGTTGAAGGTACTCGGTCTTTTCCGTAGACCTATTATGTACAAGCAAGATTGCATGAATGTATCTAATTTTATGTCTAAATGCATGTGTCTACCCTAAATGCATGGTGATTTTGGTGTATGCACATAATCTAAATGTATGCAAAAATGATTTCATGCAAGATAAATGCAACAACATGCATGGATGCGACATGATTTTTTCGATCCTCAAAAGGATGCCCCTGACTCCTCACTAGTCCCGTCAGGATCTTGGTTTTTTGTATGTGACGGTGCCTCAACCTCAACTTGGGTTCGATCAGTCATCTGGGTGCATGCCCCAACATTTTATTCGTTCTTATGCCATCGTCTGAAACTGCTCTTGAATTTGACACTTTGAGTGCGGATTCTGTTGCCCCCTAAGTTGGGTTCATAAATTGTATGTTGGTTCATGACAGCTCATTACTATTATTATTTTGGATTAGGTGCAGTTTTGCAGACTGTAGTAAAGGATGCGAGAGTTTGACTCGGTAATGAAGGCTGGACCTTGGCAAAGAATGCCCCTAGACTGAGGCCTTGTTAGAGTCACAATTTTTGTAAAAGATGTGGAGGGTGCTTTTGGACATGCCCCAAGATCAGGCTCTTGTAGAGGTTCTGTAAGGTGATAGATTGACCAACTTCGTTGTATTTAATGGGGCAACCCGAGGACCAGTTTTATTATTCTGAAAATGAATGCATGCAAAATGTGTCCTAAATTGATGCAATGCAAAATTAAGATTGTGATGATGTTGTGCAATGATGCAGATGAAATCAATGCGATGAGAATAAAATGAAACGAGTTAGTACCAAATAAAATGATTAAATAAAACAAATGATAAATATAACAAAAATGGAGTAATACAAACTGTACATAAACAAGAAATAAGGCACCAGAGCCTAAATAGGGTGACCACTAATCGGGCAGAATTTCACATGGCTCTAAAGGGTTGGCTCCTACGGCTCACTATATGCAGTTTTAGTGCTAAGAGTTACCCGAATTGTCCTTGCTATCCTCTACTAATAGTAGCAAGGCTCCCGATCATCACCCATTATAGGCTCCTTTCAACCGGGTTCAATTCAGGGGGACCCATTCGCTTATGCCTGCACGAAGGAACGATATCCTTACGAAAGCATAAGGTACTCGAGCCCCGAAGGTACTTTGTAGGCCTACACGAGAGAACGATATCTCCACGAAAGCATTAGCGTTTCCCTCTCACTTAAAATAAATAGGTTTATATGCCATATTTTAAATGCGTTAAAATAAACGCACAATTATAACCGAATGTTAGTTTAATAGTCACTTTAATATGGAATTTCTGATATTAATAAAGCGGTAATTATTTAAAAAGCTCGACTCTCTTTTATTTTTGAAAACCAAAAAATGTCTCCAGCGGAGTCGCCATCTGTAGCGATGTCCTTTTACGCTAAAAAAGATGTGTGATTTTATTTTTGTTTTGAAAATATTGAAAATGGTACATTTTGCGTGGGATTTTAGAAGAAACCGTGTTTTTATTTAAAAATGGAGTCGCCACCTGCCACTTAGGTAGGCCGGACACCGTAAAACCATAGATTTGAAATTGATGGGTTCGGGAGTCGGTTACGGATGGGGAAGGATTAGCACCCCCACACCGCCCAAAATTGGTACTTTAATAATTACCGCTTTATTACTATTAAACTTTCCAGATTAAAGTGACGATTAAATTAAAATTTGGTTATAAGTGCGAGTAAATTTTAAAGGCCACATTATCCGAGAGTAAACGCCTAACCACTATCACTACGCCTGATACTGGCCCCGTTTACGCTCGGATAAAAGGGTACCGCATTGACAATTATATATCCGTTACGCAAACTAAAAAAGGCAAACATAGAATAAATACGATGCGATGATCATATAAATAAATACTAACATTATAAAATACTAAATTAACACAAATGCATAAATACCAACCTAACACATAAAAATGAATCTAACATAAATAAAATACTAATCTAACTAAAAATAATTAAGGCAAAATATTTAATACTTATACTTATAAAAAAATCTAGATATATTTAAAGTTAATAGTTTATATGTTATTTTTACAAAAAATAGGTATTTATTTATATAGTGATTAAATAGAATACTATACAAAAATATAAAAATTAATAAAATACATAATAATGTGTTACGCATTATATATATTTAAGAAATATGATAAATATAATATAAAAAATTATGGATATAATATTGTATACATACCTAAGGTACATAAAGACATATACATGGCTCTTTTTTTTAATATATAAACATACACTAAAAAAGAAACATAGTATATACATATATATTACTTAGTATATATATATATAGATAAACATGACGTAATGCATAGATATATATTAAAAACCATATATATATATACATACATACATATATATACACATAGGAACAATTATACAAGAACAAATAAAAGAAATGAACAAATACATATCATGATAGAAAATATATTAGAGATGAGAAGATTGAAAACCAAATATTAAACAAGATCACAGTCAATTAGTCTATTTATCTAAATCTTCAAGGACCAAACTCACAATCTCATGGCCTCCAACTATGAAGATTTATGTGTTTTTGCTTCCCAAACATGGCATGTTGACATTGTGTAGCGATGTCCCTCTCGCCAAAAAAATGGTTGTGGTTTTTATTGTTTTGGAAATATTGTCTTGGTGTCTTCCATGGCTAGGGTTGGCCCTCTTGATTGCCCCCATGTTGAAGGTACTCGGTCTTTTCCGTAGACCTATTATGTACAAGCAAGATTGCATGAATGTATCTAATTTTATGTCTAAATGCATGTGTCTACCCTAAATGCATGGTGATTTTGGTGTATGCACTTAATCTAAATGTATGCAAAAATGATTTCATGCAAGATAAATGCAACAACATGCATGGATGCGACATGATTTTTTCGATCCTCAAAAGGATGCCCCTGACTCCTCACTAGTCCCGTCAGGATCTTGGTTTTTTGTATGTGACGGTGCCTCAACCTCAACTTGGGTTCGATCAGTCATCTGGGTGCATGCCCCAACATTTTATTCGTTCTTATGCCATCGCCTGAAACTGCTCTTGAATTTGACACTTTGAGTGCGGATTCTGTTGCCCCCTAAGTTGGGTTCATAAATTGTATGTTGGTTCATGACAGCTCATTACTATTATTATTTTGGATTAGGTGCAGTTTTGCAGACTGTAGTAAAGGATGCGAGAGTTTGACTCGGTAATGAAGGTTGGACCTTGGCAAAGAATGCCCCTAGACTGAGGCCTTGTTAGAGTCACAATTTTTGTAAAAGATGTAGAGGGTGCTTTTGGACATGCCCCAAGATCAGGCTCTTGTAGAGGTTCTGTAAGGTGATAGATTGACCAACTTCGTTGTATTTAATGGGGCAACCCGAGGACCAGTTTTATTATTCTGAAAATGAATGCATGCAAAATGTGTCCTAAATTGATGCAATGCAAAATTAAGATTGTGATGATGTTGTGCAATGATGCAGATGAAATCAATGCGATGAGAATAAAATGAAACGAGTTAGTACCAAATAAAATGATTAAATAAAACAAATGATAAATATAACAAAAATGGAGTAATAAAAACTGTACATAAACAAGAAATAAGGCACCAGAGCCTAAATAGGGTGACCACTAATCGGACAGAATTTCACATGGCTCTAAAGGGTTGGCTCCTACGGCTCACTATATGCAGTTTTGGTGCTAAGAGTTACCCGAATTGTCCTTGCTATCCTCTACTAATAGTAGCAAGGCTCCCGATCATCACCCATTATAGGCTCCTTTCAGCGGGTTCATTCTGGGGGGACCCATTCGCTTATGCCTGCACGAAGGAACGATATCCTTACGAAAGCATAAGGTACTCGAGCCCCGAAGGTACTTTCTAGACCTACACGGGAGAACGATATCTCCACGAAAGCATTAGCGTTTCCCTCTCACTTAAAATAAATAGGTTTATATGCCATATTTTAAATGCGTTAAAATAAACGCACAATTATAACCGAATGTTAGTTTAATAGTCACTTTAATCTGGAATTTCCGATATTAATAAAGCGGTAATTATTTAAAAAGCTCGACTCTCTTTTATTTTTGAAAACCAAAAAATGTCTCCAGCGGAGTCGCTATCTGTAGCGATGTCCTTTTACGCTAAAAAAGATGTGTGATTTTATTTTTGTTTTGAAAATATTGAAAATGGTACATTCTGCGTGGGATTTTAGAAGAAACCGTGTTTTTATTTAAAAATGGAGTCGCCACCTGCCACTTAGGTAGGCCAGACACCGTAAAACCAGAGATTTGAAATTGATGGGTTCGGGAGTCGGTTACGGATGGGGAAGGATTAGCACCCCCACACCGCCCAAAATTGGTACTTTAATAATTACCGCTTTATTACTATTAAACTTTCCAGATTAAAGTGACGATTAAATTAAAATTTGGTTATAAGTGCGAGTAAATTTTAAAGGCCCCATTATCCAAGAGTAAACGCCTAACCACTATCACTACGCCTGATACTGGCCCCGTTTACGCTCGGATAAAAGGGTACCGCATTGACAATTATATATCTGTTATGCAAACTAAAAAAGGCAAACATAGAATAAATACGATGCGATGATCATATAAATAAATACTAACATTATAAAATATTAAATTAACACAAATGCATAAATACCAACCTAACACATAAAAATGAATCTAACATAAATAAAATACTAATCTAACTAAAAATAATTAAGGCAAAATATTTAATACTTATACTTATCAAAAAATCTAGATATATTTAAATTTAATAGTTTATATGTTATTTTTACAAAAAATAGGTATTTATTTATATAGTGATTAAATAGAATACTATACAAAAATATAAAAATTAATAAAATACATAATAATGTGTTACGCATTATATATATTTAAGAAATATGATAAATATAATATAAAAAATTATGGATATAATATTGTATACATACCTAAGGTACATAAAGACATATACATGGCTCTCTTTTTTTAATATATAAACATACACTAAAAAAGAAACATAGTATATACATATATATTACTTAGTATATATATATAGATAAACATGACGTAATGCATAGATATATATTAAAAACCATATATACATACATACATATACACATAGGAACAATTATACAATAACAAATAAAAGAAATGAACAAATACATATCATGATAGAAAATATATCAGAGATGAGAAGATTGAAAAACAAATATTAAACAACCACCAATAATTAATCTAAACACATGCTAACAACATATAGAAACATATGAACATCAAAATCATATAAAAACGTAAGAACTAAAAATAAATAAAAGATTACTAATAAAACATCATCTCTATCAGACCTTGCCTCTTCGTCAGTGTTGTAGCTTGGTCGAAAAACACTCCGATCATGCCTCTTCGTCGGTGTTGTAGCTGGATCAAATCTTCAGACATTGCCTCTTCGTCGGTGTTGTAGCTGGGTCAAATTTAACTGCCGGTTCTGCCTCCTCGTCGGTGTTGTAGCTGAACCAAATTCACTAACTTCCGGTCTTGCCTCTTCGTCGGTGTTGTAGCTAGACCAAATTCACTAACCCTTGATCCTGCCTCTTTGTTGGTGCTGTAGCTTGATCAACATTACTAACTTTAGACCATGCCTCCTCGTCAGTGTTGTAGCTTGGTCAAAATTTACTAACTTTCTAGTTATATCAATGTTGTATCAAAAAAAGAGGAAAAAGAAAAAAAAGAGAAAAAAGAGAAAAAAGAGAAAAAAGAAAAGAAAAAAGAAAAAAGAGAAAAAGAAAAGAAGAAAAAAATCAAAAAAAAGAAAAAAATAGAAAAAAGAAATGAAATGAAAAAATGAGCTTTCAACCAAATTCTGATCATGCCTATTCGTCAGAGTCGTAGCTTGATCACAAAAAATAACAACTATTCGATCCTGCCTCTTCGTCAAAGTTGTAGCTGGATCAAATCCCCGGACCTTGCCTCTTCGTCGGTGTTGTAGCTTGGTCAAATCTAACTTTCGGTTCTGCCTCTTCGTCGGTGTTGTAGCTGAACCTAATTCACTAACTTCCGGTCTTGCCTCTTCGTCGGTGTTGTAGCTAGACCAAATTCACTAACTCTTTATCCTGCCTCTTCGTCGGTGTTGTAGCTGGATCAACATTACTAACTTTAGACCATGTCTCTTCGTCGGTGTTGTAGCTTGGTCAAAATTCACCAACTTTCAAGTTTTATCAATGTTGTAAGAAAAAATCAAAAAAAAGAAAAGAGAAGAAAAATATGAAAAAGAAACAAAAGCAGAGAAAAAAGAAACAAAAAAGCAAAAAAAAAGCAAAAAAAAAAAGAGAGAGAAAAGAAGGAAGAAGTTGTCAGTTTTCTGGTCTTGTCTCTTCGTCAGAGTTGTAGCTGGATCAGACATCAGAACTTTCATCCATTGGTCTTGCCTCCTCGTCAGTGTTGCAGCTGGATCGAATTTTGTAGACCCTACCTCTTCGTCAGTGTTGCAGCTGGGTCGAACTCTATTTAGGTATTAGCTTATTATCAATAATGTAACAAGTTGGACTCATTTTGCTTCCCCAACAGACAACCCCCTATTTTGAAGATTTTGCTTCCCCGAGAGTGACAAGGCGGATCAACCAAAACAAGAAAGAAGGCCTGCAACAAAGAGAATGAAGATCTACCGAAGAAAGAAGACACACGTCAAAAGGGGAGAAGTTTAGCCAGACCGGACAAAAATGGTTATTATTTTTGTCTTTGCTCTATTCCTGTTACACATCAATGAGCAAAGAGGGGCAGTTGTAATATCCATTTTTTGTCCGGGCCCCAAATTATATCCAAACCATTTACCATATTCGAATCAAAAAAATAATTAAAATAGCAAAAAGGGGCAGGCCGCCCCATGCCTATGCAAGGCTCACCATACCCCCCATACTTGTACCCCCATGCTTTGCCCCATACCCCTACCTTGCTTCATCCACACTACACACCACTTGACCCTTCCCCCTTCATATTTCAATTCCCTCCCATCATCCATTTAAAAACACAGCACAAATTGAAACAAAAGGCCGGCCATTTTCATTCTCAATTGGGAGGAAAAAGAACAAATTGGAAACAAGAAGAAGGAAGCTCTCGGCATTGAAAGAAAAAAAACAATGGAGTTCATGCCAAATTAAAAAAAGAAGGGGGAGAGAGCCGGCATTCACCCCTCATTTTATTTTGGGTATTTATTTTTGGATATATGTTTGTGGTATAATCCTTTTTTATGATCTAATAGAGATGATGTTTTATTAGTAATCTTTTATTTATTTTTAGTTCTTACGTTTTTATATGATTTTGATGTTCATATGTTTCTATATGTTGTTACCATGTGTTTAGATTAATTATTGGTGGTTGTTTAATATTTGGTTTTCAATCTTCTCATCTCTAATATATTTTCTATCATGATATGTATTTGTTCATTTCTTTTATTTGTTCTTGTATAATTGTTCCTATGTGTATATGTATGTATGTATATATATATGGTTTTTAATATATATCTATGCATTACATCATGTTTATCTATATATATATATACTAAGTAATATATATGTATATACTATGTTTCTTTTTTAGTGTATGTTTATATATTAAAAAAAGAGCCATGTATATGTCTTTATGTACCTTAGGTATGTATACAATATTATATCCATAATTTTTTATATTATATTTATCATATTTCTTAAATATATATAATGCGTAACACATTATTATGTATTTTATTAATTTTTATATTTTTGTATAGTATTCTATTTAATCACTATATAAATAAATACCTATTTTTTTGTAAAAATAACATATAAACTATTAACTTTAAATATATCTAGATTTTTTGATAAGTATAAGTATTAAATATTTTGCCTTAATTATTTTTAGTTAGATTAGTATTTTATTTATGTTAGATTCATTTTTATGTGTTAGGTTGGTATTTATGCATTTGTGTTATTTTAGTATTTTATAATGTTAGTATTTATTTATATGATCATCGCATCGTATTTATTCTATGTTTGCCTTTTTTAGTTTACATAACGGATATATAATTGTCAATGCGGTACCCTTTTATCCGAGCGTAAACGGGGCCAGTATCAGGCGTAGTGATAGTGGTTATGCGTTTACTCTCGGATAATGGGGCTTTTAAAATTTACTCGCACTTATAACCAAATTTTAATTTAATCCGGAAAGTTTAATAGTAATAAAGCAGTAATTATTAAAGTACCAATTTTGGGCGGTGTGGGGTGCTAATCCTTCCCCATCCGTAACCGACTCCCGAACCCATCAATTTCAAATCTCTGGTTTTACGGTGTCCGGCCTACCTAAGTGGCAGGTGGCGACTCCATTTTTAAATAAAAACACGATTTCTTCTAAAATCCCACGCGGAATGTACCATTTTCAATATTTTCAAAACAAAAATAAAATCACACATCTTTTTTAGCGTAAAAGGACATCGCTACACATTGAATGAATTTATTAGCAAGATGTGACTATTGTGGCACGCCAAAAACTTAATATGTGCGAAACAACCACAAATAAAATGAAGCAAGGAAAATAAACATGATTCATTAGCAGTACAATTGATGGCTCAGGCACGCTCTAAGCACTAGAGCCATAATGTCCGAAGAATAAGGTGCAAAAGAAAACATTTGCCTAAAACAAGCACATTAAAATAAGCTATGATATATAATTACGATAATAACTCGAAATCATGTTATCAAAGGAGACCAAGTTCAAGAGGCATTGATTATTCAACAAGGTATAAGAGAAACTACATAAAACTTGCTAGCATAAGCCATGAACTACTTTTAAGAGTTGAGAATGAAAATTTCATCACAAATAGCTAGCCTAGAAATTCAGTTTGTGCACAAAGAAAAGGCTATAAAAAATTATTTATTTTAAAAAGCTGTGTAAATTAGGCCAAGGCAATTTTTATGACTGCTCAAAGATAGCAAACATATAATTAACATCATTAGTAATTCATTCCATGAAACACCATTGATGGTGAAAATGATGGAGAAATATATTTGACAGTTAAAAATGAAGGCTTCAAATTTCAAATTCAAATATAAAAATATAGATTAAAAAAGAACCATTCATTTGAAATTAAAAAAATATTAAGTTTATTTGTAACAATCAAGTTATATTTGCAAGACTAATAATCTCAAAGATTTTCTATTAATAAAAACATAAAGCAGAACTTTAAAAAATGTAAAATTTTAACCCTAAAACATAAGGAAAAGAATTGCAAACCTCAACCTCGACAGCTCTCCAATTCCTATGGATGTGAGAAGCAAACTATTTGATTTTCATGGGTATGAGAATTAAACAATTGCAGTGAAAAATGAAAAAAAAAATTATTTAAGGGAAGTGAAAAATATGTTTCTATAGTTATGAGAAGCGAACAATAACAGTGAAAGAAAAATAAATTTTGATTTTCAGATTGAGAAAAAAAATTAAAGATAGAACCAACAAACCTGATTGTGGAGTCTTTTATGGCTTTGAAATCAGATGAAAATAAAGAAACTACTTAGGCCTTTACTTGAGAATACTACACAATCAAAAATCCTCAAATAATTTAGAACGAATTCGTTATAAGGAAAAGAAAAAAATAATTTATTCCTCACTAACGTTTGGCTTTGACGTTAACGTTATCATTTTTGCTGCGTTTTTCATTTGAGACACGTGTCACACAAATAGATAGGCTTGTGTAGTGTTTAGAGTTTAGAGTTTGTGTATCAAAATTAAACTATTAATTTAATGGTAGTCTCAGCTTTTATTTGAATCCCATTATGTAAGATATTGACGTCACAGCTATATGAACTAATATAATAGGTGACATTTTATAGACTTCTGAACATATTTTATTAGAATTTTTGAATAACACATCAACAATTATCAATCTTATAATTGAATTAATTTTTAAATGGATAAAATTACATTAGAGATCATTTAATTATAAGTTTAGTAACAATAAGTCGATTTTCTAAAAGTTATAATTAAGTCGCTTGATTATGTATTTAGGAACAAACATGTCATTTTTTAGGAATAATTATGTCACTCAAATAAAATCATGCGACAAACAAGTCATTATGTCATTAAACTTAAAATAAGGGCTTGGTATAATAATAACTTTAGTCCCAACAACTTATATATTCTATTAATTTGGTTCGGATTTGAAATAATTAAATAGACTTAGCCCTACATATTTAAAAATTCCATTATTGAAGTAATTGTGTCTACTAGTAGACGACGTTAAGCTCATAATGAGTCTATTTCATTAGTTTATTAATTGTCCAGCAGTGAAGTGACTATGTTTGTCGAGCTATCACATCTGTTGATTACTAGGCTGATAGACATAACATAGAGTGTAGTAAGTAGTCGAAGGGTGTGCCAAGATGGTGCAATGTCGAAAATTTTAAATATGAACGGTTAAGTTTATTGAACTATTTCGTATTAAGACCAAATTATTAGAATACATAAGTTTTGAGGACTAAATTTGTTGTTATACGAAGACTTTGTTTCAGTTTTAGTGACCGACTGAATAATTACTTTTAGAAAAAAAATAATTTACTTATCCCTAACCTATAATTGAATGATTCAATTATTACTTTTAAAAAAATAGTGACATGTTTATTACTAAACCTATAATTAAATTAACACAGGAGTATCATTTAATTGCAAGATTTTCGTTTCATGCAATCAAAGTAACAAGTAAAAATCAATTCTCTTTAATTGGTCTAGAATCAAAGATCCCATTGGTTATGTCATGTATTAACAAGGCACACTATTTTAATCCTAATTAACATTAGACAACCCCAATGAAGAACCAGGGCAAGAAGGAGAGAGCAGTCGATCAAGGCAAGAAGGTGGGAGCAAGCTCCGGCAATATTGGTAAAGCAAGTCTCGGCAAGCTTGGGGGGAAAGGAAAATCCATCGCTTCAAACCAAGTACGCTCAGACTTCACTGTGTTCGTCGATAGAGTTAGCAAGCGAATCCACAGACTTTTGCTTTGGGAGGCGTTCAGTGTTTATGGGGAGATTAGTGATATTTACGTAGCATTCTGGAACCGAAAGCGAAGATTACAGAAAACCAGTTTCGCCTTCGTCAGATTCAAATCAAAGTCGGGTATGTTGACCGCGATCAGTTTGGGAAACAATAGGAGGATGGATGGCTTCAGTATTTTAGTTTCAGAAGCCAAATACCTCACTAGGAACGGGCCCAAGGAGCAAGGAGCCGGAAGGCAAAAACCCGAGTCGGCGCATGGTGTGGTGTCTGGCGCTTTTACTTCAACGTTGAGAGATCATAGGTCATACAAGGAAGCCTTGATCAATGGCAAACCGGAAAGGAATATTGGAGAGAGTCGGCATAAACTGGAAGGAGAGGATGATATGTAGGGCCTGTCTGTTATGGTCAAAAAGGATAGCATAGAGGTGGTTGAAGGGACAAAAGAAGCTGAGGGGTGGCTACAAGGTTATGGTAATAAACTAGGGTTCCATGCGGTATTGCCGAAAGAAGATATGTCTAGCTGGGAAAATAATGACTATGTACAACATGGAGATGGTCCAACAAGCGTTGATAGTGGACGGGTTTCAGTGTAAAATCAGTCCCTGGCATGGCGACTTGGTTATCGTTTGTTTTGATTCAGACGAGCTAGTTAATGATGCATGGGGAAAATTGAGCAGGTTATGGATTGCTGGTTTCATATTATCGAACCCCTAGCAATGTCAGAATCAAAGAGAAGATTGAAAATCTGGTTAGTTTTAGAGGAGGTCCCAATTATAATATGGCATGAAGCGTTGTTTTCCAGCATTGGAAACAGATGGGGGGGAACTGATCCGCATAGAAGATGAAACAGTCAGCAAGGAAAGACTTGATAGAGCGAAGATCCTTGTGCTGGTGGAGAAGAAGAAATCATCCCGGAGTTCCTTTCAGTAACTGTGGCCGGCCGGAAAAGTAGAATCGCAATTCGAACGGAAAATTTTGAGGAGGAGACCGTTTGGATTGATGGTGGGACTGAGAAGGTGAAGAGCCAGGGTAGGGATGCATGCACTAAGGACACGTGTCCCTCATGCCCGCCTTCGGATGGAAAGTGGGATGATTTGTGGGAATCGGAAAGTGAGCCTACATACAGCCCCACAATCCTGCCAAGTAGTCCCATAATTGGGGCTCGTATAAATACGGAGGGGCTTCACCACGAAAGGAGTTATTCCCAAATGTTGCAGTTGATTAGGCCAATAATAGGAGTGGAAGCCCAAATCACTCTCTCAATATAAATGAGGTATCCGGCCCAGTATTGTAGGTCCAGCATAGGAATACGAAATGATCAAGGCCTTGTAATTTCTGGAGTTCAAAGAGTGTTTGATAATTTTTTTCTTGAGATATTACTGTCACGTGACATACTACGGTTCTGTCAGGTGATATTTATATATTCTTTTAGAAAATTGTTTTTTATAATTTTTAAAGAATTTTATAAAAAAATAAAAAAATTCTGAAAATGTCAAGTGATACATTGTAACACAAAACGTTGCATCAAATATTTTAGATTTAACAATCAATGTTGGTTAAAGAAGTGAGAAAAGAGCTTAATTGGATGATAAAAAAGTTCAGGGGTTTAATTGATTTTTTTCTCAGAAGTTCAAGGGCTTATAATATCTTTAAGCCTATTTAAAATTTTCATTAGTGAAGTGATTGTGTTTACTAGTAGGTGATGTCAAGGTCATAATGAGTATATTCCATTAGTTTGTCAGTTATCTAATAGTAAAGTGATTGTATCTATCGAACTATCACATATGTTGATTATCAGACTGATAGACAATAGCATAGAGTGTGGTAAGTGGTCGGAGGGTGTGTTAGGATGGTACAATATCGAAATTTTTACATATGAATAGTTAAGTTTATTGAATTATTTCGAATTATGATCAAATTAATAGAATGCATAAGTTTCAAGGACTAAATTTGTTATTATACTAAACTCTTGTTTCAATTTTAATGAGAGAGTGACTTGTTACAAAATTTTAATCGAATGACATGTTTATTCCTTAACCTATAAATTATAATTGAGTGAATGAACAATTACTTTTAGAAGAAAAGTGACGTGTTTGTTTCTAAATCTATATTGAGTGACTTAATTGTTAATTTTACAAGAAGAGTGACCTAAGCAGCTTAAAGGAACATGTTCGTGAACACTAAATAAACGAACACAAAAACCTTCAAAAATAAATAAACAATACGAACATAGCTTTGTTCGTTCAAGCTTCGGTTCATTTACACCCCTAAACCAAAGTAACAAGTAAATATCAAGTCTCTTTAGTCTAGAATCAAAGATCTCATTATTCAATATTTTACAGAAGACAGACTGAAAAAGAAATCCAAATCAGATAACACTGGTATTGGTGGTGTAATTAGTCACCAAGGCCATGTTTAGAGCTTGAAATGCAGCAGGGCAGAGGTACCATCAAGGCCTTTTGCATTGAAATAAGCAACATATTCTCTTACAGTGACTTCCCTGTATTTTGATGGATTTTCTTCTGTTAACAACTCCTTCATAGGACCATAACTCCTTAAATTTGGCAGAAGAAGAGTGCTGAAAAAGCAAGCCACTGAGACTCTCGGCCCTGCACAATTCGCCACTACCCTATGCTCCACGCTTTTAAAACCATCATTTGATATCAGCTGGAAAAAACAGAAAACTAATGTCAAAGATATAATCTAAAATATCCAATATTCGAGTCTTAACATCTGTGGCATCGACAAGGAAGATATAAGCTTACCTGTAGAAGATCGCCGATGTTAATGACCAGGGCACCGGGAGTTGGGGGTACATCGACCCATTGGTTTTGATGAAGAACTTGGAGGCCACCGATTTGGTCCTGTAGGAGTACCGTGAGGAAGTCGTTGTCTGAGTGCTTAGTAGTACCGAGAGTGAGTTCCGGTTGCGGGCATGCCGGGTAATAATGGGACAGTATACCCAGCCCTTTAGCACAATCCATGTCTTTGAGGTGAATTGGCTGCAATCCTAGAGCCTCAGAGAGTAACTCAAATAGCAAATAACCCAATTGCATAACTTGCTTTGAGTACTCCATCATTATATCCCTACAAAAAAATAGCAAATCATATTTCATCCATTCGATTTGTTTCGTAATTCGAAAGCCGGCGGTAACCGGATTCATTAACTCGCAAAATACGACACATATGATAAGATACCTGGAAACCTCCGGTAAGTCCTCTGGCATGGGAGGATCAGGAGCCATAAAGCAGAAAAAGGTATCCCTCCAGTTTGCTGCCGGTGAGCTATAAAGATCAAAATTGCTATTGTAGGCCACTTTTTTGGTCCTAACATCTCGAGTAAAGAACTTCTTTTTCACCTCCAAATCTTGCTCGAAAAACCTGACGACACCATCCTTCATCTCCTCCAGGACACTCACTGGGATCCCATGGTTCACAACTTGGAAGAAACCCCACGATTTGGATGCACTTCTAACGTCCTCAACGATCTTCTGACGAGTCCCGGGATCGTCCTTTGCGCCTTTGAGATCGATAACCGGAATACTAACAGGGATGCCATCATCTGAGACAGATGAGTTCTTCTGTAACTCATCTGGTTGATGATGGAATATCCGTGGAACTTGTTTAATTCCAGAATCAACAAGTCCTTTAACACCAGCTTTTGTTTCATCGAAAGCTTTCAGTTCACTTGTTCGATCATATTCAGGCTTTAGTTCCGCCATTAGAACTCTGTTTCTACCTCAGGAATTAGCAGCGGAACACGGGAGGAAATGTGGATCTTTACAATACTGTTGTGAATGAAGAATGGAAAAAGCCTAAGCATGGCTAAGATTATTAAATATCCACGTTCTATTCATGTGTCAATTAATTATTGCTTAATTGTGTTTTTCAAAAAAAAAATGCTTAATTGTGCTGTACGTTACATTAAAATGATTATAGTTGACATCAAATTTTTAAATGATGACTGATCTCATTGATTGTATTGTGATAATGTGCTTTGAATTTATTATTAGTAAAGGATTAAATACTGGTTTAATCTTTTTAAGTGTTATTTATATGAACAAAAGAATTGTTTTGTTTCGTAATTTGAAACGGTGGCAACCGGATTTGTTAACCCGAAAAACAACGGAACATATGATATACCTGCATACCTCCGGTAAATCTTCTGGCATGGGAGGATTGGGAGCCATAGAGCAGAGAAGTGCATCTCTCCATTTTGCTGCTGGTGAGCTATAAAGATCAAAATTGCTATTGTAGACCACGCTTGCTATAATCCCGAATGAAGAACTTCTTTTTCGCCTCCAAATCTTGCTCGAAAAACCGGACAACACCATCCTTCATCCCCTCCTGGACACTCACTTGGTTCACAACTTGGAAAACCCCCCATGATTCTGATGCATTTCTATCTTTATTGACTTTCAAGCCTTCGAGATCGATAACCGGAATACTAACCCTGATGCCATCATCTAACTCATCTGTTGGATGATGGAATATCCGAGGAACTTGTTTATTTCCAGCATCAACAAGTCCTTTAACACCAGCTTTTGTTTCATCTAAAGCTTTCAATTCACTCGTTCGATGATATTCCAGCTTCAGTTTAACCATTACACTTCGAAATTATCAGAAATGACAAATGGAAAAGCCAAACATAAGGAAATTCTATATAAACATCTTTACTTATATATGATTTGACTCGCTGTTTATAAAATCATGCATTTTACAATTTTAGCTACAAGCCAAATAAGACTAAAGAAAGAGCACACTCTGCTTAGGTTTATAAATAAGAAACATAGACAATCAGAACCATCATTTGTTTCCATAAACTACTTATGATGATCCAGCAGCTGTTTTTGATCCCCATGGCCGGGTTTGGAGAGCTTGAAACATGGCAATGGTGAAGCACCACTAAGACCTTTTGAGTTGAAGTACGTAATGTAGGCTTTGACAGAGGTTTCCCTGTATTTTGGAGGGTTGTTTTCTGATAATAACTCCTTAATAGGTCCGTATAATCTCGAATCCGGCAGAAGAGCAGTGGTGAAAAAGCTTGCCACTGATACTCTAGGACTTGCAGAGTTTGTCAAAACTCTATGGTCCACACTTGTAAATCTGTCATTTGATATACGCTGAAAAAGAAACCGGGACGGTATCAAATATGCGTGCTTTAAGATAAATGAAGAGTCGGTGTAAAATCGAACTTGCCTGTAGGAGATCTCCGATGTTAATGACTAGAGCCCCGGGAGCCGGGGGTACATCGATCCATTGATTTTGATGAAGTACTTGGAGACCACCAGCATTGTCCTGTAGGAGGACAGTGAGAAAGCCATTGTCTGCATGCTTGCTTGAGCCTAGAGTCAGTTCCGGTTGAGGACAAAGTGGATAGTAATGCGACAACATGACCAACCCCTTAGCATAATCGATGTCTCTCAGGTAATCGGGGTTCAGACCAAGAGCCTCGGACAGTAACTAAAACAGCAGATAACCCAAATTCATTACTTGCTTTGAGTATTCCACCATTATATCCCTTCAAGTAAATTAAAGTACCTATATCAGTGTTGGATTGGAGCATGTATAATGTGTCAACATGGGTAGATTCTTTTTTTTTCAAACCATTTGGTAATCATTTTCTAATATATCGAATATATGTGAACCGTTTGTTTGATAGGTATACTTCAATGGTTATGTTGTTTTCATACCTGAAAACTGCAGGCAACTCTTCTGGTTTGGGAGGATCAGGAGCCATGGAACACACAACTGTATCTCTCCATTTAGCTGCCTGTGTGCTAAACAGATCGAAATTTGAATTGTACACCACTAGTTTGGTGTAATCGCGAGAGAAGAACTGGCTTTTAGTCTCGACATCTTGCTCGAAAAACCTATGTGCACCATCCTTCATCTCCTCCATGACATTCATTGGGATCCCATGGTTAAGCACTTGAAAGAATCCCCATGTCTTCGATGCGTTTTGAACATTTTCAACGATCTCCTTACGAGTAGTTCGGTTTTGCTTCACTCCTTCGAGGTCTATAATAGGAATACTGTACTGTGTGCCACATGAAACCAAGTAATCATCTCTTGGCTGATGGAACATCCTTGGAACCTGTTTGATTCCAGCATCAACAAGTCCTTTTACACCAGCTTTTGTCTCATCGAAAGCTTTTAATTCACTTGCTCGATCGTATTTGAGTTCCGGACTCCCCGGATCTTCTTCATCGGTACTCTTGGACATGGTTATCTTTGCTGAGTAATCCATATGGACTACTCAAATCTTATGCTAACAGTTGAGATAAATACAAGAAGAAAAAAAAAGAGAAGGGAGGGGGGAGATTTGTTATATAACATTAACCATCACTGAATATCCAATTGTGATATCCTTCTGCAGCCAATGAGAAATAACACAAATCTCATGGTGCCAATGCAGATTGGAGCTTGGTCTAGTTGTAAGCCAATATCAATATAGATTCGAATAAATATCGGATAAAGATATTTATTCGAATCTATTAATATCGATATCTCAGTATGTGTCAGATATAAGTACGAGACATAAATTATTAAAACAAAATGAAAAATAAAAAAACTCATGTTATAATAGTTTGATGAGGTCAAGTTCCACTTGCCTCAAATAATGGACCATTAACCAAAGGTAATGGACACATAAACCAGTCACTATGTATTAAATGTGTTGTAAACCATATAAAGTGGGAAATATAATTTGGGTTTCCATCTATTATTGCTTCTTTCCTTTTCAATATTCATCATGAACTCATGTTTATAAAACATAATAGGATTTAGATCCAATATATTGGCGGTCGGAAACTTTTAGTTTTTACAGGCGTCTTACTTTTTGGGTTTAAATGTTTAGTTTAAGGTATAGGGTGTAAGGATTTAGAATTTAGGAATCAAGGTTTAGAGGTTAGGGTTTAGTTTTGAAAAAATATGTTTAGGATTTGTGTTTTAACATATTAAACCAAAATTTTAACTTTAAACCCAAAATTCTATTCACAAACACTAAATTTTAAAGTATAAAACTTAAATCCCTAAAACCCTACGCCCTAAACCGAGATCTTAAATCCTAAAACTAAGGCGTTTGTAAAAGTTTACACAGCCAGTGTATCAAATAATAATCCAACATAATATCTGTTACAAATGTAAAATTCGAACTCATATAAAATAAAATAACATAAACATCTTTAGTCATTCGATCAATTAATAAATATCAAATATATTCGGATTTAAAATATAACAAAGTATTGCAATTGGGCCAAAAGATTATCACCACGATTTTGAATGTCGAATATAAGTATGTGTTCAGTTTTATGTAATGGCGTGGTGGGAAGAATGTTAACAATATCAAACGGCACCGTTTTTAGGTCTTACACTTGGAAATAGGAACACTGGGAAATCTCGCAGTGGGTTTCAGAGTGAAGAAGAGAGAACTAAGCTGAAATTTCTTCAAATTACAAGAGAACGAAAGCACATTCTTTCAGTTCTTTGAATTTCTCATGGTAAAAAGAAAACCCCCATGAAACCCTAACATCGTTCCATAAATTTTCATTATTTATGTTCGAATGTTTCAATCTTTTTTTATATATATACTAATCGTTTTAGGTTTTTGCAGGATTATTTGAAAACAGTTGTTCCTTCTCAACTCCTGGCTGAACGTGGGTCCAATCTCGTCGTCATCAATCCAGGTGATTCGTTTTTCTCGTTTTACGATTCCCCTCCAAATTTAAAAATTCCTGAAATTAGGCGATGGGACTAATTTGCTTGTTAATTTTGGTTAGGCTCTGCAAATATTAGAGTAGGGTTAGCTAAGCAAGACTCTCCTTTCAGCATTCCTCATTGCATTGCTCGACGTACCAACCAATTCTCCAAGTTAAATGTTCAAGATCAGGTTGCTCCCCTCTTTTCTTAACTATACTTGTTCTCTATTTTTCCTTGTTTTTCATTCGGGTTTGTTTGAACGAAAATTTGAATTTTTGGATTTTGGGTTTTCAGTTGCTTAATTCTCAAGTTACCACAGCGCAGCACATGGAGCGTGAAAAAGCATATGATGTGGTAAGTCATGAGTGTGTTCATTTTGGCTTTTTCTCATCTTGTTTATGTCGACTTGTTTATGTAGTAGTCCAATGTTTGAATTCATTGTTTGCTTGTTTGTTTGGAAGATTGCTTCGTTGTTGAAGATACCTTTCCTTGATGAAGAGGTTGCCAATACTTCTATTCCGCGAAAGGTAAGGATTTTAAGCTGAAGTTAAGTATGGCACCTGGTGGTAGCTATATATTGACCTATTGGAGCTTTTAGTAGTAGTACTATACCACTTATGCTAATGTGCAGATGGGGCGTGTTGACGGGTATAATCCTCAGAATAACAGGAAAGATGGAGCCTTCACTTGGACTGATATACATGTGAAAGACCTAAAGTCACCAGTGCCACAAGGTGATTAGAAATTCCAAATTTTTTGACTTGTGCCAAATTCTCACCTTTTCTTGTTTGAGTGGATCTATGAAGTATTGCTGGTGCACCTTGAAATTTTCTAATTCTAGACAGTTTTTTTAGATAGCGTGGCTCTTAATATTTTCCTTTGTAAGTTCAACTTCTTTAGTTTTACTTTCAGCTTCTTAGACATAGATATTGGTTGTGCAGAAAGTTCATCGGATAAAGGTGTTGTACCTGAATCATCGGATAAAAATGAAGGCACTGAGTCAAAGGAATCAACTTTGGCTGAACAGAAGTTCAGGGAGGTCATATTTGGTGAGGAAGCACTAAGGATATCTCCCTCTGAGCTGTATTCCTTAAGACGTCTTATTCGTAGAGGTCATCTAAATATTTCGCAACACTACCCCATGCAGCAGGTGCTGTCATTATGCTTGTCAACATTCATACATTCACATTACCACAATTAAATATTGAATCATCTTGAAGTTGAACCTGCTCAGTTTTTGTTTACACTGTGATAAAAGAATCAACTATTGAGATAGCTGCACGGTTGTTTAAAAAGAAGGATGATTAATCTACCTGCTTAAATTATTTTATTATCTTGCAGGTCCTTGAAGATCTGCATGCTCTATGGGACTGGATTTTGTTAGAGAAATTGCATATCCCTCACCAAGAAAGGAGCTTATATTCTGTCATTCTTGTTGTTCCCGAGACATTCGATAATCGTGGTATTTAAAAATTGCTTATTGTTTTCTAATTGTAGCTAGTCTCATCCCTTTGATTCTGTATTGTCTTGTGGTAAAATTTCCATATTCAGTTTATGTGTGTGTCAATAAGATCATTCCATAGTCTGATTTACTTTCTCTCTTAATATCTGTTGCAACTTAAATTAAATGCTCTTGCTTATATGGAATATTTGGTAACTTCAAATTTTGTGGGCTGTAACAAGCAGAGATAAAGGAGATCTTATCTATTTTATTGGGAGACTTGTGTTTTAGCTCAGCAGTTGTGCACCAGGTGAGAAATTCATCTTATACTTATTCGTAAATGTAAGTCAAGTTCCAATATCAGCATTAAACCAAATGATGTAGAAGTGCAGTTAGCAAGATACTTTGACAAGTCAGAAATATTTTAGTGATGACCAAGGAGTGTGTCTTGTATGATTAGCTTATACTCGCATGTCTTTGATGGATATATGGGCTGTTTGCTATAAGTTTGTCACGGTATGATAGAGGCCCTCCATTAGGGATTTTTTATTTTATTTTCCTTCATAGGAACGATGTGGATTGAACACAAGTGCCCTCTTGAACTTGTTTGACTCATTTAAAATCTGTGAATATGCATGTCTTCTTACACATCTACAAAGACTTGTCTGTCATATAGTACTCAAATTTATAAATAAAAGAACCTTGCTGATAACAGGTGTCCCATTTTGATAATGTAGTTTTTCTTACTCTTTACTGATTATTTCATGAGATAAGCACTCTAAGTAGAAGATTACTTCTGTTGTGTAATATTTGCTTCAAATATGATGATCTCAGGAAGGCCTGGCAGCAGTTTTTGGGAACGGATTATCAACGGCATGTGTTGTAAATTTGGGTGCTCAAGTGTCATCGGTCATTTGCATTGAGGTAACTGACTCACATATAAGTAGATCCCTTTTATTATTTGTGTCGATTCATTCTTTTTCTTCTGTAGAAGGATTACACTACTCACAACCTAGACATTTGTTATTTGTTTTGTGCTTGGTTCTATTATGTGTAGCATAACCTGGAAATAACTAACTTGAGAAAGCTGTGGTCTTACTCTATTGAGGTCTGCAGGATGGAGTGGCTCTACCTCATACAGAGAAGGCTTTACCCTTCGGTGGAGAGGTTCAATTTCTCTTCATTCTTTCTGCCCCTCAGCTTTCTTCATTCGGAGGATGAATCTTCATTATTGAATGTTTGTCGTTGTTGGTCAAATCTGCTTATGCTCATTATCTTATAGGGTTCATCTAAAATTTTTCTTCCTCAGATTAAAATAAAGATATCATTTGTTTCTATTCGTTGGAGATTTCATCATTTTTAATCCAGGATATATCAAGATGTCTTCTTTGGACCCAGAGGCACCATCAGACATGGCCACAAATTCGTACTGACATTTTGACAAAGCCTATAGATCTATTGATGCTGAACAGGCTAAAGGAGTCATATTGTGAAATCAAGGTGAACCATTTGGCTCCTGTACCTGGTATTCTTAGGTTTCTTTGCTGTGGAAATACTCTTATTGTACTTTCTCAATCCGCTGTTTCACAGGAGGGTGAACTTGATGCTGTTGCTGTAGTTCATTCTTATGAGGATGCCATGCCTGCAGGATCTCATAAGACAAGGCTAACTGCTCTGAATGTATGTTTTAACTTGGATATCGTTTTCTTTCTTCTCTTGAAGGATTTACCATTGATGGTTCGTTTTAAACAGGTTCCTCCTATGGGTTTGTTCTACCCAACGCTTTTGATTCCTGATTTATACCCTCCGCCACCCCGTTCTTGGTTAGTACTACTTGTTCAAGTTATTGCTCTCTTCTCTGAAAGTAGTTTTGAACTATTTCCTCTAGGGTTATTTTGATGGTGCGCTTCACCAGGTTTCATGACTATGAAGATATGCTGGAAGAAACATGGCATATAGAATTCCCTTGAAGATCTGACATGCCAGATGGTCTTTATCCTAGCACAAATGCTGGTTTACAAGTGTGGGATAACTATCCATTTTTTCCAATGAAACCTAAGAAAGAAGAGAAGGTTGGCCTAGCGGAAGCCATAACCAGTAGCATTCTTTCAACTGGTAGGTTCTTGCATAGTGCTAATTCAGCATGTTCTAACCTAAAATATCATCCCAATCTAACTATTTAGATTTTTATTTTTCATCTGACAGGTCGCATAGACTTGCAAAGAAAATTGTTTTGTAGCATTCAATTGGTGAGATTCTTAAGAAGCGTAGACCACGCGATAGCTTTCGTATTTTAAGAATTGGACTTTTAACTTGGTCTTGTGATTCAGATTGGTGGAGTGGCTTTAACAGGTGGGCTCATTCCTGCTGTGGAGGAGAGGTTGGTTTCTCTTTCTTCCTCCTTTCTTGTCCTCCTACTTTTAGCATGTGGCAGTTAATGATTTTATCATGATTTCTTCTTTCTATATACTTGCAGAGTCTTACATACCATTCCTTCAAATGAAGCAATTCATACCGTTGAGGTAAGTCTTGCCAGATTTTGATCTTCACTAAAAAGGTGCTATGGCTGTCTTCTGCGCCAAATTGTGGTCACTTTGATATGGTTAGAATCCGAGTATATTTTCCACCTTGATATTTAGATGAACTTAATTTTAATATTCCTGTTCAGTGCAATAAGATTATATATCATCTGTCCGTGATATTTAGATTTAACTATTTTTTTTTGTATTTCAACTTGAGAAAAAATAGCATGGCTTGGTGTTACTTATGTATAGTTTGTCTATATGATTTTGGTCTTCTTGGATCTCACCTGTGAGAAATAGGTTTTGCAATCAAGAACTATCCCAACTTTTGTGCCTTGGAAAGGCGGAGCAGTAAGTTATCTCCCATCCCTTTTCTTCTTCCACATTCGGGTTTCTTTCGTTTCTGGTACAATGTAAATGCATTTGCTCATTGACTTTTCTTCTTCTACCGTGATTATTACAGATCCTTGGAGTCCTAGATTTTGGTCGGGATGCTTGGGTACATCGAGAGGACTGGATCCGCAACGGGATTCACATTGGGAGTGGCAGGAAATACAAGGATTCTTATTTTCTTCAAGCACAGGCAATGTGTTACATAAATTCGTAGAAGCAATGGTCATCTACAAGCTTAAAGGTGATATTTCTCTTGGAAAATAAACCAAGTTTCAGGAGCAAGTAACTTGTTGGCTAAAGTTTCAGATAGCAAAGCAGATGCTACTGCTCAATGGCGGATGGTGGCCGGTTTGTTTTTGTTTTAAGAAACTTGTATATCAACCATAGTTTTCAGTCAAGAACCAAATCTTTAGCACAATCAATGCATCATCAAATTTGTATCACACTATTTTCCATTGTCAATGGGGACGGCTTTTCTTCGGATTAGTTTTTCATCCAGTCTAGTCGATTCTAACATCCTGTTGCCTCAAAACCTCTCCCTCCAAATGGTTATATCATAATGTAAAAGCTCCCACATGGAGTAGAGAGGCAAGAGTAGAAAAGAGCTTTGCCTATATAGTAGCTCGGCTGAGGACACAGGAAGACTTAAAAGGGCCGGTTGGCTAAATATGCCACGCCCACCCTCGTTAGGTGGGTGCTGTATGGCTATCAAGACATATGGCCGACAAAATTTGTGGAGCCCGATAGGGTTGGCTCGTTAGGTGGGTGCTGTATGGCTATCAAGACATATGGCCGACAAAATTTGTGGAGCCCGATAGGGTTGGCTCGCTCGGCCGACCCTCCATTCCCAGTCCAATGTGTAATACATATTATCCAAACCAAGGGATTTGCAGAATAATTAGAAAGTAATAAGGTTGGGATCTTAAAATTTTTCTATTATTTATATGGTATAATTAAATTTAAATAAAATATTGTATTTTATAACTAAGTAGATATGCGTTATGGAGAGAGAAATATGTATTTATATATATTCAAATTATTAATATTATAATCTAAATATATTGTATTTAAAATTTCTTCTCACTTTTATTTTAGTCATTAAAGTTTGAAAATTTTCAATTTAATAATTTAATTTTCAAACGCTCTCAAATGACATGTTTATATAAATAAAAAAATTCGATTAATTGGTAAATTTAGATTATTCAATTCTTGATCTTATATTGTACTAATTAAATCAGATAATTAGTTAACTAGTTAACTGAAATATCTGATTTTAAAAGTTATTTTTGATTTTAGAAGTGATTTTTTTTATTTTGTTTATTAAAATATCAAATAAGATAATATGGTAAATTTAATAATTTTTTGGTTGTGATAAAACTATAAAAACAACTAGAAAGTCAAAAAAAAATTGAAAGTTCACAACTATTACTTTTACCCATAGCTAAAACTTTTTTTTAAAAAATCAGAATGGTATCAAAAGCACTAGACTATAAGATATAATAGATCAGACCGGTTAATGAATTTTGCTTAAAACTGTGAACCATAATCGAATCGAAATAATTTATTTTAAAAATTTGTACCGAAATCGGGTTCGATTAATCCTTAAAAATATTTTGGTTAATTGCTAAATTCATATTATTCAATTCTCGATCTTATATTGTACCAATTAAATCGGATAATCGATTAACCAGTTAATTAGAATATTTGATTTGAGTAATATTTTTTTTACTTTGCTTATTAAAATATCAAATAGGGTAATATGGTAAATTTAATAAGCAAAGTAAAAAATTATTACCCGAATTTTTTTAAAGATTAATCGAATTTTTTATTTGTATAACCATGTCATTAGAGAGGTCAAAATATGAATAATTCGAAAGTTAATTTATTAAATTAAAAATTGTTAAACTCTAGTGACCAAAATAGGAGTGAGAAGAAAGTTGGGTGATGATTGATGTAGTTTACCCATTTTTTATTAAGAAAAAATGAAAACAAACATGAATTTTAATGGGAGGTAACGGGACCGTATCGAATTTAAACTAAATGTTAGGTGACTTTATCGAATATTTTAAAAGTACGATGACTAAAATAAATCTGCTCTAAAAGTTAGGTGACCATTTATGTAGTTTACCCTAAATTATAATATAAATACTAAAACAATGGAGTTAAAATGGGCATATAGTATATTTGTTAGGTGATTTTAATCACTTAGTTAAAATAATTAGAACCTTTAAACTTAGGTTCTTTAATTAAATCAAATAATTCAAATAGGTGAGATAATTTTAGAAAATAAATGATTATTAAATGGAAACTTTAATGTCCTAAGTTGATTAGTGTCTCATTGTAATGAGATGTTAATCAAATGGGGCATTTTGGTAGAACATTTAATATTTCATTTGAACTTAGAACTTGTAATCACACATAGTTAATTTAATTAAAATTAAAATTAAGATTAGGTTTAAATAGTTAGAATCAGTAAATAATTAGGAATATTATTGATTTAGGGCTTAATATGGATAGTGCTCAAGCATTTGGGTGTTATCACATAAACCCTAAATTCAATAGTATTCATACATTCTTTAAAAATTTAATAATTGTAATCCTAATTAGGTTGAACTGAAAATTGACAAGAAAATAAATGGACATGCATTAAAAACCTTTTGTGTTGAAATACATTTTTGAATATAAATTGAAGTATCCTAAAGTAACTGGACGTTTCAAAACTTACATTCGTTTAAAAATGTATTTTCTTACAAAAGGATATCTCCATTTCGAAATGAAATTCAATTAATAATTAAGGAATTAATTAAATTCAAATTATCGTTCGAGATGCTAAAATGCCACGTAAAATTAATAAGGTATCGATAACGGGCGTTTGTGGGGGTGCTAATCATTCCCCATACGTAATCGATTCACGAACTCAAATTTAAGAAAATGAATCTCTGGTAGTTTTTATGGTGTCCGGTCTACCAAAGTGACCGGTGGCGACTCCAAGTTGATTTTCAAAAATGAATAAAAGGGTAATCCGATTTAAAATGGAAACCCTAATTTCAAGACTAAATAAATTAAAATGGACAAAAATCCTATTTTCCAAAAGAATCAATCGTCAGGCTATTTTCTACACTCGGTTTAAAAATGGTAGCGACAGTTTGGCGACTCTGTTAAGGATAAAAATTAAGAGTCGGGCCTAATTAATTAATTTCACGTGGCATTTTGGCATTTCAAACAATAATTTGAATTTAATTTTTTCAAGAATTGTTAGATGAATTTTCAGGAAAAATGGAAGTAACTTTTGTGTATGATATATCTGTCATTCATGCATAGCCTTTCATCCAAGCTTTTCACCCTTAAGTGGGAGAAAGACATGATCCGACGTGAGGCTCTCCACCTCCGAGTTCAGAATTTTGTCTTCTTCTGGTATACTAACCTTATGCACCATGGGGCTCACGCCTCTGTTATAAGGGACCTATACTACCGAGTCGATGTCTTGCTGTCACAGTAGACAACAACGAAATTTTAGGAACCCAGAGTCTAGAACACAACCCACACCCTGTTATTTAGAAACGCGCCCCACTAGATCCAAACAGGGACCTAGGACAGGTGTTGTGTAACACCCCAAAATTTAGCCTAGTCGGAATTGGGTTCCGGTGACCGAAAATCCTACATCAAAATTGTTTAAATATTATATTGGCATTGACCATGAGGCCAATTATATTGATATTGGGCTTAAATCGAGTCAAATCACTTCTTAAGACTTTTATCGGATACATTGAGAACTCTTTAGTGACCAAATCGAGAAAATTAAGAGTTTGAGGACAAAAGCCTAAAGTAAGAAATGGTGAGGGACTAACCATGCAATTAGCCCCTTTCCATTTTTGTTTCCACGTACGTGGAGTAATCAGAACACTTTCCTTCAAAGGAATGAAAGCCTTGCGGCTATTGAATGTAAAATAAGAAATTGATGAGACTTGGAAGGGCTTACCCGATTAGGCAAGTACCATAGTCATCTTCATCTTCTACCTTTAAGGAGCTAAGCAAGAACCTACATTAAATCTTCCTTTAAGCTTTGGTTTTGCTTGAAATATTGATCATAGTTAATCTCAATAGCTTGAATAAGGGTAAGCCCAACTATTGGTTATTGATTTTAAACCAATTCTAGAGAGGATTTGAGTTATAGACATTACAAACCCTTGTTTGGTTCTACGAAAACTTCAAGCTTAATTTCCTATTGATTTTATAAATTCAATATTGCTATTGAGATATCGAATACGTTGTAACCCTTGTCCCATCTTGTTTGAATAGCTCAAAATAATCTAGGTGAACAATCACCTTCACCCTCGGATTCCACCAAGCAAAAGAATAAGAGGATCATTGTTCGAGAGCTGTAAAAGTATCGGATTATCGAGGTAAGTGTAGTTGGAGTCTCGGGATTAGGCTAGGTGCCTTTCCTGATTTCATCGTTAATAGAATTGTCATTGTTAACCCCGTTGTTAAGGATTATTGCATCGAATCACTTATCGGACATTGTAGTAAGTATTGGTAAGTTATCGCATCGAGTATTGAGCATTGTCAATGCCATCGTCATTGTTATTGAACATCGGACATAGGTATCATTGTTGTCATCGAGTATTGTTATTGCCATTATCATCGCCATTGTCATTAAATCATGAAAGTATGGGACATTGATATAGAGCATTGATATAGCCATTGCCATTGATTATTGAAGTCAACATCATTATTGTTATCGAAACATTGTAAATGAAGCATCGATCATTGTTGATGTCATTGGGGATCATTGAACATTGCCATTGTTAAAGATATTGTCATTGAACATAGACACTGGAATATTGTTTATCGGTAAGAACATCGAACATGGCTATTGGTATTGAACATGAATTATTGATATTGTCACCGGACCTTGGATTCGAAGAACATTGGATACAATTGGCATGCCATAGAATTTATGAGCTCAGTGTATGGGTATACTACGGTCCTAGGGCTACAGCCTTTATTGATTTGGCAAGGTGGAAGGATGTGTTATGATATTGGTCATATTGGCAAGGCGGATGGACTAGACCATTCATTGATTTGGCGAGGCGTAGGAATTCGTGTATCCATTATCCTGAATCGATCCAAGGGTTATTGATGAATTATGGATTCATTGTTATTGAATATGTTCATTGCATTGTTTCTATTGATCTATTGCATTGTCATTGTCAAGTTATGAGTTGGAATGCATTTCCTTGATATTGTGTTTTAATTGTGCCTACCTCACTAGGAAAAGTATGCCTAATGCATTGCATCTCATCCATTTTCGGTTAAGGGATTTACTATTGGAGATCGGAGAAGTTGAAGCGTTGGACAAGTCACTAGCAAACTAAAGTAATGTATATAGAACCTATGAACTCCTAGTAGGATGGAAAAGTACCTAGAACAGTCATATAAGGCTCTTTTGATATGTATATTTTGTGCTTGTGGGATGTTAGTGCACAAGGCTTAAAATAAACTTTTCACATGGCTTAAAAAAGACTAAAAGTGCATATTTGGCTCTAAAAGGTGAAAACATAGTAAATGAATTTGGATCAACACGAAATTTGGCATGCTAGTAGTTTATAATGTTTAAACTTACTGGTAAAATTTCATTGCATTTGGACCTTGATTTATAGGTTAAATCGAACCAGCAAAAATCTGTCATTACAGGGCATGGCGTATCGGTACGGTTGATGGCGTATCGATATGGCCTTGCATATTTGTTTAGGTCAACGATGGTTAATAAGGGGTGTATCGATACGACCTAGGCGTATCAGTACAGATTTTGGCTACTGGAATTTGGGTGTAAAAATAGTATCGATACGGAGTCAAGGTGTATCGATACGAAGTCAACATGGTCAACCTGTATCGGTACGACCCTCAACCGTATCGATACAGGTCTATTGCAATTGAATATGAAATTTGGGGATTAGGTTTAGCGTACCGATATGGCTATAAGGGTATCGGTACAGTGACAGTTAATTCTGTTAAAAGTTAAAGAATCCAGTTTTGTATTGTTTACAAAATGGTCACTGATTATTGCATGGCTTAATTGAATGGGCATATGAACTTTGAATAATATGAAAATTTGTATGCTTACTGTTTGCATGATGAATTTCACGGTAGTAAGATAGGGTTCAGAAACGGACCGCTAAAATAATGAAATTATATTAAGTCCCTAAAACTTGTAAATGTTATAATTTGGTCCTAATTGTGTAATCATAGACTCGCAATAGAGTAATTGGAACTTTGTATTGTGATTTCTTGAATGTTATGCCTAATATCATCGTGTATTGCATGGAATTATCATATCGATCCCCGTTTAGTTCATCGGTAGCATTCTCTGACTCGATTCTTGACCAGATCAGGAAGGGGTGTTACATGTTGCCGGTTTAAATACATTTCTTCAGTTATTTTCTTTGCTAATATCACATGTTTTTCTATGTTAATATTCTGTTTATTTGCTTTTCATATTAATTCATAATACTGACACGAGTTTCTTTTGTTTTTTTCCTTTGTGATTGTTCAATTTTATTATTTTAAATGAACCATGTCATATTGCATTAATTTGGCATCCGTTCGGGGATCGGTCGATTTGGAAGTATTCAGTATGGCTAGAGGGTCTCAGATAGGAGAAGATAATATCGCGGTCTGGACATGGTCAGAACAAACTCAACATGAAAAGGGAGACAGTCTTCATAGAGGTGATGTATCACAAATGAAGAATCAGGCCAAGTTGAATACCAATCAGAATGTCTGCTTGTTGGAAGTCAAGGAAATATGGGATCAGTGGGGAAATGACATGTAAGAGTCGTTCAAAAAGGAATTCGGGGATATAGCTTTGTTGTTGAGTGTGCAGATAGATCAGGAATTACTTAGGGCAATGGCTCAGTTCTGGAACATTGCATACAACTGTTTTACCTTTGGCCGAGTAGACATGACACCCACACTCGAGGAGTATGAGGCACTGGTTAATTGTCCTAGAATTTAAAGCGATAAGATCTACACTAGACCTAATAACAACTCAGGCTTCAAGAAGAAATTGGTGCAGATCACGAGAAAAACTAAAGAGTGGCTGGATATAAAGATAGCTAATAGTGAAAGTATTGATCAGAATAAAGACAAACATCGTATAAATTGGAGAGCTCTTAAAGAATTGATATTGATAGGTGGTGATGAACTAATTAAGAAGCTTATATGCCTTATGCATATACGAATTGGTTTTGTTCTCGAGGAGTCTAGAACATATAGATCCGTCAACAATAGGACTGTTCGAGCGATTGGAAAAAGGTGAAAATCCGGTGCCAGCCATCCAAACTGAAACATATAGATCATTGACCGCGTGTAAGAAGTCAGGGGAAGAAAAATTTTAGGGATGTGCGCAGTTGCTCGAAATTTGGTTCGGAGGTCATAGGTGGAATACTCCTTATAGAGGTATCAGATATCTTGACACATACTCACCAATAGAAGAACATCTAACTAGTTGCCCGATAGAGAAAAAGAAAGAGGATCAAGGGAAAGAATGTTTCAATAACATGAAAGATGCTGATGTTGTGTGGAGGGCTCCCTGGTTAACCAAGGGGACAACTTTCTTGTATCAGTACGGAGACAGAGATTGGGTCCCGTTACCCAAGATTTGGGGAAGAATGACCTATTGTCCCCTACTGGTGTCCAGACAGTTTGGTTCAAGACAGTTCGTACCAGCTACAGCAGGCATGACACGACTTGAATACGCTCACAAGACAAATAATTATAAAGGGATGGTTGCTCAAACTGCAAAAGTATGGGAAAAGCCAAGGAGGGTTCGACCATATCAGGATTTGGAAGTTATGTTAAGGTATAAAGAATGGAGGACTCAAAGGGTTAATGACAGTATATTTCAGGGAATTCAAGAAAGTACTAGCTCATCAGTTCAACCTGCTAGGAGCATGCCATTTGCATTGGAAAGCTCAAACATGATCGAGAATTGGACTTGAAGAAATATGAGAAGGGAATTAGTGACCTTATAGAAGAAATAACTATGGCGAAGCTATAAGTGAACATGCATGAAGGAGAAGGAAAATAAAAAGATCTCATAGAACAGAACAAGAAAATCAGTCGAGACTTGAAAGAGTTGTAAGAGATCCACGACAGTTACAAAGCGAAGCAAAAAGGAGGAACGAGCAAGGTAGTGCAGAACCTGTCAGGGAAATTGGATGATATGATGAAAGAAAGGAATAACTATAAGAAGATGTACGAGAAGAAGTCCCGAGAAAGCAAATAATCAAGTAACAAGGCCAAGAAGAAGCTAGAAGAAGAGCAAGCCCGAAACTTTGAATTGTCTGCCCAAGTGTCATAATTGGAGCAAATGGTTATAAAGTAACACAATGAAGATAAAGTTCATACGGAACAAGAGAATGAAGGGCTACAGAAAAAGATTTTAGAATTAGAGAATACATTGCAAGGCTTGAAGGAAAAGCTCGTAGCTTACGAGGGAGCGCTACACCAAGAAAGTGGAGCTTGAAAAGGTAGATATGAAGCGGTACAATGCACCATTCAAAGCCAAAATGATGAATTGGTAAACTTTAAGAAACAAGTCAGGAGTGTTGCTTTATAAGTGCAGATATTGTCAAGACAAGCCACGAGTCTGTTGGAACAACCAGATATCGAGCAAGATCATGTAGAAGTCATTACCCGTCTGCTACATGAATTAGTCAATCTGGGAGTTAGGGCTAGCTATTTTCTGTAGAATAAATTGTCTTTTTCCTTGTATTTGGACCTTCTAACAAACGAATGTTTCCAAAAGACTAGTTCTTGAATTCGATGCCTTTTTGCATTCATGCATTCATACATTTATACATGCTTGCACTTACATTACATTTTATTTTGCAAAATAAATGGTTTAATAAAGAGAGGTTTTATAGCAGTTTATTTTTAAACCGCAATCATACCATATTCTTACAGAACCCACTTGTGCTATAAAGCCATGGTTGTTGAGGATCGACTTACCAGTTTGGAGAATGATCGAGTGGAAATGCAAAACCGTTTCGATAGAATGGAGCAATCTATGAAGGACTATGTCACTCATATTCAGAGAGAGATCATCAATCAGCTAACTCCTCTATTAGGGCCAAAAGAGTTAGGAAAAGCCAAAGTACACGAGGGTGCTTCCAACGATGTAAATGATCAAGTAGAAACCACATCTCACATAAGGGTGCAGCCCAAAGGACCTCCACCTACGAAGAAGGTTAAAAACAATGTAGCAGGAGCAACGTCTAGCCACCCGATACATATTTGAGCAAATTTTGGAAGTAGTGAAGAGGTTCCCGGTCTGAATACTCTGAATGAGATAGAGAAAATTTGCACTGAGATTGAAAAGAAGTATGAGGAATGTTGTAAAGCTTTAGAAGACCGTTTGTTGGAAATGCAGAAAATGAATGAAACAGGACCTATTGCAGTTGAAATATGCTTAGTAGCTGATCTGATTCTTCCTCCAAAGTTCAAAGTTCTAGATTTCGAGAAGTACGATAGGACTGCCTGCCCAAGGGCCCACCTTACGATGTATTGTCAAAAGATGGTTGCACACTTAAAAGATGAAAAGCTGCTGATACATTATTTTCAGGACAGTTTGACTTGTTCAGCAGCACGGTGGTACACACAGTTGAGTCGCATAAACATTCAGTCATGGAAAGATCTCTCTGGGGCTTTTGTAGAACATTATAAGAATGTGACAAAAATGGTCTCCAGTCGTGTCATGTTGCAGGGCATGGAACAGAGAAGTAATGAAACACTCCGTCAGTATGCCCAGAGATGTAGAGATATAGCGGCCCAAGTGCAGCCTCTGTTGATGGAAAGTGAAGGACTTTAAGAGGTCCACTTTTTGAAAGATTTATCTGTAACGCTATGCAAAATTTTGTCAATATAGTAATGACTGGGGAACTGATTGAAGCAACAATTAAAAGTGGTAGGATCAAGAGTGGGGAAAGTTCTCGTAAGAACTACAAGAGAAATGACAGTGAAATGAACAACGCAAGTACATATAAGGCTCTTAAGAATGTTACCATTACTTCACCTGGTGCAGCATCGGGAAATTCACAGGGCTCGAACAAGAAAGATTCTCGTAGCCCAAGAAATGACAAGATAAATTTCACACTGATACTGATGTCGTATGTTAAATTGTACCCACAGCTGTATGAAGCAGATTTGGTGAGACCATATTATTTGACCCCTCTGCAGCCTCCTTACCCCCATGGTACAAACCTGATGCTCATTACGAATTCCATGCTGAAACACCGAGGTATACAATTGAGATCTGTACGACATTTAAAAAAGTGGTCCAAAATCTAATTAACAATGGGATTTTAAAGTTTGACGAGCCTAGTATTACGGCGAATCCATTACCGAGCCACGGTGGGCGAGGAGTGAATGTCACAAAAGAAGGTGATGAAGCAAAACGACTAAAGGTAGATGTGTCAGAAGTCAGATCTCTGTTGAAGTGGGTATTTAAATAGTTGTACAATTCTGGGATGATCGAGATAGGCATGAAAGTGGAGAAAGAAGTACAGTCTGATGTGTACTGTGAGTATCATCAAGAACATGATCATGAGATTCAACATTGCTCAGAGTTTAGAAGTTTGCTACAAAAGATGATGAATAATAAAGAAATAAAGTTCTTCGAGAAGACATGAGAGAGGAAGGAAGTGGAGGTATGTACTTCCGAGTCTTTTGGAGTCAAATATGGGATACACAAGCCTTTGGTTGTTTCTGTCAAACCCAAGGTTGGAAGCCTGTCAAACGTGAAACTAAAATGAGTTTTAAGTAAAAGAAAAAGGTTGCATGATAATTTAAAAAGGGAGAGAAGATTATACACATGGCATGTAATGGTTATGCCATGAAGGAAGAAATTAGGACACATGGAATTATAGTTCTCATGAGTCATATTCTTCCTTAGGGAGAGGACCGAAACCAAGAAAGAAAGAAAGAGAGAGTTCTTGTGTTTAACCCTGGAGAGTTAGAGAGAATTAGAACTCGGTCAATTAAATCCTTGCATTTGAACGATTACAAACAGATAATTTGGGTAAGTATTCTTGTTACAATTTTGTGTTAGTTCGTCATTTAGAAAATTGCATGCATGTATTCGTGTTTGAATTAAGTTTGGAAGTTTTCTAGTTAGAAATTGTTGATGTGCTGAAATCTTTCTTGAATGATTGAATGTTTTAAGCTTTTAGATTGAACATTCGAATGATACATACATACATACATACATACATACATACATACATACATACATACATACATACATACATACATACATACATATGTGTATATATATTAAAGAGGCTTGCTTCAATGCATGTTAATTTGTGAATTGCCTTTGGTTAGAGGGGGCTGTTTTGGAGTATAAAGCAAGGCTAAATGGTCCAATTATGTATGTGGAAACACTGCCCAGATTTGGTGTGTGTATGTTCGAAATTGAGCTGTTTTGATTGAGTAGATATAAGTATATATTAGACTGCCCTGTTTTGCACTTGATCATGATGTTGAAAACTGTTTTGTGGATTTTTTTAAGATGAAGGAAAGATTAGTATATGACTAGATTGAGGTTCATTATGTAGCCATGTTTGAATCTTAGTTTGGGAAGTTTGGTTGGTTATAAACCCCCCTAAGGGACTGTTTTGAACAAACAATTGAAAACAAATACAAGCTGCCATGCATCTAGGAAAGTTTAAGGACTAAATAATTGAATTAAAATCATAGGAAGCTGATTGATACATGTTTATATATGTGCACATATTTAAAAGCTGCCCCTATTCGAACATAAATGTAAATGTAAGACAATTTTGATAAATAGATGCATTGTTTGGATTGTACAGGATTTGTAGTTTATTTGAATTAATAAATGTGTGTGTTTATGTGAAAAAGTGAGAGTACAAAAATATTTTGTAACAAAATAGGGACAGTTTTGGGCTGCTTTGAACACATGATTGACTGAATATGAAGCAGAAAATGTTTTTTGAATAGATTTGAACATTTATGGACTGTTCTGTAATTTTAATTTGGGTGTACCAATTTAGTGGACTGTTTTGGTTAAAATGATCATAAAAGACTGTTTTATGATGTCAATTGGTGTGTAAATATTTTGACTAAGCAGAATTGTTTAGATCGAAAGTAAATGGACATATTTGAATAATTAAATGTGTACAAGTGTGAACTGCTTTGTTTGGTATATTTGAGTGATCTAATGTGTTTGAGTAAGCTTCCTTGCTTGGTATATATTTAAAAGATTAAATTGATTCTAATATATAGTTATATTTTGTTATACTTAGACCAAGAAGAAGCTAGAAAGGAATTAGATATGTAGCAAGTTTTGGTTAAGGATTCGGGTATCCTATAACTTCAGGATATAAGGTGAGTGTAGTTTAAAGCCTCAGAATAGATTAAAAGCTATTCCAAGAAATTTGTTACTTAATTTGTTTGTTTGTTATATAAATTATACAATGACGAGCTAAGCTTGGAAGCCAAGGTATGTTGTTTAATGAACAAGTATGCTATGATATGTATGGACTAATTAAATCATGTTAGAAATGAAGCATGTTTTGGTAACAGAGATTTACGTATAAGTAGATGAAAATCTGATTTGATGTGTTAGCTTAAGTGATCTTTGATTTTTGATCATGAAAGAAACGTATATGTATATATATATATATGCAAGTACTATAAGATGAACCATTTGAATTGCTATTTCGAAATTCAGTAAAGGAACAATACTCGAATCAGCAGTTATGTTACATGAAGTAACTCATAATCAGTGTTACCTGAATATGAAACTAAGTTGAATCCGATCTGATCAGATAAGAAATATATGTAGCCTTGGTCTCAAGTCGATCTTAGGTATAGTTGGCATGACATAGAGTCCATAGAGCTCTTGTGTTTCGGGAGGACTACGGTCCTTATATTGGCGACAGTAGGAGGGAAGTTTGTGGTCACTTGGCAACAGTAAGAGGGTTTGACCAGTACCTTGGGTACCTTTCTTTTTTTGTTGGCGACAGTTGGTTGGGGATTCGAGTACCTAGGCTGATGTTTGATTTCAAGGCTATGTTAAGATATCATAATGAAACCCAAATAAATGAATTAAATTGATACCTTATAAGACAAGTAATGATATGCCATTCTATGATAAAGATAAAATAATGAAATTTGTAAATTATACAAATGGACTATGTATGATGGATCATGAGAAAAGTATTTATGTCATATAAAACAACGTTCTATAATTATAAGACAAGTAACCAATGTGAGATACTATGCTTGTTAATTTTGGTGATAAGTATATAGGCACTTAGACAATATGTATGCAAAATGCATTTAGATACTCTTTGATTATGTGTATTTATAATTTTTTCTTGAGTAGCTATCACTTGTATGAATGGCCTGTTATGCCCTTTTTATTTCTTGATTGGGTGAGCTTAATTTAATATGGTAATCAAATAGATACTTGGTTGCTAAGTTAAGTCTCAAGAGTTAATCGAATATTTGTTTGTTGGATAAGGTTGATAAGTTCGATAATTACATGGTTGTTTAATAATATTATATGTATAATGGTATTTGGTAAGCAAATCATGCTTAAATTTTTAATGTGTTATGATACGAAACAGTGAGAACTGATTTGGATTATATATGTATAAATCTTGTATATCTTCTTGTTTCAGGGTGCAAGCCTTGAATACGGATAAAATAAAATGTTATGCATCGTGATTAGTTGGTGTGAGATCAATATAGGCTTAATGATTAGGTGTTATCAATTTAAAGACAAATGCTTGTTTGAGATAGAATCACGAATGCTCTTGTTGTCGGATTGTTTATGCCCTAAGGAATAATTGGTTCCTATATGTATCTTAGGTATTACTTGTTGAATGTTTAGATTCATTTGACAAACTATGCATGTTTGTGTATGATTTAATCGATATTAATAAAGTCTTAAATTTTAAGTGATTTGAACATTAACTTGTGCCTCAAGCTAAACCCCATACTATTCGAATGCTTTCTTAAGCACTAAGTTAGACCATATAATCATGTGATAGGTTAAATGCTTATATTGATATGGATTAAAATATATGTTTCTTGGTTTTTCCTAGTCGAATGGGTTACTTCAAGTAACTAGTACCTTGTTTTAGCTTGGGTTTATCATGACCACCCATGGAGTAATCTCACATGTTTAGTATGTTAAGTTTAATTAAAGAACGATTTTAATTAGAATGGTAAACATGTTTGAGTAAGAGGATGTCTTGAAGATTTTTAATACAGGATAAATTATTTGAAGATACAAGTTTATATTAATAAGCCTAAAGGTTGTATTGAGTAAATACAAGCACTAAAAGAAACTGTTTTGCTGGAAATGAAGTCCTTGTGGACTGATTTAATCTTGTAATTGTGTGTGTAACTAAAAGAAACTGTTTTTCTGGAAATGAAGTCCTTGTGGACTGAATTAATCTAGTAATTGTAAGTGTATGTAAAAAGGATTGTTTTGCAGAAAATATAGTCTCAATGGACCAGTTAAATCCTTTAATTGTGTGTGCATGTAAATGGAATTATTTTGCTGGAATTAAAGACTTAATGAACCGGTTTGATTGAATATGTGTACATGTAAATGAGTATGTCTTGCTATATTCAAATGTATATACATGTTTAAGCACTGTTTTGAATTAAATTGAATACATGACTTGAACCTATAAAACATGTAAATAGGAGTATGAGTCTGATGGAAAATATAGAGATAATGTCATATAAAGGATTCTAAATATTCTATGTTTATGGTATATTTGATGTTTCAAGGGACATGTATGATAGAATTAAAATAACTTATGTATCAAGTATCTATGATTAAAAGATTCCTTGATTGGATAGGATAATAAATATATAAGTTGATTGAATAAGTCACGAAGAAGTCTTGCATGACAAGTAACCATTGTCTAAATATAATTTGAGCATAAGTGGAATAAGGATTAGGGCTACCTTAGAAAGCTTGCGGCTATAATAGCTTGAAGTCGATCAATTTGTTATGACACTTGAAATCAATACACTGTAAGATTGGATAGTACGAACCCTATGATTTGTAAAGGATCATGTCTAGACAAGCTTATACTCATCTAAATTCGTTGTCTTTAAGAGAGAATAGAGATTTGATACATGTCTTGTTTAATCGAATTACCTCGGTAAGCAATTCAATTACTTACTCTATTCTCTCATTACATTTCAGGGTAAATGGGCTTACGGATTTTCTCCTGAGCTTGGACGGGATTGCAAGGATCCGAGTAGGATACAAATTAGTATCTTTAGAACTCCTAGATGGTGGCACATATTATTTAAATTGCATAGTGCTTATCGATTCTCTCTTTGGTATATTTAAGTGTATAAGTTTATTCATTAATCAAGTGTTGTAATGGGCCCTAATTATTTCATGGTTGATGTTTTCTCTATAAGCTATGTTGAATATGTGTTTGTATGGTTTGCTTAAAGAACTTATATGCTGCTTAGGTTGTTAAAATGTTTAGATGCTATAAGTGAAATTGGGCTAATAAATAACTAATTCTTATAATATGACAATTCATAAAAAGAAGCACATTTCGTGTAATTGGTATGGTAGATAGAATAAGATGTTGATAACATGATAATAATTTTAGTGTAAGGTTTTGCCATGGTAGTTGTGATTAGATAAGTATGGTAGGCTACTCTAAACCTAGTACTAGAATGTACTATCGTATTTTTAGTAAATGAACAAATATTGTCTCCTGTTTGCTAATGGACTTATTTGTGTTTGGTGTGAACATCGAATGAATTTACTGGTGATTAAGTATAGTTAAGCTTGTATACAAACATTGTTACCAAAATTAGTTGTTTGATTGTGAAATGTGATGATTGATAAAATTACTAGATAGTGGGTTCTAAGTTGTTCAAATAATCACTTGCAAGTTAAGCCATGCATAAACCTTGAATGTTTTGTTAAAGGTGCATGTTAGTGATGGTATGTATGGCTTGGTTGAATCCTTGGATGGTAATTCTTGTTATGAAATAGTTTAACATGTCAATAAGATTATAAAGCATGAATCTTTGTTTCTGGTGTGTTCTCATTCATAAATAGATAAGACCTTAATTGATGATTGGCATATGCTGATACCCGAGGCATGATTAAAATAGTACTCGAATCAAAAGAGATATCATGTGTTAATAGAAATTTATTTGCTTTAAACTTGGTGACTTGAATAGCATGTTAGTCAAAAGATATGTGATAAATTTATAAATTTGAGTGCTAAGTATGTCATGTAAATGGCTTGCTTGATAAAGAAAAAAATTAATTTACCCTGATTTTTTGGACAAGTCTATTCTAAAGCTAGACCAAATTTCATAATTTGGTCACATAATTTATGGAATGTGTTTTTGGTAACATCTTTAATTTCGGTTTTCTCCTAAACCAAGTTGAGGGTGTTACATAAAAAGGGGAGGAAAAAAGAAGAAAAAAGAAAAAGGAAAGAAAAAAAAGAAAAGAAGAAAAGAAAAAGAAGGAAAAAAGAGGAAAAAAACAAATAAGGTGAAAACTTGAAAGGGCGCCTTGAGAAAAAGAAAAAAGAAAAATCGAGGTGAAAACTCGAAAGGCACCTTGAGAAAAAAGAAAAAATCAAAGTGAAAACCCGAAAGGGCGCTTTGAGAAAAGCAGCCTAAAGTGAAAACTCGGAAGGGCGCTTTAGAGCAAATGGCCAGTAACGTAGAAAGGGGGTTCTGAAGGCCAAACCTGAATATGAGATGAGATACCAAAGGAAATGAGAATTAACAAAGAAGCATAAAAAAGAAGCACCAAATGGATCCCTAAAGAGAGAAAGCTAATTGATTAATCTCAATGAATCACAGTTCATGCATCATATAGAAAATTAGGGTCATACTAACCCTTCAAACACTTTAGTTTGTTTTGACAAGAAACTGATGAAAAGGAAAGAACTCCTAATGAGAAGAGTTCACCCAGAAAAGAAAGAATTCCTAATAAGAAGAGTTTGCCCAGCGAAGAAAGAATTCCTGCTAAGAAGAGTTCGCCTAGCGAAGAAAGAGCTCCTAATGTGAAGAGTTCGCCCAGCAAAGCTAGAGCTCCTAATGTGAAGAGTTTACCTAGCGAAGATAGAGATTCTAATGTGAAGAGTTCAACCTATAGAAGAAAGAATTCCTAATGAGAAGAGTTCACCCAGCGAAGATAGAGTTCCTAATGAGAAGAGTTCGTCCAGTGAAGATAGAGTTCTTAATGAGAAGAGCCAGTTCAGACCCTACGGTTACCCTTGACAAGAGGATTGGGAGGTTCCAAATAAGAAGAACTTGTTCAAACTTCTAGATGGGAAGAAGGAAAGAAAGTTTGTGAGAATAAGACCTTGCAGCTCAGAGCAACACCTGACAAGTTTGGACAAAATCGTGTCTTTTCAATCTTTGCCACATTCCTATTCCACAACAATGAGCAAAGAGGGGCAATTATAGTACCCTAATTTTGTCCGAGTATATATATAATTCACTATAAATATAGCTAAAAGACAAATAAGAGAATAAAAACTATAAATATACAAATAAATAAATAAATAAATAAATAAAGTCAGCTTATAAATAAAAGTCCATTCAATATCCATTTTACATAAAAGTCTCATTATATCCTAAAAGCCCAAAATACAAATTCAAGCCCAATATACATTTTCCCACCCAGATCTGCCAAAAAACAGATAAAAGAGCCCAAACTAGCACACATGTGCTTTCTCAGCCTGCCAAAAGTGCCACATGGTGAGCTCTCATTGGCTGGAACCAATTTTACGCGAATTCAACCCGCGCTGACATCACCCACATCAGCAGCTATAAATAGCCTGAATGAGAGAAAAAAAACAGCCATTATTGTGCAATCATTATGGGAGTTAATCAATGAGAGAAAAAAGCCAAACTGAGAAGTTACCAGAATTTGAAAGGCCACCGAAGCTTGGAAAGTCGCTAGAGATTGTTGTTGAAACTCATCTATCACCGTCGGAAGGTATATCCCAACCTCTTCTTTTATTTTCCTTACACAAAAACACAAACACATTAGATCTAAGCTTCTAAAACCCTAAAAACAATAATCAAAATAGATCTAAAAATATAGCAGCCCTAAATCTAAGTCAAAAATCATATTCGAAATAGCATTGAGACTTATCTAGTTGTTATCGAGGATTGGTCCGGAGATCAGACGAATTAGGTTTTCTGGAGGAGTTGAAAATGATAGGAAATAGTCATGGTCGGGTAGTTTTAGGGGGAAGTTGGGTGGTTCTAATGAACCATGTAGATTTAGGTGGCTTAGGGTGGAAAATCGAGCTTTTCGGAGGATTTAGGAAATTTTAAGGTTCTAGCAAAGCGGTGGAAAATTGTCTTACGGTGGCCGGCTAAAACCAGGTGGTGGTCAGAGGTAGCAGAGTTGATCGGAGTTTTGAAGGGGATGACCAGAGACGACAGCCGGTGGTGGTCGGCGCACCTCCGGCGGCCAGTGAACAGGCCGATGAAGGTTGGTTGTGGTGGTGATAGATCATGGTTGTTGTGTGTTTTGATAAAATAAACAAAAAGACATGTTAGTAAAAATAATAAAAAATGCAATAACAAAACACAACTAACACCAATTGCCAATCCTCAGCAACAGTGCCAAAAACTTGTTTCATGTTTTGAGTGCTACGCAAATAGTGCAAGTGAACACGTCGCAAGTAATAAATGATAAGTATCGAGTATCGCCTCCTCAAGGACTGGCTTGGGCCACTTTGCTTAAGTTACTACACTGTAAAAGAAATAATAGTGAAGGTGATAAATTTCAAGTAAAATAAACTAAACAAAATAAAGTAAATAGCAATGAGTAATCGATTTAAGAGAGTAGACTGAGTTATCGTGATTAGTGGTATGATTGTCGGATGGATCATCGTAGTAATTGGTTGCTGAAGCAATGCAATTTTCTTGGCAATTAGAACCAGTTGAATTGCTTGTGCAATTATAATTGTCGCGGCAACTAGAATGGTGCGATTGCCTTGGCAACTGGGCGACTCCCTTCAAAGCTCGGATAAGCGATCTTCAATGGTTTCTTGTTATCCCTAACTCGAAACACTGGTCAATTGTGCATGCATTGGTGATACATCCCTGCGTTAACCATGGGTGAACAACAAACGATCTTGCGCTCCTCTTAGCCATTGAAATCCGTAACTTATTCCTAAGTCAGATTAGTCTTCACCAACGATCGTTTGAATGAAAACCATGCTCATTCGTATCTTGAATCTAACTCTCTGGATATTAGATAAATGGATGAATTCATGAGATCCTCTCTCAATTCACTCGCAATCAAATTAAGAACCAAGAATGAACAAACTTTGAATTAAATTGCAATCAAGAACCTAAACAATCTAAACGTTTATCAAAACCACAAACCCAAATAACCCCAGCCAATTTACATTAGTTCATGGCTGGGTAAAGAAGAAATAACAAGGAAAATAACCCAAACATGGTGGGATTTCAAAATAAAAATAAACTGGAGATGAAACTCCTTTGGTGCGTGAATCTCTTTGGCTCGATCTCCCTCAAAATCGACTCTCTCTTGTGTTGTTGCTACAATCTCTTTATATAAATGAAGAATAAGAGTTTGAATGTGTTGAAATCCATAGGGAAATTATCTTTATCCAGTTGTGTATTTGAATTTAAATATGAAGAATTATCCTATGTGATAAGAATAAGAGATAATTCTTGGGAAAATATAAATAAATTCTATTTAATTGTAAAATAGAACAATTATCCACTTTTATCTCTCTTTATCTTCTGTCTTTATATACAGTAAATTCCCATTTGAATTTGGGCTTTATCTTCTACGATCTGGATAATCCTGCGAATAATGTTGTATTTATCTAGTTTATTCCCAATATAACATGGCAATCAGCGTCGGTAATGCCTTCAGTATTCTCTCTAATTGCCACAGCAATCCCTACTTGCCTCGGCAATCTTGTCTTGCACAAAATAAGCAAACCAGCAGCGATTTTTCCACAAAAACCAACAAAATGTAATACCAAGCTCATTGACCAAGAAAACTAGGAAACTATGCATGAATGCCTATAAATGCAACTAAAATGAGTCTAAGTATAACAATAATATGAGTAAAAAGGGCAAGAAAAATAGTACTTTTATACACTTATCACCCCCCAAACTCGAACTATTGCTTGTCCTCAAGCAATGCAAAACACTAACAATCATCTGCCAAGGCTTTTACCACGAAAAACATGATTCTTACCTTACTTCAATCGTCATAAGTATGGTGCAAAGAATTGATTACCTTCAGATCATTAGAAAGCACAAAGGATTACTCAAAATTAAATTATAATGCTAGTGAAAATGTCTGTGCAGCGTTGTGTACATGTCAATCAACAGGATTTCATGCAAACAGTAGGTTCTATTATTTACTTGTTAGGGCAATTAATTCTACTAGAGCCAGTTTTAGGCACCTCTAGCAAAGCAATTTCTTTTTAGATTAAATCAACTAGAGCCGGAGAGGCACCTCTAGTGATTCTCAATGCACGACAACTAGAGCCAGATTGGTTACCTCTAGTAAAAAAATTATCTTAATTCAATTTTTATTTCATTTAAGCTAGAGCTAGTTAGGCACCTCTAGCTTACTTTACCCAATTTTAATAACCTAAAATTCACTGGGTCTCCCCCAAATCAACAAGTCACAACAGTGTCAATATAAGTAGCATCATAGCAAAATCCCAAGTAAACTCCATGCTAATCCTAAAATCTAAAATTTTCTCGTCTAAGCGCAATGGCAAACTCATCATAGGATATCACAACAGGTTTTAGCAGTTTTATCAGGTAACTGTCATGGCAAGTAATATACGCAAACTAACTTGAGCCAATAAAATGAATGCAAACTAACATGAGACAAACAAAAACAAAACCCCCCAAACTCGAGAGAAGCATTATCCCCAATGCATGCAAAATTAAACAAATGAAAAGAAAAATGAAATGCAAATGAGTTAGTCGGAGAGGTCGTCACCTCGAATTCGTAGTGTCCCTAAGCCATTTGCTTGAGGCGTATGCTGCCTCACCTTGTTGGTGGTGGTGGAGATGGTGTATGGTCATTATCCACAATTTCCTCTACCTTCTCAACTGGTTCACCCTCCTTGATTGTGTCAAGTGGTAAAGTTTCATGCTTTGATGTTGTCTTTGAAGGCACATCCGGAGGTGGAGAATTCAATGGTGCAGAGGTAGTGTCTTTGAAATCTGAAAAATCAGGACAAAAGTCAATACATTGCGGATATTGAGCTGATTTTTTTTACCTTTGTGCGTGATTGGGGTCGCCGCGACAATGCCACTCGTAACTGGCACAGAATTGCCAGCTACAATTGCTAGGGCAAGAAACTTGGTAGGGAACCTTGGAAGGATTACTGGAATTCATATTATCTTCCAATATGACGAGTTATCGTGATTAGTGGTATGATTGTTGGATGGATCGTCGTAGTAATTGGTTGCTGAAGCAATGCAATTTTCTTGGCGATTAGAACCAGTTGAATTGCTTGTTGCCGCGGCAACTGGAATGGTGCGATTGCCTTGGCAAATGAGCGACTCCCTTCAAATCTTGGAGAAGCGTTCTTCAACTGTTTCTTGTTATCCCTAACTCAAAACACTAGTCAATTGTGCATGCCTTGGTGATACTTCCTTGCGTTAACCATGGGTGAACAACAAACGATCTTGTGTTCCTCTTAGCCGTTGAAATCCGCAACTTATTCCTAAGTCGGATTAGTCTTCACCAACGATCGTTTGAATGAAAACCATGCTCATTCATTTCTTGAATCTAACTCTCCGGATATTAGATAAATGGATTAATTCACGAGATCATCTCCCAATTCACTCGCAATCAAATTAAGAACCAAGAACGAACAAACTTTGAATTAAATTTCAATCAAGAACATAAACAATCTAAATGTTTATCAAAACCACAAACTCAAATAACCCTATCCAATTTACATTAGTTCATGGCTGGGTAAAGAAGAAATAACAAGGAAAATAACCCAAACATGGTGGGATTTCAAAATAGAAATAAATTGGAGATGAAACTCCTTCGATGCGTGAATCCCTTTGGCTCGATCTCCCTCAAAATTGACTATCTCTTGTGTTGTTGCTGCGATCTCTTTATATAGATGAAGAAGAAGAGTTTGAATGCATTGAAATCCATGGGGAAATTATCTTTATCCAGCTGTGTATTTGAATTTAATATGGAGAATTATCTTATGTGATAAGGATAAGAATAAGAGATAATTCTTGGGAAAATACAAATAAATTCTATTTAATTACAAAATAGAATAATTATCCTCTTTTATCTCTCTTTATCTTCTATCTTTAACTGTAGTAAATTCCTATTTGAATCTGGGTTTTATCTTCTACGATCTGGATAATCCTGCGGATAATGTTGTATTTATCTAGTTTATTCCCGATGTGACGTGGCAATCAGCGTTGGTAATGCCTTCAGTATTCTTCTTAATTGCCACAACAATCCCTACTTGCCTCGGCAATCTTGTCCTACACAAAATAAGCAAACCAGCAGCAATTTTCCACAAAACCAACAAAATGTAATATCAAGCTCATTGACCAAGAAAATTAGGAAACTATGCATGAATGCCTATCAATGCAACTAAAATGGGCCTAAATCTAACAATAATATGAGTAAAAATGGCAAGAAAAATAGTACTTTTATACACTTATCAATGGTGACGAGGTTGGAAGAACTCGGTTTGAGTTTATAATGTTTTTAGGGTTTTGATCGACAAAAACATGAAAATGAAGATAGTTTATTGTTTATATGGATCAAATGATAAAAAGAGGAAGAACACGAGATGAACTAGGGTTAAATATAGGGATTTTGATCGAAAATGTTCAAGGGTTCTAGGTTTTAGCTGTTAAAGGTTGAGAGAGTTTTGAGAGAAAATAAGGAAAGAGAGAGAAGGGGGTTAGCAGAAATGGCCGGGCTGACTCAGTTTTGGGGTTTAAATACCCTGAGTCAAACGGTGCCATTTTGGCACCGAGTTAACTCGACCCGCGCGGATAATTCAGGTCGGGCCACAGGATCCGTGCCCTACTCTATAGGGGTTTAAAGTTTGGCTTTAAATGTTGTCTTTCTTTGCAATTTGGTCACCTGAGACTTGTAATTTGGCACCCATATTTCAATAATAGCTCAATTTAGTCATGTTTTCTATATTAATTAATTTATTTAGTTTGTTTAATTAATTGTTTTAATTATGTGTATGTTTGCATATTTAAAATGAGCATATAGTATATTTGTTAGGTTATTTTAATCACTTAGTTAAAATAATTAGAGCCTTTAAACTTAGGTTCTTTAATTAAATCAAATAATTCAAATAGGTGAGATAATTTTAGAAAATAAATGATTATTAAATGGAAACTTTAATGTCTGAAGTTTATTAGTGTCTCATTGTAATAAGATGTTAATCAAAGGGGGCATTTTGGTAGAGCATTTAATATTTCATTTGAACTTAGAACTTATAATCACACATAGTTAATTTAATTAAAATTAAAATTAGGATTAGGTTTAAATAGTTAGAATCATTAAACAATTAGGAATATTATTGATTTAGGGCTTAATATGAATAGTGATCAAGCATTTGGGTGTTATTACATAAACCCTAAATTCGATAGTATTCATAGATTTTTTAAAAATTTAATCAATTGGAATCCTAATTAGGTTTGAACTTAAAATTGACAAGAAAATAAATGGACATGTATTAAAAAAACATTTTGTGTTGAAATCCATTTTTGAATATAAATTGAAGTATCCTAAAGTAATTGGATGTTTCAAAATTTACATTCGTTTAAAATGTATTTTCTTACAAAAGGATATCTTCATTTCGAAATGAAATTCAATTAATGATTAAGGAATTAATTAAATTAAATTATCGTTCGAGATGTCAATATGTCACATGAAATTAATAAGGTACTGATAACAGGCGTTTATGGGTGTACTAATCCTTCCCCACACAAAATCGAATCCCGAACCCAAATTTAAGAAAATGAATCTTTTATTATTTTTATGGTGTCCGGTCTACTAAAGTGACCGGTGACGACTTCAAGTTGAGTTTCAAAAATGAATAAAAGGTAATCCGATTTAAAATAAAAACTCTAATTTCAAGACTAAATAAATTAAAATTAAAAAAATCTTATTTTTCAAAAGAATCAATCTAAGGCTATTTTGCGCATTCAGTTTAAAAATGGTCGCCGCAAAATGGCATCCAAAGCATCCATCGATTTCGATCGAACCAAAGAGTTGAAAGAATTCGATGACACAAAAGCCGGTGTTAAAGGACTCGTTGATGCCGGAGTACTTAACCTCCCCAAGATATTCGTTCGACCGACCAAGGACCTTGCCGCCGACGAATTGAATTCCAGCCGGAGAAACGATGTTGAAGTTCCGATCATAGACTTAAGCATCATCGGAGACGGTAGCCGGCGAAAGGAGATCGTTAACGAAGTGAGTATTGCATCAGAGGAATGGGGTTTCTGCCAAGTGATCAACCATGGGATCCCTACAAGTGTTTTGGATGAAATGATTGAAGGTACGTTTGTTTAACGAGCAAGATTCGGAGTTGAAGAAAGAGTTGTATAGCCGTGACAGAGAAAAGAAAGTGAAATTCAACACCAACTTTGATCTTTATGCTTCACAAACTGCTGATTGGAGGGACACTTTGATGCTTTCTTTCCTTGATTCTGATCCGGACCCTTCAGATATGGCAGAAATCTGCAGGTAACAAAGCTCTAATTCTCGTTTTTTCTGCTGATTATTAGGCAATTTACATTGATTTTTTCTGGTTTTATTTGTTTAAAATTGCAGACGATCAACAATTGAGTATATTAAACGTGTGAAAAGATTGGGAGAAACTTTGTTCGAGTTACTATCAGAGGCTCTCGGTCTTCGACCGGACCACCTTAGCTCGATCGGATGTTGTAAGGGGTGTACCTTACAGTCCCACTACTATCCGCCTTGCCCTCAGCCTGAACTCACATTAGGGATAAAGAAACATGCAGACGGGAGCATATTGACACTGCTTCTGCAGAACCATATCAGCGGCCTCCAAGTCCTTCACGAGGGAAAATGGTTCGATGTCCGCCCCACTCGAGGAGGCTTGGTCGTAAACATCGGAGATCTTCTTCAGGTTAGCATGGAATCATCACACTTGTTTTCCATTGAATTTTTCTACTTGAATTGCCTCTGATGTTTATATTGGCTGCTATCTTAGATTTTGTCAAATGATAAGTTCAAGAGTGTGAAGCATAGAGCAATTGCCAATCGTGCCGAAACACGAATTACGGTGCCATGCTTTTTCTCTGGACATGCTACCCTGCTCGATAAGACATTCGGACCGATCAAAGAGCTCGTCTAGGAGGCGAATCCTCCCGATACGAAGAATTCTTGCTGAAGGACTATGTTGCCAAATTTTTATCTAGCTCGCTTGGTAACAAGCCTCCTATAGATTACTACAAGCTGTGAAGCTTAAATGAATAGATACAGAGTATTTGTGGTTCGTATCTAGGGGTTGGTCATGGGTCGACTTTTTGCCCATCTACATTCCATTCGAAAATCAAAAACCTTCGCTCGAATATATTATTTGAAAATGTTTCATTCGACTTGAATTTTGAAAAAAAAAATCTGTTTTTTGAGCTGACGCATGTAAATAAGCTTTGTTAAGCAAAATAGGAAGAAAATGAAAAATAGAGAGGAAAATAAATGTCTAGAGAAATACTTATACTAACTATTATCTTAAGTTAGATCAAATATTTTTTAAAATAAATCTAAACTTACTTGACCTAATTTTATCCTTCATAAATCCGATCTAGCCTCGATTTTTTTTAAAATGATCCTAAAAAGTTAAAACAAGTAAAAGATCATTGTGATCAGATAATTTGATCATCCCTGATCGAAATATTATATGAGACTGTAAAGAAAAAAAACTAAACTTTATTTTAAGGTAAAAAAAGATATTGACTTTTCGTGCACTCTTGTGCTGGTTTTGTCAATCATCACCAAACATAAAGAAAAGGAAAATTAGAAGTTTCAAAGTCACATGCAAGCGGGGAAATTGGTTTAATATTGTGATTGGAAAAAATATTTTAAAAAATATAGTATTCCCTAAATTATTTTCGAATCTATTACATTTTCTATAATGTTTTTTAAGGTTGGTTAGCTTTCAATCCGACCTCATCAAAAATTTAAAAAATATGAAAGTTAACTGCTTTCAATCCAACCTCATGGAACAAAAAATAAAAAAAAATTATGAAAGCTACTAGCTTTCAATCCGACCTCATAGAACAAAAAATAATAAAAAAATATATGAAAGCACATTGCTTTCAATCCGACTTCATAAAACAAAATAATAAAAAATAATTTGAGGTCTTGTTGCTTGCAGTCCGACCTCATGCTTGTGGTAGGAGCACGACAGACGCATCAATGTGCAAGGGCGACAGACTTTATTTCAGTCTAAAAAAATAAGAACGTGCACTACTATTCTTGAAAATATAAATGGCTCACTGATCAAAAATATAATGGGCTAGCAATATGCATGTAATTTCACATGCATGGCAGACCCGGGTAAGACTGAAAAAATTGAAAGTGGTATTAAAAATATTTTATAAATATTTTAAATTGTGTAGGGGTATTGAATTTGAATTTTGAATGTTTTATTAATAGACTGTAGGGGTAAATAACGAGAAAAAAATTTGTATTGTTTTGTGTGTTGTATTTTTTTATTTTGTGTTATATTTTTATGTTAAATAAGTATGTAAGAAAGTCTGAAAAATTTTAGGTGAAGAAGGAGAAGAAGAAGAGAAGAGGAAAAAGAAATTTTGAAGAAATTTATAGTAAGTTGATTTTTACATTTTCTTTTGAATGTGTATATTGTTTGTTTATTTGTATTTGAAAATTCATAGCGATATATTACTACATTATGATAGTTTTGATTTCTATATTTTAACTTGAAAATGTAATTGTTTTTTAACGTGCAGAGACAATGAGCAACGTTTTTATGACTGTTATCCATTGCGATGGAGAAATTGTGAAAACTAATATCGGTGTCGTATTTGAATCGAAAAACACTACAAAGATGAGGTTTTCAAAAAACATTTCTCTTCGAGAGCTGAAGCATGACATAGAAAAATAGAAGTTGAGATTGTTCGTTTGCGATACCGGTGAAAGAGAAATGATGTTCCGGCAGTGCGGTTATGACTGTTATACATGCTTGAGTTGTTGAAAGACAAATAGAAGCTGAATCATGCTCTGCAATCATGATTCCAACATGTATATGGAAGTTCTTCTCAAATGGGTTTCGGCAGTGCGGTTGACAACTAGCCTTATAGGTTTGGAGACAGCTTTGTTGCACTGTTGGAAAGTGGGGCATTGAGTGCATTTCATCCATATGCCTGGACTTCGATGTTCCTGACTGTTGAGCCAACAGTTGATCTGAGTGTTGGCATTGACGTTGAAAATCTCCAAGGCCGATGGAGAGAAACACTTGCTGATTCTAGTGAAGTTGAAGAAAACGTAAATTCGGATTTGAGTGGTGATGAACCTGTTTTGGTGGTGATGAGTTTATTTCGGGAGGGGGTGACATTAAATGGTATGAACCTCCTGCTCACATGAACTTAATAGATTACGATTTGATAAGGGCACCTGAATACCCGATCATGCCACAAATATGTTCGGGATCCTATAATAAATTATCGGTTGGGATGCAATTTGCAGACAAGAAAGAAGCTATATTGGCAATTAAAGAGTATTCCATCAGAAAACATGTAGACTTCATTATTAAAGAATCCAGTCCGAGAACTCTGTTTGCAAAATGTGTTAAAATGGAGAAGATTGTACTTGGAAGATCCAAGTGTCTAAACTTTAGAAGAAAAATTGTTGGGAGATTACAAAGTACAATGGTCGTCACACTTGTTTACGAAATTCCATCAACCAAGACTACCGTAAATTAGACTCAAATGTAATAAGCAGACACGCGAAGATATTGGTTGGAGCAAATCCAAGGGTTACTGTTTCAACGATTATGGCATCTATTAAGCAAAATTTTGAGTATCAAATAGAATATGGTAAGGGTTGGTATGCAAGAGATAAAGCATTGAAAAAGGTGTACGGTAATTATGAAAAGTCGTACAATGAGCTACTAGCTTTATTGAACACAATGGCATTATTCGTTCCGGGGACCATAGTCAGGTATAAAACATTGGATGCATGCAACCGAAAAGGTGAACTTCTTCAAGGGAAGAAAATATTTAACAAATTATTTTGGGCGTTCAAGCCATGCATTTATGACTTTCCATATTGCAAATGTATGGTCCAAGTCGACGGCAGATGGTTGTACGGAAGATACAAACATGTACTGTTGATTGTCGTTACATAAGATGGTGATGGAAATATCTTTTTGATTGCCTTCGCAATTGTTGATAAAGAGTCGACGAATTCTTAGAATTTTTTTTTGAGTAATTTACGTAAGCATGTCATCCAATAAGATGGGGTTTGCTTTATTTCTGATAGAGCAGCGGGCATTTTAGCAATAATTGATTAACAGAATAGCGGATGGACACATCCACACGCCTATCCTGTGTACTGTGTACGCCATATTGGCAAGAACGTTATTGAAAGATAGAAAAAGTCCCACCTTCGCAGCGTAATTTTAGGCATGGGTATGTAATTTTCATTTTCTCATACTCGATTATTTATGTGTTATGACATTTGTCGATGCTAACAGCATATATTACGAACTAGGATATAAACTAATACGGCCAAATTTTGAGAGGAAGTTGGAAAATTTAGTCATGGAGTGTGGCAAAGATGTTTGGGTGTGGGCAAAACAATATAGAGAGGAAAGATAGACCCAATCGTATGATGAAGGATGACGATACGGGCAAATGACAACCAAACTTGTGGAGTGCATAAATAGTGTATTAAAAGGAACACGCCATCTCCCAATAGCAATCTTAGTGAGAGAGACGTACTATAGGTTGGCTAATGTTTGGTCCAATAAAGGGTCAGAAATCCAAGCTATGATAAATAGGGGACAAGTTTGGTCTCTCGATCTTGTGAGAAAAATGGAAAAGAACGTGAAGCCGGCAAGATCGATGGTTGTTCGCGGGTTTAACCTAAATGGACAGATTTTTAATGTTGTTGATTCTGTTCACAACAATGAAGGAAGGCACCGCCAAACATTTTGAGTCAGTTTTAGGTAAAAATGATGTGACTGTGGTGAGTTCTAGGCTTGGCGATATCCATGTAGGCATGCAACCGCAATATGTATGTCTAAAGAGGTTGACTCGTATAGCTTTATGGATGAATGCTTTAACCTGCACATGATAATAAATATGTGTATTACATATTGAAAACAATAATATTCAAATTCAAATTCATATGAAAACAATAATAGTCAAATGGTAACGTCGCGGTGGTCGTCGATCTCGTTGCGGTCTTTGAGGTGCATCATCATCATCTTCTTCTTCAACATCATCTTCATCGTCATCAATCATCAGAGGCATGGGAGGCGGTGTTGTAAACACATGGTCACTACTATGTGGTGAAAACGTAGGACTGCTAATCGACGTATACGTCATGAAATCTATGATCCCCTGATAGTCCATGTTTCCACCAAAGAACGAGTATATGGGTGACTGTGAATGATAAAAATCCGGTACGTATGCTTCATAGTCATTCGCAACCGAGCTCCCGCACACAGCTGGATAGTAAATGGGTGGCTACAGATGATAAAATCTATCATCTACTGGATTTGCAAACGAGCTCTCGCCCACAGCTAGATGGTAAATGGGTGGTTGTGGATGATAAAATCTACCATCCACTGGATTTGCTACCAAGCTCCCAGCCACTGTTGGATGTTCATACGTGGTTGGAGAAGTATCAGCATACATATTCAGTGTAACAGTTTCACTGTGGGATTCATCCCGCTTGACTCTGACTCGTTACACTCTTAGATGATTGACTACGACCACCATATTTTTTAGAATTACTCGGCATTGTTCTCGTTCTTCTGTAGTAGTCAAGTATGATCTTCTATTATTGCGATAGAAGAATATGTACTCTAAATTATCCGACTCCAAATCATTGGCTTGAATTGGAGAGCGAGGTAGCAACAGTTCACGTATGTTGTTCCACATATCAACATACTTGACATGCTTTATTTTCCATTCATGATGCCCCTAGCCGCGAAAGTCCACACAGTGTAATGTCATGATTCAGTGGATCTCTCAGAATGGGCTAGTGGAAGCCAAACTGCCTTAGGACCCTATCTCCGAACTGGTACTCCACAAAAGCAAAGTGGATCATCAGTGTAACTGCACACCAGAGATAGAAATCGCGCATCAATACTTTCGGTACATTTACGCGCCCACCGGTGTATGACCTCCAAATAAACTGCATAAATTAATTACATAAAAATAACATGTAAAAGTAACTTAATTCTGATACCTCATTTTTGCAAGATAAATCAATAGAAGCTCTAAACACTCTTACATTGTTGTGTGCTAACCCTGTGTGAGCTTTTTTCGCATTCCATCTACATACACATCCAAATAACAGTCATTTGATTATTTTTCAAATAAAATAAAAATATTTTAAAATTGAGTAAACTTAAACATCCAAATCAAAGTAAAAAATTACCTACTGACAAAAAGAAAATATCTCAAACTTCAAGTAACCGGTGTAAAAAATGGAAGTCGTTCCCATGCCCTAGCTTGCAATAGCAACAAATATCCAACAACTCCCCTTGCCTTCACACCATTATTATCTAATAGAGCGGCCTTGCACAACTCACGGTACAAGAACGCTAATATTGTTGATTCCCAACTATAATTTCCAGCTTTTAAAGGCGATGACAGATATAGTAGATACCCTGTGTGAACAAGATTGTCAGATTTATTCGGCATCAGTATTCCCCCAATGAGCTGTAAAATATAGGCTCGAATTGTACAATTAATATCTTGCGGTGTATTATTACGCCCGAGCTTGAATTCTCTCTGTAACCAGCTCAATTTAATACGAGATCCTCTCACATAGGTTCTAGTTAGAATCTTGTTGAGGTAATCATAGCAAAGCTTTGCAATTGAATCCTCTGTCTCCTTAACCAATGGACTCCCGTTTACCAGGACCCCGGTTAGCATCACCACGTCTCGAGAGTAATGGTACATTCTCCACACGGCATGTGAAACGTATGAGTCTCCGGTCTCCAACACTCAATTAGTGCGGTAATTAAACTGGGAATCAACTTGTAGCCACGAATAAATGTGGCATGATAGAATCTCGCATATTGCAACCATTAAATCATATCGGGGTGTGGGTCATTACTCCCTATACTTAGGTGATGTTTAAAGATTTCCTCGGTTGTCTGCATTAAATTAAAAATTTTGTTAATAATAACAAATAAGAGAATAAAATATTACTAATCTCAAATTAACTTCTTTAAAAAAATTTACCATATCATCAACCGCAACGCTATAGACGTGTCGATTTTGTAATCTCAACATAAGATTTGGATCGGTCATCCTTCTAACATAACTACATACATGACAACTAAGAAAATATTAGTAAAAACAATTATCACTAAATTTAATCGTAACTACTACCTTAAAATATTAATAAATATAAAATTTTTATGATGAAAAAAAAACTAACTTACTAGTTTGCAATTTGACACAAAAATATTCGAACTAAAACTTCTTCAAATATTTTTTCTTCTTCTTCTTCAAACAATTTCTTTACAAACTTTCTTTCACAATTTTTACATTCAACCCTATTTAACAACTCAAAATTCAAACCTCAACTACTCAACCCACTATCCAATCAATATAAATAACCTCATTCCCGAGCCGGTTCACATGTACCTATTTGCCAGCCTATTATTTTTTGGGGCAGTGAGCCATTCAGCATGGCAGTGATCAGCCTTACTTGCATAGGGCATGCATGACCCTGATTTTTTTCCAGCACTGCTTAAAGCTGAAATCACTGCCCGCTCACCCCGCCTGCCATGCCTGATCAGCCATGAGGTCGGACTGCTTTCAACGTGCCTTTCCTTTTTTTGTTGAGGTCAGATTGAAAGTTAGTAGCTTTCATAATTTTTTTATTTTTTGTTCCATGAGGTCGGATTGAAAGTAGTTAGCTTTCATGTTTTTTTTTATTTTTGATGATGTCGGATTGAAAGCTATCTGACCTTAAAAAACACTGTAGAAAAGTACAATATATTCGAAAATAATTTAGAGGATGCTATATTTTTCAAAATATTTTTCCAATCACAATATTGAACCAATTTTACCCATGCAAGCTACCAAATAGTTTTAAAATTGTCACGTCAAAATAAAAAATAAAGGGAAGATTACATATTTAGTACTCAGATATGCTTGTGTTACTGTTTTAGCACCCCAACTATTATTTTTGGCAAAATGTTGGCTAATGTAACGTTTTTATTCTATTTTGGGTACCCGGCCGTTAAAAACTAACGGAGATGATGACGTGACTTAGTATAATCACAATTTTAGTCCAAAATACTTTTATATATTATGGTTTAGTCCAAAATCCATCAATTTAAAACATCATATTAATTTTGATTGAATTTTGTCTCGTCCCTTTCTCACCCCCTTGTATTCTTGTCGGTATCCCTATCATGGAGTTTGGGTCCTCCAATGGACCCTGCATTAGTCCCCCATTGATCCGCAAATCCTAAAATTTTGGTCATCCCTAGCGTGTTTTTTAAAGTTCAAAACCCAAAAAAAAATGTTAGACTGGAAAAAGAAGAAAAATGAGGAATTTACAATTTTAATCTAAAAACTAAAATAATGTTTATATTGATATAATTTTAGACTAAATTTATTATATATGTTTTTGGACTAAAACTGTTATTAATCCAAGCCAAGTCACCATTTTTGTTAATTTTAAACGGCAGAGGTACCAAAACAGAACAAAAACGTAACGTTAGGTACCATTTTTGCCAAAAATAATAGTTAGGGCATTTTTGTTAATTTTAAACGGCAGAGATACCAAAACAAAACAAAAACGTAACGTTAGGTACCGTTTTTGCCAAAAATAATAGTTAGGGTACTAAAACAGAAACGTGGGCATAGTTAGGGTACTAAATATGTAATTTTCTCTAAAATAAATTACAACGAACGGTCTAAATGAAAAAGATGATGATATTTAAAAATTTAAAATCGAACAGTTTTATCTGTAAGATGTTTGCTTTGTCAAATGACTAAGAAAAAAATAAATATCACCTATAATCATCTCAATACTATTCAAAAATATAAAATAAGTTATAATGTTAAATGTGAAATTTACATTAATAATTTTTTATATATTATTTTTCAAAAACTTCGACTAATTGATTTTTTTATAAATCCAAAAGTTTTAATATCCTTCTTGAGTTAAGTAAAGATTAAACAAATAAAAGAAATTTATTCATTAATTAAAGGGAGTTGAATTATGTTCTGTTTTTTATATAAAAAAAATAAACATGAATCAAGTTCCACCGATCATATGATATGATCCATTTTATTTTTTAAGTATTAATGAATTGTTCATAAATATATATTATATCAGTATTTTATATATTTTCAGTTAAATTTAATCTAACGCATTTTATTAGTAATTTTTTTATATCATTACGAGAATCGGAATGAAAATTATATTTTTAGAGATCGAATTATGATTTGAGATGTATTCTTATGCTATTGGCATTAATCATATACTATATTTAATTTTTTATTAAATAAACAGGTACTATAGTTTAAAGATAAATGTCATGATTAGAATTTATATTATATATAATCTTTATTTAATATTAATCTTTAATATTTTTTTTGAATAGTCTAAAGGTGATTATAAAGTAATATTTGTTTATAAATATTTTTAACTTTTTGACAATGCGCATACATCTTGTAGGTAGAGCGATTTAACTCATGTCTCAACGAATGAATATCATCCATTTTTCTACTGTGACACTTCTTAGGTTCTTTTTTCAGTGTCTTTTATTTTTTTGAAAGGTAAATATTGTATGATTTTATATAATATTTTTCAGTGTCTGATGTGTTCCAATGGTTTTATCTATAATCTTTCTTATTTTTTATTAAGAAGAATGGTATTTATATTTTAAAACAAATATCAAAATTTGAATTTATAAAAGATAAAACAACATTATCGTTTACAATAAAATCACTTGGAGGGTTAATATTAATATTTTAAAATATTATTTAAACTATACCATTAGTTTACTTCACTTTTGAAGAGTTAATTAAATTATATAGTTATCAACCAATTATAAATTAATGTCAAACTGACTTTAGTTATAAAAGTTTACTCTTTATGATTGACACATATATTAGAGGGTATTTTTTTACCATTCTATTTAAATATAAGGTAATAAATGCCTAATTTTAAGAGAAAAAAAATTGATACACAGCCTGGGTAAACTAACGTTTACACGTGTTTTTCCAATTTAGGGGTTAGGGGTTTAGTTTAGGGTTAAAAGTTTAAGGGTTCAAGCTGTAGGGTTTAAAATTTAAAGTTAGAAATTAGAATTTAGGGCTTAAGGTATTAGGGTTAGGAATTTAGAATTTATATTTTATAAGATAAAAACACAGACTTGTGTAAAATTAATTTTATACAGTCTGCGTATCAAAATTTTACCCTAATTTTAAATCTAAATAGATTTACGAACACTTATAAATACTTTTGTTGAGGAGGCAAGGTTCTCGGCCAATCGAACTAAAATATTGGGGATGTAAATATTCCAGCATTAACAAGTCCCTTGACTACTCCTTAAATTTGAATTACATAGATATTATTTTTTGTTCGATAAATATAATTTTATTAAATAAAAAAATTGAGTTGTATGGCTCGTTAAAAATCTCTTTAATTTTAAATAAAAGAAAAAAAGTTAACACAACTAAAATAATACTATGAAATTCACAAAAACACCTAAAAGTAAAACAAAAGGACCAACACCTAACTGTTATAACAGACCTTACAATATAACCTGAAAACAAAACTAGCGGACATCACCCCGACAATAAACGCGACAATTATAAAGCAGCAAACACATGCAAGCACACCCGATCAGCAAGAACCATCACCAACGCAGCAACAAATCATCCAACAGACTCACAAAGCAACTGATACAGAATTTCGCAGCAACATAATCCCAATCATCCATGGAAAAATAGCACCAAGATCATAATCTTCTTACTGCGATAGATCCGCAACAACAAACCAACCATTTAAACATATAAATCTGAAAAGCTAGATATCTGAAAGCATTTAAAGTAACAAACAGACATAAATATTGTTGTCTCCATCTTTATTTCTAAATACTATTGGCGTAATGTTGTAAAACAACACACTCAATTTTCCCCTAGATTTGACAATGGAAACATGCACCGAAGTCAAAACTACTCCAATATTTTCCAACACAGCTTTGAAATTGTGTTGCTAACCACCTTCTGTCGGATTTCACATTACTTTCCAATTACACACATTTTGAACGTTGTAACAATAATTTCACTACCTACTTCCCGATTATTAGATGTCAATACTATTCATTTGTTGACAAATTTGAATATATATATATACCGATAATTTTGTATATATATTGAAAGTAATTACGTTATTCTTAGGTATCCAAGTCTTTGAGCAACTCTCATTGATCAGTACTGTAATTAGCAGAGAAAATGGCATCCCAAACCTCAATTGATCACGGCAGAACCAAAGAGATGAAAGAATTCGACACAAAAGCCGGTGTTAAGGGACTCGTTGATGCCGGAATACTTAACATCCCCGAGATTTTCATTCGACCGGCCGAGGACCTTGACTCCGAGGAACTGAATTCCAGCAAGAAAAGCATTGAAGTTCCGATCATTGATCTAAGCGACATCGGAGACGGTAACCGGCGTAAGGAGATCGTGAACGAAGTGAGGATAGCAGCAGGGGAATGGGGTTTTTTCCAAGTGATAAACCATGGGATCGCGTTAAGTGTTTTGGATGAAATGATCGAAGGGATACGTTTGTTCAATGAGCAAGATTTGGAGCTAAAAAAAGAAATGCATGGCCGTGACAGTGCAAAGCAAGTTCAATTCAGCTCTTTCGATCTTCATACATCGGAAACTGCTGATTGGAGAGACACATTGACATTGTCCCTTTCTCACCTCGGTTCCGATCCCGACCCTTCGGAAATGCCGGCGGTCTGCAGGTAACTAAGCACTGATCATGTTTCAATTATTACAAGAACATCGTTTTGACACTGGTTTTGTTTGTTCGATTCTGCAGACGATCAACGGTTGAGTATATTAAGCACATGAAAAGATTGGCGGAAACTCTGTTCGAGTTGCTATCGGAGGCTCTCGGTCTTCAACCGTACCACCTTGGCTCGATCGGATGCTCTAGAGGGTGTAGCATAGTGTCCCATTACTATCCAGCTTGTCCTCAGCCTGAACTCGCTTTGGGGATAAGGAAACATTCAGATGCAGGAATACTGACACTGCTTCTGCAGAACCACATCGGCGGCCTCCAAGTCCTTCACGACGGTCAATGGTTCGACGTTAACCCCGCTCGAGGCAGCTTCGTCGTAAACATCGGCGATCTTCTTCAGGTTAGGTTCGAATCACATCAGCTAATTTTCATTCAACTTTCCCAATACCAACTTTGTATGTTGTCATGGTAGATTTTATCAAATGACAAGTTCAAGAGTGTGAAGCATAGAGTGACTGCCAACCATGTCGGACCGAGAATTTCGGTGCCGTGCTTTTTCTCCGGAGATGCTAGCCTGCTTGACGAGGCGTTCGGGCCGATCAAAGAGCTGATATCGGAGGCGAACCGTCCTCGGTACAAAGAGTTCTTGCTGAAGGAATATCTTGCCAAGGCTGTATCCAGCCCACTTGATGACAAGCCTCCCATAGATTACTACAAGCTGTGAAGCTAAAAGTATCAAATGCCATTGGAATAGTAATACTGATTGTTCCAAATTAAGGCAAATGTGTTGCGAACAAACTCAAAGCATCTCAGCATTTGTACCAAACTGAACAAGACAGTGTGTCGTGGTTTAATTTGTAATAAAAGGATGCTAGATTATAATACGAAATAGGGACAAAACCACCAAACTATTTAAATGGTATCAATGTGACCACCGGCAGGAGTGACATGGCAGTTAAAATGGTATAATTATATATTTGGTCCCTACTATTTACATATTTTTTCAATTTAGTCCTAATTTTAAATTAATAAAATAAATTAATTATTTAATTAGGTGGTGACAAGTGTCAACACCTTATTAGAGGACTTTAATTATTTATATTTGATTTAATAAATATATTTTCCTCCTCTAATCAGGTGGTGACACCACCTATTTAAAGGAGAAAAATAAAATCCATCAACTTGAGCTAGACAAGAATCAAACCTGGGCAAAGCATGGGTAAAGGCAATGGCTTAGCCATTTCACCAAGCACAAGTTTGTGGTTAATATCACTAAACTAAATATATATCTCTTATTATTTTCTGCATTTATTCTTTTAATTCATATATATAATCATTGAATTAATTTCACATATATAACCCTAAACCCCAAACCATAAACGTTAATTTCACATATATAATCATTGAATTAATTTCACATATATAACCCTAAACCCCAAACCCCAAAATCTAATTTCACATATATAATCATCGAATTAATTTCACATATATATAACCCTAAACCTCAAACCCAAAATTTAATTTCTCTTGAATTTTATTAAATTCATATAGGGTTATTTAAGAATCAAATTTTAAAAATTTAACGAGTGGTTTTAATAAAAAAATTAACAATATTTATCATAAAAACCCAAATTTAAGTATTTTATATGCAAAATATGTTTATTTTATTAAAGAATTACCACATAATTATATCGTATATTAAAAAACTCAAATTTCCAATAACTGAATCTAAAATTAATGTCGACATAAATAACGTTAAATTTTTTGCCAATATATTTGTAGTTTGATTATTTTTTACATTTTTAAAGTGTATTTTGATATGCAAAAGGAAGTTGATAAAATTTTGGGATTTTGGGTTTAGGGTTATAAATGTGAAATTAATTCGATGATTATTTATGTGAAATTATATTTTAGGGTTTGGGATTTAGTGTTTAGGGTTATATATGTGAAATTAATTTGATGATTATATATGTGAAATTAGTGTTTGGGGTTTAGGGTTATATACGTGAAATTAATTCGATGATTATATATGTAAAATTATATTTTGAGGTTTGGGGTTTGGAATTTAGTGTTTAGAGTTATATATGTGAAATTAATTCGATGATTATATATGTGAAATTAAAAGAATAAATGCATAAAACAATAAGACATATATATATATATATTTAATTTAGTGATATTAACCACAAACTTGTGATTGGTGCAGTGGCTAAGCTACTATCTTTACCCATGCTTTGCCCAGGTTTGATTCCAGCCTAGCGCAGGTTGAGAGGGATTTTGTTTTTCTCCTCCAATCAGGTGGTAAATAATTAAAGTTCTCCAATAAGGTGTTGACACGTGTCACCACCTAATTAAATAATTAATTTATTTTATTAATTTAAAATTAGGTCTAAATTAAAAGAATGTGTAAATAGCAGGGACGAAATATGTAATTATACCTTTTTTTAACTGCCGCGTCACCATTGTCGTTAACCTCTAACAGCTGGTGGTCATATTGATATCATTTAAATAGTTTGATGGTTTAATTGCTTCGAAAAAAAATAATATAGTCAAATCACAACTTTATCAAAAGTTTGGTGGTCATTAAAGTAGTTTACCATTTTATTAAATATAAAAGTTCGAACCTCTAATATAAAATTTTGTGGCCAATGTCCGCCCCTATTCCTATTACAAATTCTAATCATTGAACTCCATTTATCTAAAATAATAAAGGGTAAAGCATACAAGTGGTCACTAAACTAACTAAAAGTAACAATTTTGGCCATTAAAGTTTCAAAAATTATAAAATGATAATTAAACTTATCAAATTATTACAAAATGGTCACTGAACTTTACAAACTATTACAAAAATTGTCATTAAAACTTGTTGAACTTTTACAAAATGATCTTTAAACTTATTGAAATGTATCACTATTATAAAATGTGTAATGATCATTTTGTAACAGAAAGATAAGTTTAATAATGATTTTATAATTTCTGAAACTTCATTGGCTAAAAAATCATTTTACTTAATTTAGTGACCATTTATGTACTTTATCCAATAATAAAATACTTAGGCAACAAGAATTAGACATCTTATCCTAAAATGTCCTAATTTTTTCAACAAAATAAATCACATGCAATCTCATCAGACAATGATGAAATTTTTGGCTCCATCTTTACTTACCCAATTGTATTATCTTTATATATTTATTCATCCAAATGAATCTCAACATCCCACAATCCCCCAATGGTTTGCCTCAGTTATCACAATCTTTGCCCATGCTTACAAGCACATGGGTGAAAAAAATAAAAGCTTGGGTGTAGTTTTTTATTAGAAAAGGAGGAGGGGTTGTTCGGAATCGAATCTAAGAATTAATATCAACCAAAAATTCTTTTACTATTACACCACAGGCTTAATTGAAGTTTATAGTACACATTAGACCTGATAAAATTTGTGTTATGAATAAATTAGAGAACACGAACTAAATTTATTAAAGTGTAGAAATTAAAAATAATCAAATTACAATATAAGAGTTAAATCCACGAATTATGCATAATATAGGGACTAATAAAAGATTTGAACATCAAGGCAATGCAACATTTAATGGATTTTTATCACTTTTTTTTTTTTTTTTTTGCAATGCAACATTTTAGGGATTTTTCTTTATTTTCTGGTTGCCCTCCCGATTCCTTAGGATTTTGCCCTAACTAATCTAGATCGATTTGTGTCGCACCTTTGGTGGATGAGTTTTCAGACGAAATTTTTTTACATACACCAAACCTTGAACTCGATACTTGCTTAAGTGATATAGCTGCTTACCAACCCATTGGTTTTATCACTTCTTTTATGAATGACTTTGCATTTGTTTTTTCAATGGTATGTCACTAGAAATGTTGACACATTGAGCTGTTGAAGTTCAAAATTTTACCAGTTATGGAAAATAAGCAATAAACCCTTTGACTGACCAGGTGAAAGGCATTGAAAACATCCTTTGTTCTGCTGAATTGACCATTCTATTCATTAGAAATGGCGGGTTCGAGATTCGGCCTGAGACACGTATCGAATAATCATATGAATTTTAAGTATATTCATAGTCGAGTTGGATCAAATTGTTAAACGAGAGAGAATTCAATTAGACCTTCAAACACATATTCGTATTTGACTCTCACTCGAAGCTGGTGTTTAAACAATCAATAATGATAACTACAATCATAGTTGCATGCCCAAGTCATTATAATATATAAACCCCAGAGAGAAATTCAAATAAAATAATGGTATTTCTAAGTTTTAAAATTCAACATTTCTATATCACAAATTTAATTTGACTCTCTTAATCTCTATGTTCAAAAATGAACCCTAAAACTCTGGTTTTAGGGCTCCAAATAAACAGGTAAAAGTACATTTTTGGACCCTCTGTTATGACCAAATGAGAAAAAAGATCTTTTCGCACTGCTGCTACTGCAACCTTCAATGGGGCTAACGTCGCTGGCTTGCTGCCGGTCCCGGTTCGATCTTATGGCTTCTTGAACAGCTAAAAATAGCTGACGATCCGCGGATGAATCCATCGAAATAGACCTTCTTATTGGCTGGATTGCAAATTGTTCATCTTTGACTCTGATGTCAATGCATTCATCTCCCATGCTATTCCCCTTATGGAACTTCCTTGCTTTCTTGTGCAACAATCTTTGGTCCGACTTCCACGGCGGAGGACTAATCGAACAAGTCGATAACGTCGCTGAGCTCACCGAATTCAATCTTTCTTGAGCACCAAGCAATGTTTGATGAGTTGAACGGCTGCTGTTGTTATTACCTATTTCAATCACCACAAAGTCTTCATCACCATTAACAATGGTCTCGGTGTATGGACTCGGGTCTTGTGGGGTTGAGCTCGGAGCAACGACGGGGTCAGCGTGGAATCCGCCGTGACTCGAGATACTCGTCCGACAAAGCGGACAATTTGCATTGTTTTGAAGCCAGACATCGATACAATCGATGTGGAAAACATGGCTGCAATTCGGTATCACCCTCAGCTTCTCGTCGTCCTCGAACTCGTTCAAGCAAACAGCGCATTCACAAAAGCTCCTCTCTTTCGAATCCTTATCGAATCGAAATATCGGGATTTGCCTTATCACGGACTCATCAAGCCCTCGGTGTCGTCGTTCGATGCCCGCCGAGTACACCATCAAAGGGTCTTCGTGTCGTCTTCGGGACAACGAGAATCGCCGGAAAAGATCAATCCTTTGCCAATTTAGGCAGCACTTGATGACAAAGATGTAATAGCTGAGCAACAAGAAAGCTGTTGCTAGAATGCCCAACACGGCAATGGCTATGATGGGGAAACTCGTGTCGGATGAATGGGAATGAGACACCGAGATCGTGTTCCCCGGACTTGTGATTGGTGAAAGAGCTTGTGAGAATCTGGTTTTACTTACAAGATCCATTGAAAAAGACAGGGTTTTTTTTCAAACAATGCAAAGAAAATGGTTTACTTGGATCTTGTTATTTGTTTGAAATCCATTGAAACATCAACAAAACAGGCATTGAATGGGTTGAAAATAGGTTTGGAAAAGAGACAGGTGAAGGGGAAGAACATGGAGAAGAGAGGTAGGAACCAGGCAGACTATAAATGAGGGAGGTGTTAAAATGGGGACAAGAAAAAGGCTACATTATATACTGTACTAAATGAAACTGTGCAAGGGGAAAAGGTCAAATTCTACCTTTAGTCCTTGTATTATACATAAATTATGAATTTAGTTCTTACACTCTAATTTGATAGTCATGTTTTACTCGAATTCTGAAATTTAAATCTTGACCCAAATAACAATTGGACAATAAGACTAAACTAAAGGGGCTTAAAATGGTGAAATTGGAGATTAAGAACAAAATATACAACTTATACATAATACAAAGACTAATATTCGAATCTAATTTAATAGATCTTACAAATACTATTTGGGTCGTGGTCGAAATTTTAAATTTTGAAAAGAATAGGGATCAATTTTTTCTCATTTAATTTGTTCATTTTAAGGCCCTTAATTTAGTCATATTGTCCGTGTATTAAATTTACAATTCACGCGTGATACAAAGATTAATATTAGAATTTAATTTGATAAATCTCATAAGTACTGTTTGAGTCATGCTCGAAATTTTAAAATTTGAAAAAGTATAAGATTCAAAAAGGTCAAAGTACATTATATGGACTAAATCCATGGTTTACACACGATACAAGGACTTATTGAAGAATTTAACAAGAAAACTTTATTTTAGGGAAGTCTGAAAGGAGAGTACGTGGTTGGTGAATTTCTCTCAAGTTTCCACGAGAAGTTTGGCTTGGGAAAAAAATAAAACTTGGTTCAGACTTTCGGTGTATCGATTATTGTAACTATTTAATATAAAAAATATAATTTTCGTTAAATATATTAGTTAATTAATTAATGAAGTAGCAGGTATGAGGTAATATTAAATTTGAGGGGAAGGGGGGACTAAGATCGAATGGATTGGCCCACTACAAGCAATGATAGAGTTTGACATGAAACGTATGTATCAAGGCTGGGACCAAATATTTGACTTATGTATAATTTAATTGTTGAAATAATATAAAATATATATATTTAACGTTTGATTAAATAGTTATTTTGACTCTTATATTTTTATAATTTTTCGTATTTATTTTAGAAGTTTTTTACTCCGTCAATAAATAGATATCTATTAATAAATTTTTATTTTATTATCTGTAATCACCTATTTTTGTCCGATGTTCGAATTAAAATCCAAAATATATATATATATATATATATATATAAATCCATGTCCTTTAAAACCCAAATGTCCTTTACATTATCCATAGCTCATTTACATGATAAATCAGACCCAAAATTTGATAACCCTATTATTAAATCTGCCCAACCTACCCAAATACCCTAAACCCAACTAAAGCCCAATACTCGACCGGCCCGCATCCTAAACTTGATCTGCCAAATTCCAATACTCTAACCAACCCAGCAGCCGCCGACCCTTGGCCTTCCCCCAGCTTGATCTGTCACATCCTAAACTTGATCTGCCAAATCCTAATATCCTAAATCAGACCCTTGGCCTTCACATGACCCTACATCTCCCAGTGACCGTTTAGGTTCCGGCCATGTCGACGGCCACGACGACTCCACCTCGCCACGTCTCCAGTCATGTAAGCCGACACATCAGCACCACGCCAGTGTAACGATTTTTCAGTGACCAAGGATTAGCCGCCGCGTCAGGTGGTCCTCGCCAGCAAGGCCACGAACGTTGGTCCCTTCTCCTCCGTACGACATAGGCACATGCAAACAAAAACAAGGGAATGAGTTTTGGTAGAGGGCAACCAATCAAAATTTTAAATTTCATTTTTCTTTCTTTTTTAAATCTGTAATATTAGGCTATATAGCCGAATCCAAAACTAAATGTAAAAAGAGGGATTGAAATCAATACAAAAAAGAGTAGCACATTCAGAGGTATTTTTCTAGTTCTTTTTTTAAACACAAAAGAACAGAGAGGGTTAGGATTTCTCACATTCTCGATCTCGGGCCGACGTCAGAGTGGTTGTCGAGGTGGGTGTTACCGATGAACAACAGTGTTGTCTTGTTGTCGCTTTATCTTATCCGTCGAGTTTCGAAATGTTTTGATTGCTTCTCAAAAAGGGGGTTTTCAAGGGTTTTCGATTTCAATTTTTGTAAATTCGAGAGGTAAATGGGGTTTTCTTTAAAATTGGGGCTCAAATTTGAAACAAAGAGAGGAAAATGAGTTGTTCGGTAGGATTTTAGGTTCATACGGCGGAGAGGTTGCCGATTTCTGAGGCTTTAAACCGGGGGGGCTTTGATCCTTGTTTTTAAAAATAAAATATCTGTTTATGTTTGGCTTTTATACGCTGTTTTAAAAACGAGATATTTGCTTCATTAAGCCCTTTCGCGTTTTGATATTTACCCTACATTCCTCCCGCGTTTTGAAATCACGTCTTTGATCCTTGTTTCTTTTATTTTTCTTTTCAATTCCACCCCGATTTAGTCCTATTTTTTAGGTTCTTTTTTGGTTTATATATATATATAGCGATGTCCTCTCGCCAAAAAAAGTGGTGGTTTTTGTTTTGTTTTGTTTTGAAAATGATGTTTTCTGTGGGAGTTTTATAAAACTCGTGTTTTATTTAAAAATAGTGTAGCCACCGGCCACTTAAGGCGGACCAGACACCGTAAAAAACCAGAGATTTCAAAATATTGGGTTCAGGAGTCAGTTACGGATAGAGAAGGATTAGCACCCCTACACCGCCCAAAATTGGTACTTTAATAATTACCGTTTTATTAATATTAGACTTTCCGGATTAAAGTGACGATTAAATTAAAATTTGACTATAAGTGCGAGTAGATTTTAAAGGTCCCGTTATCCGAAAATAAACGCCCAACCACCATCACTAAGCCTGGTACTGGCCTCGTTTACGCTCGGATAAAAGGGCACCACATTGGCAATTAATATATCTCGTTATGCGATCTTTAAAAATGCCAAACATAAACATAAATAAATACAATGCGATAAAAAATAAATACTAACATCAACATACATAAACATTAATCTAACACATAAAAATGCATTCTAACATAAAAAAACACTACTCTAAAACATTCATGAATATTAATCTAACACATAAAAGTATAATAATAACAATAATAATGATAATGATAATGATAATAATAATAATAATAATAATAATAATAATAATAATAATAATAATAATAATAAACGACCAAATGCATGGATCAAACTAAAATAAACATGAAACTAGAGATTTAGGACTAAAAAGCATGGATTACTAATTTACATGGCATAACTGACAAACATTATGGACTAAAATGAACAACATGTGAAACTTAAAGAAATGAATATAAATTAACAGAAATTAAAAGTCTGGAAATTAAATGATGAACCAAAGGTGACCGAATTGAATAAAATGTAAATTAGAGATGCAAGATTAAAATAAAAAAAAGAGACGAAAATGGATGCGGGAATAAAGCATAGGGACCGAAATTGAGGTTAGACCACAGACAAAAGCGCAAACAAGACAGAACAAGGGGGACCAACTGCGTAATTAGACCAAGAGGAAGTGCCAAATATGAGATTATATAAGAACGAGAGGATCTAGATGGTGATTATTCCAATTTTAAGCAATTCAAAATCCAAAAGAAAGCCGCACAGACTAATTTTTCCATTACTTCACTCGGCCGCTCCCTCTTTCATTACACTCTATCAATTTTAGATTGAAACCCTAAAAAATTCCATCCCTCTCCTCTGCTCTCACGACGGTACCCCTTCTCATCCACATCGGTCATCAGTCGTGAGGCCTCGCGGCAGCTACGGCGGCGGTGACCGGTAAGCCTTCGACCCTTCTTTTTGATTCAAAACAAAAATAAAAATAAAAATAAAAACCTTTGTTTTGAAACTAAAAAAGTGATTTTTGATTTCGATTTAAGAGCTTACAATTTTCCCCAGATTACAAGCTTTTTTTCTCCAAAGCCCCTTTTTAGATTTTTTATTCTCTCTGTTTTTTTGAACGAAAAAGTCCCCCAAATCTCTCTGTTTTCTCCTGATTTTTTTGAATATCAGCCCCCCTCTTTCATTCATGCTTGTCTCGATTTTTATCCCCAATACCATAACAACTTCCCTCTATTTTTTAATCTACATATCTTGATGGAGAGATGGCCGAATTTTATGGCTTTGGCAGAGTATGGTCGGGTATGGGTGTTGCAGAGATTTGGTGAGTCAAGCGGCAGAGGGTTGTTTAGGGTTAGGTTATTGATTTAATTTTAGGATTTTTATATTTAGGGTTTCGGTAAATTAAGGTTTAGGGGTTGATTTAATTTGGGGTTTGTTTTGGTTGCCGATGAAGTGGCGGTGGCGGCGGACGAATGGCGATGGATGACCGGCAGCGGCAATGGAGGTTATTTAGGGTTAGGTTTTTTTTTTGTATTTTGGTTCCAGGTCGGGTTTGGTCCAGGATCCGATTCGGATTATGGGTTTGGGCAACCCGGATGAAAATGGGTTATTATAGCTGCCCCTCTTTGCTCGTTGTTGTGTAACGGCAACGAAGAAAAGACTAACAATGACCCATTTCATCCGGTCTAGCTGGTCATCTCCCTTCTTGACATATGTCTTCGTTCTTCTGTAGATCTTATTTCTTTTTTATGCATGTCTTCTTTCTTGTCTTGGTTGATCTACCTTGTCACTCTTGGGAAGCAAAATTTTCAAAATAAAGGGGGTTGTCTGTTGGGGAAGCAAAATGAGTCCAACTTACTACATCATTGATGATAAGCTGATACCTAAAGAAGATTTGACCCAGCTGCAACACCGACGAAGAGGCAGGGTCTACAAAATTTGATCCAGCTACAACTCCGACGAAGAGCCAGGATCGGTGGATGAAAGTTCTGATATCTGATCCAGCTACAACTCTTACGAAGAGGCAGGATCGAAGGATTGAAAGCTCATTTTGATTTTCTTTTTCATTCTTTTTTTTGTTTTTTTTTCTTTTTTTTCTTTTTCATTTTTCTTTTTCTTTTTTCTTTTTTCTTTTTTTCATTTTCATTTTTCATTTTCTTGTTTTTTCTTCATTTTTTCAAGAAACAACATTGATAAAATTAGAAAATCAGTAAATTTTGACCAAGCTACATCACCGACGAAGAGTCATGGTCTAAAGTTAGTAATGTTGATTCAGCTACGACACCGACGAAGAGGCATGATCAAGAGTTAGTGAATTTGGTCTAGCTACAACACCAATGAAGAGGCAAGACCGGAAGTTAGTGATTTGGTTCAGCTACCACACCGACGAGGAGGCAGAACCGGAAGTTAAATTTGACCAAGCTACAACACCGACAAAGTGGCAGGGTCTAAAGATTTGATCCAGCTACGACACTGACGAAGAGGCAGGATCAGAGTGTGTTTTTTTTATTCTTGCGTGTAATCAAGCTACGACTCTAACAAAGAGGCATGATCAGAATTTGGCAAGTTTGGTTCAGCTACATCACCGACGAAGAGGCAGAATCGAAAGTTATATTTGACCAGGCTACAACACCGACGAAGAGGCAATGTCTGAAGATTTGATCCAACTACAACTCTGACGAAGAGACATGATCAAAATTTGGCAAATTTGGTCCAACTGCAACATCGACAAAGAGGCAGAACCTTAAATTTATGAAATTGGATCTATCCACACCATCAACGAAGGGGTAAGATCGGATTTCACAGATCTTACTATACCATCAACGGATGAGTAAGATCGGATTTCATAGATCTTACTATACCATCATCGGATGAGCAAGATCGGCAAATGATAACAACTTGATCTTCATTTTGATTTGATTTTTTCTTTTTTGGTTTTTTTTTATTCTTTGATTTTTTTTCCTTTTTTCTTCTTTTCTCTTTTTGATTTTTTTTATTTTGCTTTTTTCTTTTCATTTTTTTCAAAATTTTCTTTGCTTTTTTTCTTTTTATTTTTTTTCATTTTTTCATTTTTTGAATTGATTTTACAACTATAATAAAAAGGTAAATTTCGAGTAAAATTTAGGTCTAGCTGCAACACCGCCGAAGAGGCAATACCTGGAGAGGATTTGATCTGTCACCACTAACGGAGAGACTAGACCAGCAAAATGTGGGACCCACTACACCACCGACGGAGAGGTAGGACCGAATGGAAACTTTATCTCAACACCACCAACGGAGGCAAGATCTAGATTAAGTTGGCGTACCACCATTGACGGAGGCATGATTTGCAAGATGTTGGGTGACTGTGCCACTAACAGCGAGATAATTTTTTTGAAAAAATTTCCCAGCTTTTCTATCGACAGAGGGTATGATCTAGAAAGAATTTTTGTTGGCATCCGTCACACCATCGTCGGAGGAATCAAATCCTACAAAAGAAAAAAAACATTGGTCAGTAATTGTCAAAGATTTTGTCGCTGATACCTTTTATTTTGGGTGTTTCAGCATCTTCTTCGTGTTTGGCCTCTTTCAAGATTAGGGCTAGCCCTCTTGTTGTTGCCCCCATGGCTGAGGATGTTCGGTCTCATTTTTAAACCTTTTTGTAAGCAAAAATGCATGAATTTTATGCCTAAATGCATGGTGACTTAAATGTATGCACCTAATCTAAATGATATATGCAAGAATGATTCAATGCAAGCTAAATGTAAATAAATGCCTGAATGCGACATGATTTGACTTTTTGGTCTTCAAATGGATGCCCCTGACTCTTTACTGGTCCCGTCAGGATCTTGGTTTTTTCATGCGGTGGTGCCCCGACTTTGTCCTGGGTTCGATAAGCTTTTATCTGAGTTGATGCCCCAAAATTTTGTTCATTACATGATATCGTCTGACACTGCTCTTGAATTTGACACTTTGAGTGCGGATTCTGTTGCCCCCTAGGTTGGGCTCATAAATTGTGTGTTGGTTCATGGCAGCTCATTACTATTATTATTTTGGATTAAGTTCAGTTTTGCAGACTGTGATAAATGATGTGAGAGTTTGACTCGGTAATGAAGGATGGACCTTGGCAAAGAATGCCCCTAGACTGGGACCTTGTTAGAGGCATAATGTTTGTAAAAGATGTGTCCTAAATTGATGCAATGCAAAATTAAGATTGTGATGATGTTGTGCAATGATGCAGATGAAATCAATGCGATGAGAATAAAATGAAACGAGTTAGTACCAAATAAAATGATTAAATAAAACAAATAATAAATATAACAAAAATAGAGTAATAAAAATTGTACATAAACAAGAAATAAGGCACCAGAGCCTAAATAGGGTGACCACTAATCGGGCAGAGTTTCACATGGCTCTAAAAGGTTGGCTCCTACAGCTCATTATATGCAGTTTTTGTGCTAAGAGGTACCCGAATTGTCATTGTTGTCCTCTACTAAAAGTAGCAAGGCCCCGATCATCACCCATTATAGGCTCATTTCAACCAGGTTCAATTCAGGGGGACCCATTCGCTTATGCATGCACGAAGGAACGATATCCTTACGAAAGCATAAGGTACTCGAGCCCCAAAGGTACTTGCCAGGCCTACACGGGAGAACGATATCTCCACGAAAGCATTAGTGTTTTCCCCTCACTTTAAATAAACGGGTTTATATGCCAAATTTTAAATGCGTTAAAATAAATGCGCAATTATAACCGAATGTTAGTTTAATAGTCACTTTAATCCGAAATTTCCGATATTAATAAAGCGGTAATTATTTAAAAAAAGCTCGACTCTCTTATTTTTGAAAACCAAAAAATGTCCCCAGTAGAATCGTCATCTGTAGCGATGTCCCTCTTGCTAAAAAAGTGGTGGTTTTTGTTTTGTTTTGAAAATGATGTCTTCCGTATGAGTTTTATAAAACCCGTGTTTTATTTAAAAATGGAGTCCCCACCGGCCACTCAAGGCGGACCAGACACCGTAAAAAACCAGAGATTTCAAAATATTGGGTTCGGGAGTCAGTTACGGATAGGGAAGGATTAGCACCCCCACACAGCCAAAATTGGTACTTTAATAATTATCGCTTTATTAATATTAGACTTTCCGGATTAAAGTGACGATTAAATTAAAATTTGATTATAAGTGTGAGTAGATTTTAAAGGCTCCGTTATCCGAAAATAAACACCCAACCACCATCACTATGCCTGATACTGGCCCCGTTTACGGTCGGATAAAAGGGCACCGCATTGACAATTAATATATCTCGATAAGCGATCTTTAAAAATGACAAACATAAACATAAATAAATACAATGCGATAAAAAATAAATACTAACATCAACATACATAAACATTAATCTAACACATAAAAATGCATTCTAACATAAAAAAACACTACTCTAAAACATGCATGAATATTAATCCAACACATAAAAGTATAATAATAATAATAATAATAATAATAATAATAATAATAACGACCAAATGCATGGATCAAACTAAAATAACATGAAAGTAGAGATTTAGGACTAAAACGCATGGATTACTAATTTACATGGCATAACTGTAGCGATGTCCCTTTTGTGTCCATCTATTGGTATCGCTAAAATAAAAATGATGATTTTTCGAAGGATGTTTTTGAAAGGTGTTTGGATATAAAATATTTATTCCGTAGGGTTTACAAAAACCTTATAAAAATGGAGTCGCCACCGGCCACTTAGGTAGGCCGGACACCATAAAATCAGAGATTCAAAAAGACAGGGTTCAGGAGTCGGTTACGGATGGGGAAGGATTAGCACCCCCACACCGCCCAAAAGTTGATACTTTAATAATTACCGCTTTATTAATATTGGATTTTCCGGATTAAAGTGACGATTACTTTAAATTTCGGTCATAATTGCGAGTGTATTTTAAGGGTCCCGTTACCCGAGAATAATCGCCCAACCACTATCACTACGCTTGATACTGGCCCTGTTTACGCTCGGATAAAAGGACACCGCATTAACAATTTATATCTCGATATACAATCTTAATGGCAAAAAATATAAAACATGGTAAAATGTTTAAATGTAGTAAATGTTGTCATAACAGAATATTAATCTAACATAGATGATATTCTAGACTAAAACATGCATATACATATTATTCTAAATAATAGATAAAAATAACTATGATATGTTAAAATAACAAGGCAGGAATAAGTATATATAGACGAACAAATATTTCGAAAAGACATGCATATTGGTAATAAAACATATTTCAACATATATACGGGTCAACATATCGTATAAAAAGGGTAAATATACTAACATGTAGCCCTAAAAAATAAGAAAGCACACACATACAAAATACAAAATATACCATGTACGAATCAACTAAAACATAACATGCTTGATATGAATAACCGGAAAAACATAAATATCATACTTAACACATATATACATAAAAACATGAAATACGAGTCATATACGAGGGTCATAAAATAAAATAATATCAATACATACGATTATAATACGAACAATAATATTTACAAAGGAAACAGGACTGAAATGAAAGGAAAACGAAAATCAGTGGCGGAAATTAAAGAACGATAATATGTAATTTGGGGACGAAATTGCAAAACAAACAAAACCTAAAAGGACCAAAATTGTAATTAGACCAAGGGGCAGACCCAAAGTGAAAAATTCAAAAACGCGGGATGGTCAATGGCGTAATTTTACCATTTAGAAACTGATTCGGTGTAATTTAGGGACTAAATTGTGACTTTTTGAAAACTCAGGGGGACTGGGACTGTGATTATACCATGCGGCAAAACAAAAATGAAAATATTGAAAACGCGGTGGGATTAAGTGTGTAATTTACCCATTTAGTAAAATAATAATATCTATATAAGGGCTATTTTCAGACCGAAACCAAATTTTCTCCATTTTTCGTTTCATTCTTCAGTTTTCAAATAACCCGTGTTCATCTTTTTCTCTCATATGTTCTTACGAAACCCAGAATCCGGCGGCCGGCCGCCGTATTCTCCGCCGCCGGCCGCCGCTAACCGGCGCCGATAGGCTCCCAAAATACACCAAAACATTCCCCTTGTCGTCCTCAATATGAATCCGTGGTTGGATTCAGAGGATACCCTTTCTTTTACTCTAGATCTAAGAAATACGAACTCCAAAAAAATATTTTTTAGACCAAAATACAACTACAAAGGGTCCTCTTTTCCCTTTAGTTCACCAGATCTGGCTTGTAGAAGCCGAGAGGTTTGTCACCGAGGGAAGGAAGACCCACAGACAAGGCCGGTAAGACTTACTTCCTTTTTGTTTCTGTTTTTTTTTATTTCGTATATGCATGTAAAGAAACAAGTAAGAAAAAGAGACAAGTGTTTACCAATGGATCCCTTTTTTTGATTATCTCGACTGGTTACCAGTTTTTGGTTTTACAAGCTCTCTGTTCTTTTTTGTTACTACTCTCTCTGTTTTTTGCTAATCTTTTTGCTCGCTCGCTCAAAAAAAAATTCTGCCCCGTTACAACAGCCCCGTTTCATATATATTACTGCCTCTGTTTTTGTTGCAAGTTGTATCTCCTTTTCCAGATCTGACATTTGCTTGTTGTCTTTGGCATAATCTGAACGCGGGGACTGAATATCGGCTCGGTGGCGGTGTGGTCATTCTGCCAGAGGCAAGACGCATTTTCTGCCGTTAGATCTGATCTGATCTAACGGTCGAGATGGCTTGAAGAACGATCGGCCTGGATGAAGCCTCGATCTGATGAGACGGCTTGAGATTTCGCCACGTGGAGCTCCGCAGTCGAGGAGTCAGAACGCGTGGATCTTACGCGCGCGTGGGATATTAAAACGTCCGCGCGTGGACCACACGCGCGCGTGGCACTCGAACGGTCCATACGTGTGGAGCACGCGCCTGACAGATATTTTTGACCTTGGTTGCATCGTGGCCGTTGGATCAGATCTTGATCCAACGGCCCACAGTTACCTGCACGTTGTAATTAAATAGGATTCAGATTTGGGCCAAACGGGCCTTGTAATTGGATTTGTAATTGGACTGTAATTTTTTATTTGGGTTTAATATATTTGATTTTTTTTCATTTTGTCAGCCCAATAATAATAATAGTATAATTATAACAACAATACATATACATACGAAAATATACTTATATTACACGATCATTAATTAATATAATATTCTAGTATACGTACGTATAATCATACATATAATTAACATAACATCTAAATATTAATCAAATACGCTCATACTATAGATACATACGCGACATACATACACCCCTAATACGTATACATAGCTTATACATGCACACACCATCTTATATTAGTAACATTCATATAATAAATATACATGCAATATTAATATATTTACAAGCAAAAATGAGTGATTACAATAACTGACAAACATTATGGACTAAAATGAACAACATGTGAAACTTAAAGAAATGAATATAAATTAACAAAAATTAAAAGGCTGGAAATTAAATGATGAACCAAAGGTGACCGAATTGAATAAAATGTAAATTAGAGATGCAAGATTAAAATAAAAAAGAGACGAAAATGGATGCGAGAATAAAGCATAGGGACCGAAATTGAGGTTAGACCACGGACAAAAGCGCAAACAGGACAAAACAATGGGGACCAACTGCGTAATTAGACCAAGAGGAAGTGCCAAATATGAGATTATATAAGAACGAGAGGATCTAGATGGTGATTATTCCAATTTTAAGCAATTCAAAACCCAAAAGAAAGCCGCACAGACTAATTTTTCCATTACTTCACTCGGCCGCTCCCTCTTTCATTAAACTCTCTCGATTTCAGTTTGAAACCCTAAAAAATTTCATCCCTCTCCTCTGTTCTCACTCTCAACTCACGACGGTACCCCTTCTTATCCTCGTCGGTCATCGGCCCTGAGGCCTCGCGGCGGCGACCTGTAAGTCTTCGACCATTCTTTTTGATTCAAAACGAAAATAAAAAAACCTTTATTTTGAAACTAAAAAAGTGATTTTTGATTTCGATTTAAGAGCTTACAATTTTCACCAGATTACAAGTTTTTTTCTCCAAAGCCCTTTTTATAGATTTTTTCTTCTCTCTATTTTTTTAAACGAAAAAGTCCCCCAAAACTCCCTGTTTTCTCCCGATTTTTTGAATATCAGCCCCCATCTTTCATTCATGCTTGGCTCGGTTTTTATCCCCAATACCATAACAACTTCCCTGTATTTTTTAATCTACAGATCTTGATGGAGAGATGGCTGGATTTTATGGATTTGGTAGAGTATGGCTTTGGTAGAGTATGACCGACGGCGGCATGGGAGGTTATTTAGGGTTAGGTTTTTTTTTGGGTCTTTTGGTTCCGGGCCGAGTCGGGTTTGGTCCAAGATCCGGTTCGGATTACGGGTTTGGGCAACCCGGATGAAAATGGGTTATTACAATATATATATATATTACATACCATATATTTTACATAACATTTATATATACATCTTATGTATTGTATATATTATGATTATATATTTATATCTTATAGTACGCGTGCTATGCGTATATATATAGGGATGGGATCCAGTTACATGGTGTAAAACTCATTTAGTTTTACACTAATCAATAGCCATTGGATGAGTAAAATAGATGGATGAGATTAACAGTAACAAGTGTGAAGATTATCACTTGGAAAAAAGATAAGGAAACAATCTTAGTCATTAATTACTATTATCCGATGGTCCAAAAAAAAGTGTAAAAGGAAACAATCGTTCTCTATCATTAAATAAATAAATAAATAAGATTAATAATACTAGTAATAATTAAGGCATATTTGTTCACCCGTCATACTAGGTTTGATGGAGTATTAGAAAGTGGAAAGTGGCTTATGAAATCATATCAACTCAAAACCTAATCCAAAATTGGAATCAAGGTTGGCATTTATGATTTGGATAATTGGATTTAGCTTAAGAATTAATGGTTAATTGAAAAGGGAAACCTTTTTGACTTTTCATGCACTTATCCTTTCATGTAAATCATCATGTCAAAAATAAAAAACAAAAATTAAAGTTTCAAACTCACATGCAACCCACCAATAAATATTTTTGTATTATTTTTGTAAACAAATTAATTTGTTCTTATAGTACGTTTGAGTCTTATTTTGTAAAAAAAAAAAAAACTAAGAATAGTTTTATCATCATTTTTTATCGGTGATCATTTGATGATTTACATTTATTTTGGAAGTACATATTAGTTTTTTTATATTGATGGGTGCCCAGTCACTTCGAATATATCATGTTTGAGTTGTAATAAAATTAATTGTTGTGTTCTATTTCTAGGTTGTATGGATAACGTATATACTTTACGGTCAACAATAATATTTGCTTGTATATTATACTTTATCAAATTATTTGGTCAAAAAAATTATGATCCTATTTAATGAGATAAATAATTTTAAAATTAACAATAAAATAATAATAACGTAAATTTTGCTTCAACGTGAAAAAAGCAATATATATATACAACTTTAAGTTACACGGTTTAGGAATAGTTTATTTCCTAGTGGGGTCTTCTTTCACTGTAAAGTCAAATCTGTAAAACTATGATCCCAAAATTGCAAAATCCAAGCTCCAAAAATAAATAAAATAAATATTGTTAACATTTATGTATTCTCGTTAATAATTTAAAATTATCATATATAATACGATTAAACAGATAATCAAAATAAAATCTAAATTAAAAATGCAAATGGAATAAAATATTTTATATCGAATTTAATATCTCAAAATTTTCGAACTCCAAATAAATAAAAAAGACATTAAAGGGAACATAATCGACAGTCCATCTCTATATTTGCGTGTTGACAATCTATAGAAAGTGTGTAAGAAAAACAGTCTCTCATGTTTTTATTTTAGTCAAAGATCCTGTACCCCATTGATAATAATGGTAATTTATATTGAATTTGTTCACATTACAATCATGGAATCTGTATTCAATTCGTTGTGAACGTTCATGTTGATGTTAATTAGTTTATTTTTTGGCTCGAGTTTGATTAATCACAAAAATTTTGAATAAATTTGATATCTAATTAAATAAAGTTTTATTTTAAAAGACAAGTTCTCTTAATACTATTATTTTATTGATAAAATTCGAATTCAAAACATGGTTAAATTTACATGAAGAATTTGCTTAAAATAAAAGACCCTAATCAAATACAACTTGGAATTTTTCATCCCTGAATAATTCAATCTGTACTTGTCCATCCCTATGAGAAACCACGTTTTATTGTGAGATTTTATCTTTGACTTTGAATATTCTACCTCAATTTTTTCAATCTTTTGCAGGCCAGGCCTAGATTTAAAGAAAATCAACTTGACTAATGTTATTTTTTCAATCGTTTTTGCAAATAAAATGTGTATTGTCAAAAAATTAAAAGTATAAATAAATAGACATTACATTATAATTAACTTCAGATTATTAACAAATAGTATTATTTTCTTGTCGCATACTCACACCTAACTTTTTCATATCTACCACAAATTTTGTTTATAGATGGGTTTAGTTGAAAAGTGGATGATGTTCATTCTAATATATCTGAGTCTGAGCATTTGTATGTATAAAGTGTGAGCATTGTCAAAGGGTTAAGAAAAATATAAGCAGATACTATTATGAAACCGCACTAATATATTCAAAAAAAATATTATATGTTAATTTATTTTAGTAATTTTTATACACTTATTGTGTAAAAAATCTACACAAGTATATATATTTACTATTAAAAAGTAAAATACAAATCTATAACTTAAAACTAAATTCTAAACTCTCCAAACTATACTCATACATTCTAAATTAAATCTTTAACGCCTAAAATATAAAAGTGTTTGTAATCTAAAACTACCCTTCTTGTTTTTCTACTCTCTTTCCTTTCCCATCCATTTTTTTGTCAATTATTTTAAAATAAATTGTACCTAAAAAACAATTTAAATGGGACGGTAGAGTATCAATTAATATTTATTTACATATTAAACATCAATTTAGTTCAGCTCCTCCTTTCTTTTCTTCCGTCATTGCCACGTCATAATTACCATATAAAATCTACTTATTTTATGATATAAGTCTAGTCACGTCTTTGCTTTAAATGCCTATCCAGTTTTGTATGAGTTTTTTAGGTTTCATAGTGTTAAAATTATGTTTTTTTTTTCAGTTAGGTATTTAGTTATTTTTCAGGCTAAATAAGGTCTTAAAGTTTTATTTCGTGACTTATTTAAGGTTTGTCGTTAATTTTTATTGTTAAAAGACGCCTGTCACCTCTTGAAAATCCTAAAAATTATATTAAAAATAAATAAAATAAAATAAAAATATATCTTAAAATTTTCAAATATTCTCAAAATAATCCATATATCCCTAAACCCCCAAATCTGACCACTCTCGCCATCGTTGGCCGTGTTGTCGGGTGTAATCACTCATTTTTGTCCGAGTTTTAGTACTTTTAGTATTATTGTAATAATAATATTATTAATTTTAAAAACTAAAAAATATAATAAAGAAAAAAGAAAAAAAATAATAAAAAAAATGGGGAGGGGAGTGGAGCACAAGGCTCCACGTCACCCACCTCACCCCTTACATTGCCTATAAATAGGCATTCAATTGGGGGCAATTGGAGAATGGAATCGGCGGTGGGCAGGCCAAATAAAGGAGCTTAGGCTCCCGGCTAGCCCAGGACCGGGACAGTGTCCTCGGTCCTAACCGGTTCGATCGGAGTCCTATTTTGAATCCGATTTAGTTATTTTTGGAGAGGTCATGGTAGATCTCGGTGGGGTTCAGTCGGGGTTCGTCATTCGAACTTCTAGTTAGGTATATTTTCTTTCTTTTTTATTTATGTTGTAATTTTTATGATTTAATGAAGTAGTAGTTAATTTAAAATTGTGTTTTTAATTTGTATGTTTATCTATGTTTTAGATTAGTATGTTTTAAATTTATGTTTTATATTAATATTTTATTTATGTTAGATTTATTTTTATTTATGAGTTAGATTAATATTTATGTATGTATGTTTTAGATTAGTATTTTATTTATGTTAGATTTGTTTCTATTTATGAGTTAGATTAATATTTATGTATGTATGTTTTAGATTAGTATTTTATTTATATTCGATTTGTTTTTATTTATGTGTTAAATTAATAGTTATGTATGTGTGTTTTAGATTAGTATTTTATTTATGTTATATTAGTATTTTATTATGTTAGTATTTATTTATATTTTTATCGCAATGTATTTATTTATATTTGCCATGTTTTTTTAAGTTTGCATAACGGACATATATTTCGTCAATGCGGTGCCCTTTTATTCGAGCGTAAACGAAGCCAATATCAGACGTAGTGATAGTGGTTGGGCGTTTACTCTCGAATAACGGGGCCTTTAAAATTTACTCGCGCATATAGCTAGATTTTAATTTAATTGTCACTTTAATCTGGAAAGTCTAATATTAATAAAGCGGTAGTTATTAAAGTACCAATTTTGGGCGGTGTGGGGGTGTTAATCCTTCCCCATCCGTAGCCGACTCCCGAACCCATCAATTTTAAATCTCTGGTTTTTCGGTGTTCGATCCACCTTGAGTGGCCGGTGGCGACTCCATTTTTAAATAAAACACGACTTTTATAAAACTCCACGCGGAATACATTATTTTCAAAAGTAAAACAAAATAAATAAAAAACACATTTTTTTTAGCGAGAAGGATATCGCTACAGATGGCGACTCCGCTGGGGATATTTTTTTGTTTTCAAAAATAAAAGACAGTCGAGCTTTTTAAATAATTACCGCTTTATTAATATCGGAAATTTCGTATTAAAGTGACTAATAAACTAACATTCGGTTATAATTGCGCGTTTATTTTAACGCATTTAAAATATGTCATATAAACCCATTTTTTTAAGTAGGGGAAAACGCTAATGCTTTCGTGGAGATATCGTTCTCCCATGTAGGCCTAGCAAGTACCTTCGGGGCTCGAGTACCTTATGCTTTCGTAAGGATATCGTTCATTCGTGCAGACCTAAGCGAATGGGTCCCCCTGAATTGAACCCGGTTGAAAGGAGCCTATAATGGGTGATGATCAGGGGCCTTGCTACTCTTAGTAGAGGATAGCAAGGACAATTCGGGTACCTCTTAGCACCAAAACTGCATATAGTGAGCCGTAGGAGCCAACCCTTTAGAGCCATGTGAAATTCTGCCTGATTAGTGGTCACCCTATTTAGGCTCTGGTGCCTTATTTATTGTTTATGTACAGTTTTTATTACTCTATTTTTGTTATATTTATTATTTGTTTTATTTAATCATTTTATTTGGTACTAACTCGTTTCATTTTATTCTCATCGCATTGATTTCATCTGCATCATTGCACAACATCATTACAATCTTAATTTTGCATTGCATCAATTTAGGACACATTTTGCATGCATTCATTTTCGGAATAATAAAACTGGTCCTCGGGTTGCCCCATTAAATACAACGAAGTTGGTCGATCTATCACCTTACAAAACCTCTACAAGAGCCTGATCTTGGGGCATGTCCAAAAGCACCCTCCACATCTTTTACAAACATTATGCCTCTAACAAGGTCCCAGTCCAGGGGCATTCTTTGCCAAGGTCCATCCTTCATTACCGAGTCAAACTCTCACATCATTTACCACAGTTTGCAAAACTGCACCTAATCCAAAATAATAATAGTAATGAACTGCCATGAACCAACACACAATTTACGAGCCCAACCTAGGGGACAACAGAATCCACACTCAAAGTGTCAAATTCAAGAGCAGTGTCAGACGATGTCATGTAATGAACAAAATTTTGGGGCATCAACTCAGATAAAAGCTGATCGAACCCAGGACAAAGTCGGGGCACCGCCGCGTGAAAAAACCAAGATCCTGACGGGACTAGTAAAGAGTCAGGGACATCTCTTTGAAGACCAAAAAGTCAAATCATGTCGCATTCAGGCATTTAGTTGCATCTAGCTTGCATTGAATCATTCTTGCATATATCATTTAGATTAGGTGCATACATTTAAGTCATCATGCATTTAGGCATAAAATTCATGCATTTTTGCTTACAAAAAGGTTCAAAAAAGAGACCGAACATCCTCAGCCGTGGGGGCAACAACAAGAGGGCTAACCCTAATCTTGAAAGAGGTCAAACACGAAGAAGATGCTGAAACACCCAAAATAAAAGATCATGCCCTCTGTCGATAGAAAAGCAGCTAAAATTTTTCCGGACATTGTCTCGCTGTCATTGGTGCAACAATTCAACATTACTAACTTTAGATCATTCCTCCGTCAGTGGTGGTACGCCAACTTAATGTAGATCTTGCCTCCGTCGGTGGTGTTGCAAGTCAAAGTTTCCATTCGACCCTACCTCTCCGTCGGTGGTGTAGTGGGTCCCTCGTTTTGTTGATCTAGTCTCTCCGGTAGTGGTGTAGCAGATTAAATCCTATCCAAATTTTGTCTCTATCGGTGGTGTTGCAGATCAAATTTTCCATTCGGCCCTACCTCTCCGTCGGTGTTGTAGTGGGTCTCACATTTTGCTGATCTAGTCTCTCTGTCAGTGGTGTGACAAATCAAATCCTCTCCAGGTCTTGCCTTTTTGACGGTGTTGCAGCTAGACCTAAATTTTACTCGAAATTTACCTTTTATTATAGTTGTAGCTAAAAAAATTAATCAAAAAAATTCAAAAAAAGAGGAAAAATGAAAAGAAAGAGAAATAGAGAAAAAAGAAAAAAAAAGAAAAAAAGAAAAACGAAAAATGAAATATAAAGAAAAAAAAAGAAAGAAAATAAAAAAAATAATCAAAAAGAGCTTTCAATCCTTCGATCCTGCATCTTCGTCAGAGTTGTAGCTGGATCAAACATCAGAACTCTCATCCACCGATCCTGCCTCTTCGTCAGAGTTGTAGCTGGATCAAATCTTCAGACCATGCCTCTTCGTCGGTGTTGTAGCTTGGTCATATCTAACTTCCGGTTCTGCCTCATCATCGGTGTTGTAGCTAAACCAAATCTACTAACTTCCGGTCTTGCCTCTTCGCCGGTGTTGTAGCTAGACCAAATTCACCGACTCCTGATCCTGCCTCTTCGTCGGTGTTGTAGCTGAATCAACATTACTAACTTTAGACCATGCCTCTTCGTCGGTGTTGTAGCTTGGTCAAAATTTACTAATTTTCAAATTTTATCAATGTTGTTTCTTGAAAAAATGAAAAAAAAGGAAAAAATAAAAAAAATCAAAAAAATGAAAAAAATGAGCTTTCAACCAAATTATGACCATGCCTCTTCGTCAGAGTCGTAGCTTGATCACAAAAAAGAACAACTATCCGATCATGTCTCTTCGTCAGAGTTGTAGCTTGCTCAAATCTAACTTTCGGTTATGCCTCTTCGTCGGTGTTGTAGCTGAACCTAATTCACTAACTTCCGGTCTTGCCTCTTCGTCGGTGTTGTAGCTAGACCAAATTCAGTAACTCTTGATCCTGCCTCTTCGTCGGTGTTGTAGCTAGATCAACATTACTAACTTTAGACCACGCCTCTTTGTCGGTGTTGTAGCTTGATCAAAATTCACCAACTTTCAAGTTTTATCAATGTTGTAAGAAAAAATATGAAAAAAGAAACAAAAGCAGAAAAAAAGAAACAAAAAAGAAACAAAAGAGAGAGAAAAAAAGAAGGAAAAAGTTGTCAGTTTTCTGATCTTGCCTCTTCGTCAGAGTTGTAGCTGGATCAGACATCAGAACTTTCACCCATCGGTCTTGCCTCCTCGTCAGTGTTGCAGCTCGATCGAATTTCGTAGACTCTGCCTCTTTGTCGATGTTGCAGCTGGGTCGAACTCTCTTTAGGTATTAGCTTATTATCAATAATGTAGCAAGTGAGACTCATTTTGCTTCCCCAACAAACAACCCCCAATTTTGAAGGTTTTGCTTCCCCAAGAATGACAAGGTAGATCAATCAAGACAAGAAAGAAGACCTGCGCCGAAGAGAAAGAAGATCTACCAAAGAAAGAAGACACGCGTCAAAAGGAGAGAAGTTCAGCCAGATAAGACAAAAATGAGTGCTTTTGATCTTTGCTTTGTTCTCGTTTCACAAGAACAAGCAAAGAGGGGCAACTGTAATCACTCATTTTGTCCGGGTTTTAGTACTTTTAGTATTATTGTAATAATAATATTATTAATCTTAAAAAACCTAAAAAATATAATAAATAAAAAAGTAAACAAAAAACAAAAAAACAAAAAAACAATAAAAAGAGGGGATGAGAGCATAAGGCTCCACGTCACCCACCTCACCCCTCATATTGCCTATAAATAGGCATTCAATTGAGGGGCAATTGGAGAATGGAATCGGCGGTGGTTAGGCCAAATAAGGGAGCTTAGGCTCCCGGCTAGCCCAAGACCGGGACAGTGTCCTCGGTCCTAACCGGTTCGATCGGAGTTCTATTTTGGATCCGATCTAGTTATTTTTTGGAGAGGTCGTGGTAGATCTCGGTGGGGTTCAGTCGGGGTCCGTCATTCGAACTCCTAGTTAGGTATATTTTCTTTCCTTTTTATTTATGTTGTAATTTTTATGATTTAATGAATTAGTAGTTAATTTAAAATTGTGTTTTTAATTTGTATGTTTATCTATGTTTTAGATTAGTATGTTTTAAATTTATGTTTTATATTAATATTTTATTTATGTTAGATTTATTTTTATTTATGAGTTAAATTAATATTTATGTATGTATGTTTTAGATTAGTATTTTATTTGTGTTAGATTTGTTTTTATTTATGAGTTAGATTAATATTTATGTATGTATGTTTTAGATTAATATTTTATTTATGTGTTAGATTAATATTTATGTATGTATGTTTTAGATTAATATTTTATTTATGTGTTAAATTAATAGTTATGTATGTATGTTTTAGATTGGTATTTTATTTATGTTATATTAGTATTTTATTATGTTAGTATTTATTTATATTTTTATCGCAATGTATTTATTTATATTTGCCATTTTTTTAAGTTTGCATAACAGACATATATTTTGTCAATGCGGTGCCCTTTTATTCGAGCGTAAACGGGGCCAGTATCAGGCGTAGTGATAGTGGTTGGGCGTTTACTCTCGAATAACGGGGCCTTTAAAATTTACTCGCACATATAACCAGATTTTAATTTAATTGTCACTTTAATCCGGAAATTCTAATATTAATAAAGCGGTAGTTATTAAAGTACCAATTTTAGGCGGTGTGGGGTGTTAATCCTTCCCCATCCGTAATCGACTCCCGAACCCATCAATTTTAAATCTCTGGTTTTTTCGGTGTCAGGTCCACCTTGAGTGGCCGGTGGCGACTCCATTTTTAAATAAAACACGGGTTTTATAAAACTCCACGCGGAAGACATTATTTTCAAAAGTAAAACAAAATAAATAAAAAACACATTTTTTTTAGCGAGAGGGACATCGCTACACTGGAACGGAATAAAGCGCCCTCCCCTCGCCAAGCAACTCACATGTCGTTCGTCGCCCTTCCTGCTGCCATTCGTCACGAATTGTTCGAATGAACCATTTGACAATTTATGTGATTCGCGCGGCGTCGGTCGGTTTTCAGCGACGGGTGGTGGGAGAAATGGTCGTGATGGTCCGGTGACCGATGTGGTGGGCGGCGTGGCAATCGGCGACGAAATCAGCCCAAATCGATATTTGAGTTTTGGAGAGTTAGGAATTTTAGAATTTGGGGTTGTTTTGTGAAATCTGTAAAATTTAGAGAATTTCTAAAAATTAAGTAATTTTATTTATTTTTAATATAATTTTAGAATTTCTAGGATATGACATGTGTCCTTTAACGATGAAAATTAACGGAGAACCTTAAATGGGTCACGGAATGTAACTTTAGGACCCTATTTGGCCCGAAAAATAGTTTGGGCACCGAACTGGAAAAAATGACATAGTTTGGGCACCTATTTGTCGTTTAAACCTTTTTTTTTTTACATTTTCTACTTAGGGAAGAAGAGGAGAGGGGAAATTACTGCTACTCATACTAGAACCCATAACTTAAGGAAAAGAATTGAATGTCAACATGAGTCTTTTTTTGTATGAGTATTCTCTATAGGCTTAAATATATATTTAACATTTAGATTAAAAATACTTTGATACATAAGTTTATGGTTTATTGTTTAGTGTGTATGGGGTAAGACTTAGGTTTTAGGGTGCTAGGGTTAGGGATTTAGGTTTTAGATTTTATAGTTTAAATATAAAGGGTTGTGTAATTTTTTTACATATAAAAAATATAACCTTTAAATTATACACTTTTTCTTAAGTTAATATTTAAATTGATATTTGAATTAAGCACATTCTTCTAAATTGGTTCTTAAAGACTTTCTCTCAAGTTGATACTTGAATTAGACGCTTTCTTCTAAATTGAAACCATAACTCATACAATCTATCAATTTGGTTCTAACTCAAAACAATCCAATAAATTTAACTCTCTATATTTAAAAATTCTATCAATTTACTCTTTGTTATTCTCCTAAACTATTTATTCCCCCCCCCCTAAAATTTTTTTAATATTGTTTTCTTGATATAATAAAAGTTTAACAATAACTCTTTATTTTATGGTAGAATATAGCTATCCAATTGTCTCTTTGATCTGGTAGATTCGCTTAGTTTAACAATATCGCAAAATATAATTAAATTAAAAGAAATTTTAAATATGAATGAATTAGATTTATTAAATTATTTTAAATTAAGACTGAATTGATATAATGTATAAGTTTTAAGGACTAAAACTATTAATAAAAATATCAAAATAAAGGATGAAATCAAAATTCAAATATCAACTTAAAAGAAAATTTATTTAAGTACTAACTTAAGAGAAAGTATCTAATTCAAATATTTTACATATATCAAAGTCTTCTCAATAACATGTACAAATAACATGAGTTGATATGTGATATTTTTCTTATCATAGACATTATAAAGTTGGTTACTAATCTCTAATTTTTTATAAAAAGGTAAGCCAATCCAAAGGTTGTAATTGGGTGGTCGAATTTGTAAATTGGACAACATTCGAAAACATGTTTTTGCAATAAATGTAGTAGAAAAAAATTACAAAGAGGAGAGAAAATAGCACATGGAGTGGCCTAAGGAACAGCACCAGCTGTTGACGAGAGGCAGTTTACTTGGGAAAAACAAATATACATTTTTGCGATTAATTTTTATTCATCTTGTCAGTCTTTATTATATTTTTTAATTCGATTTCCAATTTTTATCTGTCAGTTGACTTTGACTCTGATCAATGTGTGTGTTTGCTTCGTTATTTTTGTATAATTTACTTTTTGACCATCAATGAAAGTTTGCAGATTAACTCAAATGGAAATGCTACTGCCCGGAGTGGAAATTTTGGTGCAAGCACATGCATGCGCATGGATGAATTAGAAATGTATAATTAGACCGACTATTGAAGTATATTCTAATTTAAATAAAAATATAGTGAAATATAATCTATTTATGATGAAATTAAATTGGAGTAAATCTAAGGGTAAATTATAAATTTCATTACTTAATTTTTACCTTATTTTTTATCGAAAAAAATTAAAAATTTAAATTTTCATTTTGCTCATGTTTTTTATACTCGAGCGTAAATCATAAATGAAAGAGTGTCGTGGCAGCCGAATGTATTGACATAAACTGTTTTTCCTCGATATAAAAGTTACATATCATCCACGTCATTTTTCATTTTCTTTTTTATTCAAATATGTAAGTTTAAAATTTCATCATTGTGTCACCCTGGCGTTGCAATTACCATTTTTGGCATCGTCTCCAATTACTTAATACACCAACGAATTCACCTCATTGTCTGCTACCACTCTATTTGTTTTAGATTTTTTAAGAACATTTTAACATTCATGAAACTCAACTAAAAACTCAAACACAGCTCGCTTCATCCTTCTCCATTGTTGGGGTTTAGAAGAAGATACTCTATCATAGAGAAATCAAAGTAAATTCAAAATTATTGTTTTTCCACAAAAAATAAAAAAAAAAAGTTTTGGGATTGTTTTACAATTTTTAAAAGAAAGATGACTAGTCATAAGTCCATTAAGTTTTTAACAGACGAGTGATCAAAATTAAAACAAATTGAAAGTTTGGTGATTAAATTTGGACATTTTAAAACTTTAATGATAAAATAAGAACAAGAATAAAATTAAGTGATAAATTTGTAATTTACCCAAAATCTAAAAGGGACTTACACATGATCAAATTCCAACTTTAAATCTTTAGCTTTGTAAAATTTCAACAACTTATTTAAATATATGTATAATGAGGATTTGGAGTTTGTAGAAGCTCAAGCTCTTAAGGAGTAACAAAAAGAAAAGCTTTTATGAAGTAACAAATCAGCAGGTGCCACTTGTAACTTGTAAGAGAAAGGATCAAATGTTGATGCATCAGGATCACGTGGGTGCTGATGTTGGATGACGGGATCACGTGAGTCTATGAGCTGGGATCCGGATTCTAATTAAATTTTTTAAAATAATATTTATTTTTACTGAAAATTGAATTTATTAACTCAACTTGATTTAAAAAATTTTAATAAAATTTCACTTATAAAATGAAATTCTAATAATTTAAAATTTTTAATAATTAATTAATCGATTTTTAAATTTGAGTCTAGTCATTTAACTATACATGTATATCACATATGAATATGTATGTATATATATATATTATGGTTCTAGAAAACCATTTAACTTGAAATTAATAAGTATCATAACATTATAAATATTTACGATTAAGTTTGAACAAAAATTTAAACAACTCGACTCAAATTTTATAAACTCGAAATAAGTAAAAAAAATAAAATAAAATTTTAGTTATAAAACTTAACTCATTAACTTGACTAATTCAAATATTCTAACTTAAGGTAGATTGAATAGTCACCCCTAATTGAGGCATATGGGATAATGGGAAAATCATACACAAGTCGTAGTCAAAACCGGAGGGAAAATACAAATTGAGAATGTGGCTGAGCACGTGCATTGAAGACCGACCTGACTACTGTGTGTCTGTGTCCATGTCCACATTTCCCTTTCACGCACCTTATTTATCGCCATCAAGTCGACCCGGTCAAAAAAAGTTACAATATTTGAATGTTATATATATATCGTAATTAAACTTACTCTCCACTTTTATTTTAATTATTAATGTTTAATTTTTTTTAATTTTATTATTAAACTTTCAAATTATTTTTGTTTTGATCGATTTATCGTTAAATACTTAATAATGTTACAAATATTATATATATATATATATTGATTCCACGCTTATAAAAAAATTTAAAATTTTGGTTCTTAAATTGAGTTTCACAACATTAAAATATTTTAAAAAAAATTTAAACCGATAAAATGAAAAAAAAAACAATAAAACAAGTTTAACATTCTTATAGTCTTATAGTTTAAGTAGATGGTAATCTACTTAAACTATTAACCGGATAAAAACCACACTGGCTAAGAAAACAAAAAACTATAGTTTACTGGGAATTCAAGACAGCCCAACAAAAGGAGAGGTTTACTGGGCTTATGTCTAGTCCCATGAAAAAAAAAATCAAATCCTACATGGTAAGGACATGATTAAGTGATTATGGTCTTGATTTCTTTTATAATCATCTCTATCTAATTTATTGATCAATTAATTTTAATTAAATATTATAAAGATCAATTATGAAAAGACTCTCTCAATCCATTAGTTTCATTTTTAACATCAAAATTCAAACCCATAATATTACTTAAAGAATCTAACGCATCGTCTCACTAGACTAATTAAAAACATGTTTTTAAGTTTAAAATCTGATGAAGTCCATACTCCATATTAATCAATGTTTCAGAAGTTTGACTTAGGTCAGTTTAACATTGCTTTTGAAAAGTATTTTTAAAATATGATATTATAAAGTAAAAATAAATGAATGTAAGTAATATTTTCTATTTTTTATTTAAAATAATAATATTTAATATACTATTTTGACATATTATTTTAATTTTAAATTGACATTACTTTCATATTATTATATGAATGTATAAACTTTAGTTTTAAAATCAATTTGAATTAAATAATTAAAGTTAAAAATATAACTTCACTTCAAAAGTAATATTTCACCACAAAAAGTTAAAAATTATAAGCTTTTGAGGTTGGGTGGAAAATAACTTTTCCAACCATGATTTCACATCCAAATTTTACGTGTTTGGCATTGATTGTGCGTGAAAAAAAAATTGAGCACTTTTTTTTTAAAGCAATGCGAAGTTGTATTAACTATAATTAAAAAGTGATTAATCAAACAAATGGCGCCCCCAGCTTCCCACGTGAGATTCCTCCACTAAATTATACTATCACGAATCAAACATTTATTCCCTCATTTTGGAACCTAAAAAAGAGTAAATTTAGCTTCAATTATTCTGATTGTATACCTCTTGTTTTCATGCTAGTGCTTAAATTTAAATGAATAAAAAAATATAGAATTTTCTAAAGGTCGTGGGTTTGAATGCATTCTATCCCAAGTGTTTTCGATTAATTCTTACCATTTTTTAAGGTAATAAAAATGTATGAATTACTACCAATGTCTCAATACATTTGTCATTCTTATGTTTTAAAATAGTTCCATTTAAATTGTCACCGTAAAATTTTTTATAACTTATATAAGATGTTTTTTTTGTCTCTTTCAGTTTTTCCAGTTAATTTTTAAGAGTAAATTTATCATTTAAATCATATTACATCACATATTTTATATAATTTTTTTATAATTACGTGAAAAATCAACAAATGACAAAATAATTAGAACGAAGGAAGTAACAATTCAATGTATGATTTGCAGCTCGATTCTGGGGTTGGTTAGGGGCCTTTGAAATCCGCTGTTGGGATTAGGTTTGAGTATTTCTTTTGGTTGTTTCTTTATGGTCCATCAGGCCTTAGTTTGTCGAGGTTGTTTCGCTCGTTTATGTTGTATCTATTTTCACATGTACTTTTTTTTTATTTAGTTATAAAATCTTTTTTCTAAATCAAAAAAATAATTCAATGTGTTAGCTCGAATTCGAATTCAAAAGCTTTAAAGGAACTCGATCATCCAATATCTTTATTATTAATTTAAGATTAAATGTTTAGTTTTAGACGAAACTTTTTTAGGGTTGTTCGTATAAGAATAGGGATGGTTATTTGACCAGACTCGATGGGTTCTAACATGATTTTATAGGATCGGGTTATTTCAGGTTTGGTTCTATTTTTGTGTGGATGAGGTCGGATTTGAGTTTAAGATAAAAAATACACTACATGACCTAAAACAATAGTTTAATTATTCTAAATATCTATGTATAATTGCTATAATGCCCATCTCTTTATATATATTTTACAATTATCTCTCTATTTTGTCTAATAAAAATAAAATAATTATTACAATGCCTCTCTTTATTCGCATTTTTTCAATTAACTCCCTATTTTATCGAATAATAATAAAAAATAAAAAAAGTTTTATTTATGTTGGGGTAGGTCGGGTTCAGGTTTTTACTCTAAAATTCAGATTGTGTGGAACATCATAAAAAGTCAGAATGAGTTTGGGTGAAGGTATTAAATTTTCGAGTTGAGTGCGAATCAACAAAAAAACCCGACCCTTTAGCATACCTATATAAGAACTAAACCTTTTTTTTTTAAATAAGAGTTAAACCATTTGGAATGCGGCCAAACTTCTCCTAATGGTCAAATAAGGGCTGAATCTTTTATAAGGTCCTCAAGCAAGGACATTTTATATATTTCATTTTTATTTTTTCTTTACTTTTCAAGTAATATCTGGCTAAGTTTTATTTTAAACACGTCAGTATTCACTTAATATGATATTATAAATTGGGGTCATATGCGTGAAAAAAGGACTTATATGAATTCTTTTGAAAAGATTTAACCCTTGTTTATAAGTTAAAAATTATAATTACAATAAAAAACAAGTTGTACAAGTATAATGAATAAACATAATTACAATTATAGTTAATACATCCGTATACTATAACAGAACTAATAACTAATATAACGTACAATTATAATTACAATTATAGTTAATACATCCGTATACTATAACAGAACTAATAACTAATATAACGTACAATCGAATGCAGGGACAGAGCCATTTAGCGTATGGGAGGGAAACAATTCTTCCTAATTTTTTAGTATAATAATATTTTTAGTCTTTTTTAGTTTAAATATTTATTAAATAAAGTTTTTATTTTTTTCAAATTTTAAATTTTAGGACTTAATATAGACTCTTGCTCCTCTTTTTTATGTTTTTATTAAATAGTGAATCATACAAATTTAAAGCCTGAATTGTGAACCTCGTTAAAAATCTCCTTAATCCTAGTTAGAGGAAAAGAGTACAACACAACAAAGAAAAAAAAAATCTCGCAACAACAATCAAACCCAAGTAACATCTCCTAACCAAACGAACCCAACTAAACAATCTAATCACCCCACAAACAGGACATTATACACTACCTGCATCATATACATATAAAATCATTCTTAATGTTTGATCCTAACTCCGTCCATGCAAATAAATTGGTAACTGAAATATAACTTACAAACCTAGATTAAATATTAGTCAAATAAGACCTTTGCTCCTCCCAATTTTTAAATTTAAAGACTAAATACGCTTATGCCCATCTCAATGTTTGATTCTAATTCTATCCCTGACTTGAACCAGAAGAAAAGATAAACATAACCCACACATGATATGTATGCATGATGAAACTCTAATCTGAATATTTTCGGTCAAGGACGAAGCTCTCTTGAGGCATCGACCTCTATTATAAAATTACGGGATTAAATAGATTTTGGTCTAATAACAATTTAATCCATGTAAAAATAAATATTCAAATTAAAAAATACAAGAGTTAATTAAACATATAATCAAGTAGGGATGAACTAAAGAAGAATGAGCCCGTATTCTCAATTTTATTAGTCCAATAACAATTTAGGTTCTTATAAAGTTTAAATACTAGACAAATTAGGCATTGTCTCATAAATTTTGAGTTTAAATACATAATAAACCTTTATAATTTTGAAATTCAATAATTTAGCTCTGCCAATGTTTGACCTAGCCCTGTCCCTGCTTTCGGTTAGAGGTCTCTCTACCACTAAGCTATCCGTACAAAACAGTCGTAAGCCAGATGACCTCATTGGAACCCAATCTCATGTGTAATGAAGTTGACAAATTCTTTTGACATTAAGCCATCAACTTTTCAAATATAAACTCCATAGCCATCCACCTTGGCCATCCCGATACATTGAATAGAAGGAACAATTTAAAGCTCAATCGAAGTTTCTGATAAGCACGTGGGAACAACTTTTGGCCATGGATGCCTTCATGTGTTCAATTTCCTAGGGACCCACCAAAGGTGCTGTCTGACCTAAGAAATTCCACTGTTTTTCCATTCCATATAAAATGCAATTTCCCGCTCTCACATATCATCCATGCAGATAATACAAAAACAGCTTTGAATTTTGGGCAATGGAGGGTAATTCTAATGGCGGCGAGACCACTAAGTATCGGGGCGTACGTAGGCGGCCTTGGGGGAAGTTTGCGGCCGAGATACGCGACTCCTACCGACAGGGAACTCGTGTTTGGCTCGGGACGTTTAACACCGCGGAGGAAGCTGCTCGAGCTTACGATAGAGCTGCTTATGCCATGAGAGGTCACTTGGCGATTCTTAATTTCCCGCATGAGTATCCCATGGGGAGCGGCAGTGGCGGTGCCGGTAATGGCTACCGCCGTTCGTCTTGTTCTGGTTCCGCGTCATCTCCTTCGTCGACGGAGAGGAGCAAACAGGTTTTCGAGATCGAGTATTTGGATGACAATTTGCTGGAAGAACTTCTTGAAATTGGAGAGGAAAAGAGCAAGAAAATGTGAAGGATTCCCGGGGGGCAAAAGATAAGCACTGTGTATCATTGGCAAAGTCAAGTATCTTGAAAGTCTTGCTTGATTTTCCGTTATGATAACTAATTAAAGCCACTTTATTTTACAAATAATTTTGTAATGTACCTGGGAATATATTGTCACTATCTAAGCTATAAATAATATGAACATTATTTATGCATGTAGGCCAATATCATCATTGTACCCCGCCTTTTTCTGTTATTTGAAATGACATGTTTTTTCTTTTCTTTTTAAAATAAAAATGTTAGTTAAAATATTTAATTTTTAATACATTGATATGCTAGGTGTAAATTAACCAATTTTGAACGAACAATATTATGTTCGTGTTCGTTTCTTTATTTTAAAAGTGTTTATGTTCGGTTCATGTTTGTTTAAATTTTTAATATTATGATCGTGTTCGTTTATTTATTTTTGAAGGTGTTCGTGTTCGTTTGTTTAGTGTTCACGAACGTGTTCTTTTAAGTGTTCGTGAACGTATTCATTTAAGTGTTCATGACCGTGTTTGCTTATTCGTTCACGAATGTGTTTGTTTATTTGTTCGCGAATATGTTTGTTTATATGTTAAAAAATATTGACTAAATTAATAATAAATAAATAAATTAAACAAAAACAACAAAATAGAACTTACGTTTTAATATGAACTTATATAATGCTAATGTGATGACTAATTGTCTTACGAAAGAAGGTACGGATAGATTGTCCCTTTTTAAAACTTGGTGGCGATGGACATCAACATCTTCAGGGTTGTTCACAGAGGTGTAAGTGTGGCTAGATGCTTCCTTGGTAGGATATATCTTGTTCTAGTATGTTTGGAATGCTTAGTATAATATATTGTTTGATGTGTTGTTGAATTTTGGTGTCAGTATTGTATCTGTGTGATCTTTTGTAGTTTTAGTGGTACCTCCATTTAGGTTAGAGAGATTGTTAATGAGGCACGAACCGAGATAAGCTCGTCTTATTTTAATAATAAAATTAATTTACCGAGCAAAAAAATATAACATTCTTAGCAACAACAAAAAGTAGTATTTAGATATATCTACAACTTTCATCCTATAAACAAGCTTATAAAAGAGCTTTAAACAAGCTTGTTCGTGAACATAAACGAACCGAACACATTTATGTTCGTGTTTGTTTATTAAACGAACATAAAAATTTTGTTCATACTCGTTTATTTAGCTTAATAAACGAACGTTATATAAACGGTTCGTCGAATGCTCTGTTCATTTACACCCCTAAATACGACACTTTTTATGACGGTTCACATATAAGTATTGTTGTTTTTAGATTTTTATGGTAATTTTAGATTTTAGATTTTTTGTTTTTTTTTTATATTTTATAAAATTTAAATTATTTGTTGGTGTTATCAAAATGAATTACACATGAATCGTTATGTACATTGTTTTGTCGATGTTTTAGTCATCATTTTTATTAAAAAATGTGAATTTTCTTTTAAAGGTTAAAGGATCTAATTAACTAAAAAGAATAAGGGTTAAGCTGATAAGAATTATAAACGTTAAGTTTTAATTCTTTATTGTACTATAAATATATATGATTGAAATTATAAATACTAGTATTGAGATTTTAAATATACGAATATCACCTTTTCTTTTGTATTTTGACTTTAATGCTTAAATTTTATAGAAATCATGAATATACGTATATTTAGGGTTTTAAAGCTTGATTTAACTAGAAAAAGGTATTTTTATTTCAAGTTAGATAAATCAAACCATTTGAGTTATTCAATTTTTTAATTGAATTTTACAATTCGAATAATCAAATAACTATAAGTATCTTCTTTCATATTCGTTTTAATTTTTAAGATGTGTAAATTTTTCCTTCACGAAAAAATTATAAAAAAAACAAGAACCAATTTCAAGCAACACTAGCTCTGATCATTGGTCATCAAGTATCTTATAAGCAATTATCGTTTAATTTCAAGTTCGAAGAATTTAATAGCTGAATTATCGTTTAATTTCAAGTTCGAAAAATTTGATAGCTGAGATTAACTCTTTATACATGGATAACTTAACATATATTTTTTAATGCTTGTATTATAGTATTATATATATATTATACATTTAATTTTATGTGATATAAATTATATAATATATAAAAATAAAATAATATATTATAAACTTAGACAGTGAAAATAAAATGTTTTAATTTTGACAAATTAAATTTTATTAAGAAAAACTTCAAATTGTGTGTCTCATTAATAAACCCTTTAATCTTAAACGGACCAGGAAAAAAACACACCACAATACTATAACCGAAAACACAATAAAGAGGTAGCGTCAAAGAACCAAATAAAAACCCCAACCCCTAAGAATCCCCAACTAGAGCAAAGAAAAGAACCATAACCGAATACACTAGTCAATACCCAACATTCTCAAATCTGTACCACTAGAGCTTAAAGCAGCAACACAGTAAATGCATCAGCTATGAGCTAACAAAAGAGATTCTCATCGCCATGCTTAAAAAGTGCTTTAATTAGTTATCAAGCGAGAAAAATCAAGAAAGGCTTTCAAGATTCTTAAATTAAGTAGCCAACGAAACAGTGGGGTTCTTATTAGGAAAATTGTCACCATTGTCAACCTCATGTCTTGTTGCTCTTCCTCTCTTCGGTTCCTAGAAGTTCTTCAAGCAAATTATCATCCAAATACTCGATCTCGAAAACCGGTTTGCCACTCTCCGTCGACGACGAAACCGAAGAAGACGAACCACGGTAAGCATTAGCTGCGGCGCCACCACCCATGCCATACTCATGCGGGAAATTAAGAGTCGCAAACTGACCTCTCATAGAATAAGCAGCTCTATCATAAGCTCGAGCAGCCTCTTCGGCAGTGCTAAATGTCCCGAGCCAAACACGAGCTCCCTGCTGGTTGGGGTCACGTATCTCGGCCCCAAAAGTCCCCCAAGGCCGGCTACGTACGCCTCGGTAACGAGTCGTCTTGCCTGACCTGCTGCCTTCCCTGTCATCCATGCACTTAAAATTACCCTCCATTGCCAAACTTAAAGTTGAAGCTGTTTGTTGTGTTATATGCATGGTTGATGTATGTAAGTAGGGATTTAATTTATAGTTGGTTGGTGTCCCTACAAAATATAACACGTGAAGGAATCCATGGCGAAGCATTGCCCCCACGTGATGGATGGTCAAGGTGGACGATTATGGAATTTAACAACAATTTCCCTTTTTTCAACATCTTTATGTTGTCACCTTTTTTAATATACGTGAGATATAGGGTTTCCATGAGCTCATCTAGCTTACGATTGTTTCATCATTTTCTACTTTCATTACTGATCAAGATTGATCCCTTGTATACAATACAACAGTGTTGTCTTTTATAGTTCGATTTTTTTTTGAACAATCTCTATTTAGGGGAGGAGGAAGAAAGAATTGCTCTTAATGGATTTTGAATCCACAACTTAAAGGAGAGGCGAAGGTGTTAATTGATAGCTTAACCACTTGCTTTAGAGATTGTTGACAAACTTAAATTTTTAAAATTCATTATTCTAATGTATTTCTTTTTACTATTATCAAGTTGCAGCCCTTTTTTTTGTATTTTTTTGGTATAACCACTAGTATTAGAGGTGTTTATAAATGACCCAGTGAGTACCAAGAGGCTCAATAAGCTCTTAATGTAAGTTAATAAAGTGGAAGGGAGGATGAAAAATAGTAAATAGTAATACGGGCCAGTTATGAACGCCCCTAACTAGTATACATCTTATTACCTGACTAATTCGGCTCGAGTATTGCAGATGACCATTATGGGGGCGAGATTTCCAACTCAATTCCTCCATTCACAATATCAAAATTCGAACTTATGACCTTACCTAGAATTTCATCATGCTAAACCAATGGATGATATGAGATTTTTGTATTTTTTTTAAAAAAAAGCAATATCCAACTGTCCCAATGACGTTAAGAAGGTGACCTGTGATGATGATGGAACTGTTTAGTCTGCATAATATTCAGAATCTTGTATAACATTTATCATTTTTAGCATGTGAGACAATGGCAAAGGTGGTGATACATGTGCAAAGCAAAGGCCAAGAGAATCAAAAGCTTACAGGAGAGGCATAGATATGGAGTATATCCCACTGAAGGGTCTTGATTTAGAGGGGTGCAAAATTCTTATTCTTGCCCATGCACTTAAAGACATGGTGAAATATATACTCGTGCTTGATAAAATGCCCTAAAACATTCAATCTTCACGTTTGATTTCCATTAAAAAAACATGTTTTTAGCTCTACTTTAAGTATCGAAATGTTGAGGAAACACATTTAGTCGGTTGGTTAAGTTGCTCATATTTCTTCCCTCATATTTCTTTAAGTCACGAGTTCTAGACCCACTAAGAACACTCTTTTTTTCTTTCCCCTAGAGTCTCTCTTCCACTGCCTCTAAGTAGGATTAGAATTATAATTTTTCAAAAATAAAGTATCGAAATGCTATCATATTTTGACATCAATCTAATTAATCATAACAATCCAAGGCAGGGGCAGAGCCAAGAAAAAGTTTCATAGGGTAAATATTAATAGAAATAAAATGATAGTTAGAGTATAATTGTTAAGTAGGGGTGTTCATGGATGGTTAACCGTACCGATAAAATTTATCGGTACGATTACCAGAAGTCTCGATACGACATTTTGATGAACCGTTACCGTCCCGTTTAAACCGGGTACTGCCTAAACGGTTAACCGCTTTATTCGGTACGATTACTCGGTTAACTATGAACTGTTTTATATATTTATTACTACTAAATTTAATTGTTTTAGAAAATCAACCAAATAAGGTCTTCAATATTTATACTTAAAAAGTCTTCAAAGTTTAAAACAATTAAAAGTGTAAAATATTATATTAATTACACAAATTTTAGTAATAATCAATAATTTATATTAATTATACAATTATTTGTATAATCAATAATGTGATAGCATAATAATTTAATATCATTATAGTTTTTTAAAGGAAAATAATTTTGTTAAAATCCCTTCTACCGTTTGAGTCAACTGAAATCGAGACAAGAACACCGAAAGAGGAAAAAGTAATCCAAATTTATTTCATTTCACGACCACAATAACATGAACACGAGCTCAATAGAGTTGCTCAAGAGCAAATGTAAATAAAACAAAGATACGACATTATGATCAGTAAAAGGAGCTGCAATATCAAACCAATGCCCCAAGACACAAACTGTCTGCAACCACACCGGAAAACTCAACAAAAACTTTAGGATGCAACACATATCCCACTATATCTCAATACTAGAATAGATGTACGTTCGAATAGACGTACAATACACGTTTGATTATTACTAATAATTTAATATCATTATAAAATATAGTTTAAGTATGATAATTACACATATATTAGTAATAATCAATAATTTAATATTAATATAAAATTAATTTTAAAATTTCTTATTGGTTTTTTGGTTAACTGTTTAGCGAAAAATCGAAACCGTTCCTGTCCTGTGTAACCGTTAATTTTACCGGTCGGTTACCATACCGTTTTAACTAATTTTTACTGGTACAATTACCTACCATTTAGTCTATTTTTTTTAGTTTTTCGGTACGGTAAATCGGTTCGGGTTTTTATGAACACCCCTATTGTTAAGTAATCAATTTAAAAATAAAAATTAGAGGGGTTAGGATATAATTTGTTTCATTTTGAAATTGAATGGGGCCTAAAAGGTATTTAAGCAGAAAAAATATAGCCAAGACCCTAATTTACCTAATTTCAAAACTAAAAGACCTAAAGAGCAATTGAATTCAAAAAATTAAGGGATCCAGACATAATTTGTCTAGCTTCAAAATTGGGAGAGACCTAAAACACAATTAAACCCCCAAAATTGGTGAGGCGTGACCCACCTCACGTTACATATAGCTCCGGCCCAGGTCCGAGGTGATTAGAGACGGGAGGGGCTCCTCCCCATGCATCGAGCAACTTTTTTTTACCTTTGTTTTGGATATATTTCTTAGAAAATGAATTAATTTTTATTCTCACTTTTCGATATTTATATTTTGTCCTTAACTCTCCGTAGTATAACTAATTTTTGTATATTTTTGTTCTTAATATTTTGATGGATGGTTTCTACGAAAATTAATTATCTTGTTTAAATAATTGAATCTTATTTAAATGACCTAATATTTTATCTTGTTAGACAAAATTAATAGTACCTGAAAATTTCCGTTTTTAATTAAAATAATTGCAGATCTAATCCTCCCAATGACGTTAGGAAGGTGATATATGATCATGATATAAAGAATTGTTTGGTCTACAAAATATTCAGAACCCTCTTTAAAATTTCACCTTTTTATCATTGTGCATGTGACAAAAATGGCAAAGTGGTGAGATATATGCAATGGCCAAGGGAATCAAACGTTAGAGGTAACATTTTAAATGAGTACAATAGTAAAATTATATTTTGGTGCATGCAAAATTGATAATTTTATGATTTAGCCCCATCAAGAATTTAAAAGTTTTAAATTAATAAATCATCTAAATTTCATTTCGGATCCTCTTAAAAAGTTTCAATCTAACTTTGGCCTCCTCAAGGTTTCCTTTTCTTGAATCCGTCTCTATTTATCTCTAAAGTTTGAATCTAGATTCGAACATTAAGAATACAATGTATTTTATCATTGCACTCAACGTTTCTGAATAGAAAACCTCATGCATCGATGATTGTTTACGTTTTTCGTTGTGTAAACCTACACTTGCGAGGTATAGCCTAAAGTTGAGTTCATTAACAAGTCTCGGTATGAAAATTATTGTAATGTTAATCTCACATACAATTTGATACAATGATTATACTATCCATACCACTTCCTATCTATAAATAAGAGAAGATTGAGCTGCAAAAATATGACAATTTTTTAAAAAGTAAATAAATCTCGTTAAAAACCCTCTTTTATAAACAAGATCGAGTATAATAATTACTTAAATCATATAATCTTCTAGATAAATATAACAAGATTTCATAAAACATCTCTAATTGTACATATTGGCTATTGCGATCGCTAAAAAGACCACATTTACCACACATGAGTATTCTTTATATTCCTTCCTTTCCTAAAAGGTCATAAATAGTTTGGTAGCACCAATAATCTACTTGAAAAGTGTTTGTTCTACCATATGTATATTTGTCACTTGCAAGGTTCAACATTCCCATGTTCGTCCCTTTTAAAGGTCTAAACATTTAAAATTATAGCGTAATGATAAATCTAATTATTAATTTTTTTTATCAAATTGACCATTATTTTTTAAAAAAGTTAAATTTAGCCCTCATTTTATTCAAAAGAATCGAATGAGTCGAGTTACCTTTTTTATCGGAAAATTTAGATAAAACATTAAGTTTTTAACGACGTTAACATTACAACTCTTATGGTAGTCCATGTGTACTCCATGTTATTCTTTTAATTTTCTTATGATTTTTAATATTTTTTAAAAAATTTAATTTTAAATTATTAGTTGATTTGACATATAAAACAATTAGTACGAAGTACACATAAACTATCACAAACCGCCATGTAAATATTATTAAAAAATAGTGTTTTAGCAAGTATTTTATTAAAAAAACAATTTGGCTCTTAAATTCCTTAAAGATTGATTAAAGGGAGAAATTATATTATAGGTCCTGCTCGCTATGTCATCTATGGTTTGAACAACTAAAAACCATTCATTTCATTAATTTTTTTCTATGTCATATTTTTACCAAGTGAATCTTTAAACATATTTACTATAAATTAAATTTAAAAACAATTTTTATCAAGTGAAGATAATTAATGAAATGATTCATAGTAAATATGTTTAAAGATTCACTTAGTAAAAATATGACATGAAAATAATTAATGAAATGAATGTTTTTATTAGTTGGGACTATGGGTGACGTAGCGAGCTGGGTCTATGATATAATTTATAGATTAAAGGAAAACAAATCTGGTGTTATATATATGATTAGGATGGAAATCCTCTGCCCATACTATGTACCTTTTGGTGCCCCACTTTAAAAAAGTGAGTTTAAGGTTTAAGATTAGGGTTGTGGTTAGGGTATAAGGAATTAGGGGTAGGGTGCAGGATTTAAGGTTTAAAATGTAAAATTTAAGGTTAAGACTTAAAATATAATTTTTTAGTGTATTTTAGTGTGGAGCATGGTTAGGGGCATGATTAGAGGCAGGGTACTTTTGTTCATATGATTATGTCTAAAATCAATATAGGAAATAAATGCACATTTTGATATCTTTAAGAAGTATTATTCTACCATTTGAAATTTAAATTTTAATATTTATAATCTTAATTATTTCCCTGTTAAAAATTTAAAAATAAAAATGTAAATTATAATTTAGATATCAAATGAGGAAATCAAGAAAAACTTTCAAGATACTTAAATTAAGAAGCCAATGAAACAACAGGGTTCATATTGTCGCCCAGGAAAATTGTCACCATTGTTAACTTCATGTCTTCCTGCTCTTCCTCTCTTCAATTTCTAGTAGTTCTTCGAGCAGATTATCATCCAAATACTCGATTTCAAGCACCTCTCTGCCCATCGATGATGAATAAGAAGACGAGGAACCGACGGAAGACGACGGCAGTACGCATTATAGGTGGCGACGCCATTGCCCATGGGATACTCCTGCGGGAAATTAAGAATAGCATAGTGACCTCTCATGGCATAAGCGGCTCTATCATAGGCTCTAGCAGCCTCTTCGGCGGTGTTAAATGTCCCGAGCCAAACACGAGCCCCTTGCTGGTTGGGGTCTCTTATCTCGGCCCCGAACGTCCCCCAAGGCCGGCTTCGTACGCCTCGGTATCGAGTAGTCTCATCCTTGCTCTTAAAATTACCCTCCATACTAAACTTAAAGCTCAAGTTGTTTGTGTTGCCTGCATGGCTGGTGGATGTCAGTGGGGATTATATAGGTTGAAGAAATGTAGAATTCTTAGATTTGGGCAGCACTTTTGGTGTTCCTTCAAAATAAAACACATGAAGGAATCCATGTCGGAGAACTGTTTCCACGTGCTTATAAGAAACTTGGGACGTCCAAGGTGGTGGATTGGTTATGGAGTTTCAAGAACACTTTTTGAAATACTTTTTGTCCAAAGGTGAGATAGGGTTTCGACGAGGTCATTCTGCATACGATTGCTTTATCAAGCTTTGATTTTCGATACATGTCATTTTTTTTACAAAATTGCCCATTTGAACTCGAGTTTACTCCCAGTCGTTCATATAATCGATCTTAAGGAATCACAGTAAACTATTTGTAACTCCTAACATTTAAATCAAAGATAATTGTATTTACCAATAACTAGTTGGTCTAGGAGGATGAGGCACTAGATCCTTAACAAGGTCAGGAATTCGAATTCTAGCGTTGTGAATGAAGTAAATTGGGTTGGGAGGATCTCCCTATAATGTGCCTCTACAATACCCAATCTGGATTAGTCAGGCAATGAATTGAATTGCATCTAAGCGTATTCTAATTCAAGCATGGGCGGATCTTGATAACGAATTTTGAGGAGGTCTACTTAAAATTTGAAAAAAATTCCAGATGTGTAAACTAAAATTTTCAAATTTTTTTAAAAAGTTTAATTTTGAAAAAAAATTGAGATCTAACTAAAATATTCAAGAAAAAACTTAATAATAACTTTAAAAAATTTTAATAGAATACTTAATTACAAATATTCAAACAAAATGAAAATTTCAAAGTTTTGAAGGGGCAAATCGATTTTTTTTTTTAATTTTGAATGACACAGTATTAGTTTTTCACAATTTTGAGGGTTAGAACTCCATCTAGCCTCATTATTGTCGGCCCCTGAACTCAAATCCTAAATGTTAGGACGACATCAATAACGATGTCAACCGAACATGTTTACTCCAGCTCATTCATATAATCAATCTTTAAAGTGTAACGTTTAAATTATTCATAACCACTAGTTGTTAAATCAATAATAATTATATTTATACACATTTAAATTTAAAATATAAATGTTATCGTAATAACAACAAGATGTTAACTAAATAAATTTTTTACGCAAACCAAACGTGATAATTGTTTTTTTTTCTAGGGCATTTTATTATTAAGAGCATATGCGTATATATTTTACTATATTAAAGATATTCAAGATACTAAAAAATGTAAGCAGTCACCTTTGATTCTAGTTGCTTTGCATATATCTCACCACGTTTGCCATTTTATCACATGGGCAATGATTGAAGATAAATTTTAAAGAATATTCTGAATAATATTTACACTAAACATTGCTTTATACCATGATCTGACTTCACTTTCTTAACGTCCTTTGGACCGTTGAATACATAATTTTAAAAATAGTATATAAGTGAACCTAATTAAACTCGAATTCAAATTGACAATTTCAAATAATATCCAGAAAATAATTGAATAGTTTCTTACATCTCAACTCTAATATGGATAGAAATTTTCTGTCCCTTTTTTGTGCCAATTTCTATATCCCACACAAAAAATTAAGTTTAAAATTTAGAGTTTAAGAAATTATGAGTAGAATGTATTTTATAGGGTTCAGAGTTTATAATTTAAAATTTAAGGTTAAGACTTATAATTTAATTTTTTAATGTTGGAGCATAAAAAAAAGTACTAAAAAGGGACATAAGATTTTTGTCCCTCAAACATACATATTACATCTCTCTTTGAAGATCACATATAAAAGAAAATTGACCTTTGAAACCTGCAAAAATCCATGACAACGGCCTCAAAGTCAAGAATAAACATCAAGAGATGGGCCAACTTGAATATAAACTAAGTTAACTGATAACTATTGATAAATCAAAATCAGCCCTTATTTGTACACTAAACTACAGATATTGTGGTGATGCTCTTCTAAATGTGGGCACTTGATTTCCATGCAGAGACGTGTGGGAGAAGATAATTATGGGTCATGTCCATAGCCTGGTTTGTGCTCATGTGGAGGCTTGTGCGGTCGTCTCATGACATCTAGAAAATGAGGAGGCTTATGTGCTTCATGTTCCCCTATAAGGCTCCGGGGAGGAATCTTGCAGTGGCGCATGATTAGCGGCAATCGTTCCCGTGGTTTCACGACATAGAATGAATTGTATGGTCCGCCTCCATCCTTTCGTGGCTCAGCCGGTTCAAATACCTTACCTTTGGATGGTTTTCTCATGTGGGAAAATGGACTCATTGAAGGTGGATTCGCCAAAAGTTTTCTTCGCATCTCTCTTGCATTTTCTCCTTCATCGTAATAGAATGGACATATTTCGAGTGCCTACTCTATTAATCTATCGGCTTCTCTTGCTTATCTTCCGGCAGTTTCTCACCAGCGATGGACTCTTGTCCTCGAGGGAATGAGAATGTCAAACATGACACATTTACTCTACTTGGGCAAGTGTGAGACTGTTAGAACTTAGAATTTATGTGTTCTTAATGTAGTAATTTCGTTTAAGTATTGTATTCATCCGAACTGATTCACATGTTTAATTTATTTATTTCTTACGCATATTTTGTCTTCTTCTATGGAATTGCATGAAAAACAATGATTAAAGTAAATACTAGTTCACCAATTATCAAATGATTTCAAGATACTTAAATTAAGAAGCCAATAGAACAGCGGGGTTCTTATTGTCGCCCCATGAAAATTGTCACCATTGTTAACTTCATGTCTTCCTCTCTTCAATTTCAAGCAGTTCTTCAAGCAGATTATCATCCAAATACTCTATTTCGAACACCTCTCTGCCCATCGATGATGAAGAAGAAGACGAGGAACCGACGAAAGACGAACGACAGTACGCATTATAGGCTGCGACGCCATTGCCCATGGGATACTCCTGTGGGAAATTAAGAATAGCATAGTGACCTCTCATGGCATAATCGGCTCTATCATAAGCTCGAGCAGCCTCTTCGGTTCAAATTACCCTCCATTACTAAACTTAAAGCTCAAGTTGTTTGTGTTGTCTGCATGGCTGGTGGATGTCAGTGAGGATTATATAGGTTGAAGAAATGTAGAATTCTTAGATCTGGGCAGCACTTTTGGTGTCCCTTCAAAATAATACACATGAAGGAATCCATGTCGGAGAACTGTTCCCACGTGCTTATAAGAAACTTGGGATGTTCAAGGTGTTGGATTGGTTATGGAGTTTCAAGAACACTTTTTGAGATACTTTTTTGGCTAAAGGTGAGATAGGTTTCAATAAGGTCATTCTGCTTACGATTGCTTTGGTTTTCATACATGTTTTACTTAATGTTTATAAAATTTTCCATTTCAACACGAGTTTACTCTAACTCATTCATATAATCGATCTCAAGGGATCGCATTTAAAATTTAAATTATTCAAAGACATAGTCAAGATCAAAAAAAAAAGTTACAGGTACATTTTTGTCCTTCTTTTAGTTCCTACTTGATTAATTATTTAATAAGTATTCTGTGCCTTTTAATTTAAACATTTATTTTTACATGATCAAATTAATATTAGACTAAAATTTATTAACTATTTTAAATTTGTAACATGAACCTAGGCCCCTTTAAGCCTCAAGGCGCTAACTATTTATAATTTCTAACATTTAAATAAAAAATAATTAAATTAAAGTATATTTAAACTCAAGACCTAGATGTTACAATAACGTCAGTAATCATGCCAATAGGACAAATTTACTCTAGCTCATTATATAGTCTATCATTAAGGAGTGACGTTAAACTATTCATAACCCCTAACTTTTAAAGGAAAGATAATGGTACTGAAATGCTTCAAACTCAAGACTTAGATGTTACAACAATAACAATGTCAACCGAATAAGTCTTAGTCTCATTTACAGAGTTACAATTTAAAACAATGATTATACTATTTAAACTTCTATCTATCTATAAATAAAAGGATATTACTAATATTCATTGATTGACTTAGTGGCTAAAAATATTCATATTACCTCATCTTGTATGAGTTCAAATTTCGGTATGAAAATATAATCTCTATTTAACCAAAAAAAGAGAGGATATTACATTGCTTAAGCAAAAATATGATAATCATTTTAATCATGTAATCTTCTAGATATATATAACATGATTTTATAAAATGTTTTTTTTGTTTAACCACTGATATTCGATTAATTGGCCAACAAATTTGAATTAGGTTTTGCAGAAGTCTACTATGAAACAAATTCTCTCAACTTAGTTTTTTTCATTTACAATGAAGATTTGAACATTTAACATTGCCTAAAGAACCTAGTGCCTCGTCCCGAATTAGAGCAACTTATTGTACAGATTGGCTATTGCGATCGCTAAAAGACCACATTTACCACATATAAGTATTCTCTATATTCCTTCCTTTCCTAAAAGCTCATAAATAGTTTGGTAGCACTAATAATCTACTTGAAAAGTGTTTGTTCTACCATATGTATTGCAAGGTTCAACATTCGTCCTTTTGAGAAGGTCTAACCATTAAAATAATGGTGTAATGGTAAATTTAATATCATTGTTTATATTTTTTTATCAACTTGATCATTATTTTTTAAAAGTTAAATTTAACTATTTCTTTAAAAAATCGAATTTGATCATCAACTCTTTAAAAAGAGTCGAATTACTTTTTTGAATGGAAAATTTTAAATAAAACATTAAGTTTTTTAAAAACCTTGTTGTTGAAGCTCTCAATGTAGTCCACATATATTTCATGTCATTTTTAATTCTTTTTATTTTTAAATGCTTTTAAAGTTTTTTATTTTTTAAAAATTTAAATTACTTTTAATGTGGTATTTTTTTGAGGAATTGATATTACATATAAGATAAATAATATTATGTCAATAAGAACAACACGTAAACTGCTATGTGGATTATCATGTCAATTTTATTAAAAATGATGTTTTAGCAAGTATTTTAATAGAGCAAAAAACAATATGACTCTTAAATCTATAAAAGATTGAGTGTCAAATTTAGTGTTTAATTGATGAAAGGTTAAAATATTTAGGGTTAAATTTATGATCACCTCTAAAATTAATATACGAAAGAAAGTATTCTACTATTAAAAAATAAGAAGTTTATTATAGGATTTGAAGTTTGAAATTTTAACATTTATAATCTTTATTATTTGGTTATTCTCGTTTGTTTTCAGATTGTTTGATTTTGGTTATCGATTTAAAAAAATATATATTTTGGTCATCTACATTATCGATACGTCTTATTTTACTCTTTAAACCGTTAACTCGACTTTATTTGATAAGGGGACATGTTAATAAAATGAGTCTATTTTAAATTTAACTCCTAAATCAAGAAAAACTTTCAAGATACTTAAATTAAGAAGCCAATGAAACGAAAATGGTTCTTATTGTCGCCCCAGAAAATTGTCACCGTTGTCAACTTCATGTCTTCCTGCTCTTCCTCTCTTCAATTTCAAGCAGTTCTTCAAGAAGATTATTATCCAAATACTCTATTTCAAACACATCTCTGCCCACCGATGACGACGACAAAGACGAAGAACCGACGGAAGACGAACGGCAGTACGCATTATAGGCTGCGACGCCATTACCCATGGGATACTCCTGCGGGAAATTAAGAATAGCATAGTGACCTCTCATGGCATAAGCGGCTTTGTCATAAGCTCGAGCAGCCTCCTCGGCGGTGTTAAACGTCCCGAGCCAAAGACGAGCTCCCTGCTGGTTGGGGTCTCGAATCTCCGCCCCGAACGTCCCCCAAGGCCGGCTTCGTACTCCTCGGTATCGAGTAGTCTCATCTTTGCTCTTAAAGTTACCCTCCATTACCGAACTTAAAGCTCAAGCTGTTTGTGTTGTCTGCATGGCTGGTGGATGTCAGTGGGGATTATATAGGTTGAAGAAATGTGGAATTCTTAGGTTTGGGCAGCACTTTTGGTGTTCCTACAAAATAAAACACATGAAGGAATCCATGTCGGAGAACTGTTTCCGCGTGCTTATAAGAAACTTGGGATGTTCAAGGTGGTGGATTGGTTATGGAGTTTCAAGAAAACTTTTTGAGATACTTTTTGGCTAAAGGTGAGATAGGATTTCAATGAGGTCATTCTGCTTACGATTGCTTTATCATTTTGCACTTCCTTTGAACTCGAGTTTACTCTTGCTTATTCATATAGTCGATCTTAAGGATCACATTTAAACTATTCAAGAATGGAGTGAAGATAGAACATTGGGAGGAGTCAAAATATTATAATTTAAAAACACAAGGGTTTATTAAGTATTTAAACTTAAAATTTAGGGGGCAAGACTTATTTTTCTAATATTTAAACTTATAGGGACTTAAATTGTTATTAAACCAAAAAATTTGAGGACTCAAGCTTATTTTTCTTTAGTTCAACCCTTACTTAATTAAATATTTAATAAACTCTAATTTTTTTAAGTCAAATACTTATTTTTTATAAGGGTCAAATTGCTATTAGACTAGAATTTAACAAATATTTGAAATTTATATCAAGAACGTAGGCTTCCTTAGGCCTTAAAGGAGCTTCGTTCCTGAAATTATTCATAACCCTTAACATTTAAGTCAAACATAATTACATTTAAGCATATCCGAACTCAAGACTTAGATGCTACAATAACATTAGTAACCATGTCAACCGAAGAGTTTACTCCAGCCCATTCATACAGTCGATCTTTAAAGGTGATGTTTAAATTATTCATGACCACTAACCTTTAAATCAATGATAATTGTATTTAAGTATATTCAAACTTAAGACCTAAATATTATCACAAAACAAGAAATTATATTATTAATGGTCCTTTTTTCACCACGTCATCTATGATCTTAACTAATAAAAATTATCCATCTCATTAATATTTTTCATGTCAATCTTCACTTGATAAAAAACTATTTTTTAATTTAATTTAATTTACAGTAAATATAAATAAAGATTCACTTGATAAAAAAATTACATGGTATAATTTCTCCCACAAAACAAAGATAATGTCAACTAAATAAGTTTTTTTTAATGCAAACCAAACGTGATAATTGTTTTTTCTAGGCATTTTATCATTAAAAGCATATGCGCATATATTTTACTATATTCAAGATATTAAAAAAAAATGTAATCCGTCACCTTTGATTCTGGTTGCTTTGAATATATCTCACCACGTTTGCCATTTTATCACATGGACAATGATTAAAGATAAATTTTAAAGAAGATTCTCAATAATATTTACACTAAACATTGCTGTATACCATGATTTGAGTTTACTTTCTTAACGTCATTTGGACCATTGAATACGTAATTTTAAAAATGAGTATACGACTGAATCGAATTAAACTCGAATTCGAATCGACAATTTCAAATAGTATTAAAAAATTGAATAGTTTCTTATATCTCAACTTTAACACACATATTACATCTAGAAAAATAACCTTTGAAACCGGCATAAATCCATCCAAGTCAAGAATAAACATCACGACATGGGCCAACTTGAATACAAAACTAGCTAAGTTGGAGACTGATAACAATTGATAAATCAACATCAGCCCTTATTTGTACACTAAACTACCGATATTGTGGTGGTGATTTTCTAAATTTTGGCACTTAATTGCCATGCATGCAGAGACTTGTGGGAGAAGATGACTATGGGTGTTGTTCATATCCTGGTTTGTGCTCATGTGGAGGCTTGTGCGGTCGTCTCATAACGTCTAGAAAATGTGGAGGCTTATGTGGTTCATGTTCCCCTAGAAGGCTCTGGGGAGGAATCTTGCGGTGGCGCATGATCAGCGGCATTCATTCCCGCGGTTTCGCGACGTAGAATGAATCGTACTCATCCTTTCGTGGCTCTGCCGGTTCGTATACCTTACCTTTGGATGGTTTTCTCATGTGGGAGAATGGACTCATTGATGGTGGATTTGCCGAAAGACTTCTTCACATCTCTAAGGCATATCCTCCTTCATCGTAATAGAATGGACTTATTTCGAGTGCCTCTCTATTAATCTTCCCGACTTCTATCCCTCATCTTCCGGCGGTTTCTCACCAGCGAGACTCTTGTCCTCGAGGGAATGAGAATGTGAAACATGATACATTTACTCCATTTGGACAAGTGGAAGACCGTTAGAACGTTCTGTGTCTGTAATAATTTCGTTTAACTATTGTATTCATCCGAACTGATTTATATGTTTAATTTATTTATCTCTTGTGCATATTTTGTCTTCTTCTACGAAATTGTATGCAAAACAATGATTAAAGTAAATACTAATTCTTACTAGTTATCAAATGTTGTCAAGATTCTTAAATTAAGAAGCCAATGAAACAACGGGGTTCTTATTGTCGCCCCAAAAAACTTGTCACCATTGTTAACTTCATGTCTTCCTGCTCTTCCTCTCTTCAATTTCAAGCAGTTCTTCAAGCAGATTATCATCCAAATACTCGATTTCGAACACCTCTCTACCCATCGATGATGACGAAGAAGACGAGGAACCGATGGAAGATGAACGGCAGTACTCATTATAGGCGGCGACGCCATTTCCCATGGGATATTCCTGCGGGAAATTAAGAATAGCATAGTGACCTCTCATGGCATAAGCGGCTTTGTCATAAGCTCGAGCTGCCTCCTCGACGGTGTTAAACGTCCCGAGCCAAACACGAGCCCCCTGCTGGTTGGGGTCTCGTATCTCCGCCCCGAATGTCCCCCAAGGCCGCCTACGTACACCTCGGTATCGAGTAGTCTCGCCTGCTCTGTCATCCTTGCTCTTAAAATTACCCTCAATTACCAAAGTTAAAGCTCAAGCTGTTTGTGTTATCTGCATGGCTGGTGGATGTCAATGGGGATTATATAGGTTGAAGAAATGTGGAATTCTTAGGTTTGGGCAGCACTTTTGGTGTTCCTACAAAATAAAACACATGAAGGAATCCATGTCGGAGAACTGTTTCCACGTGCTTATAAGAAACTTGGGATATGTTCAAGGTAGTGGACTGGTTATGGAGTTTCAAGAACACTTCTGGAGATACTTTTTTGGCTAAAGGTGAGATAGGTTTCAATGAGCTCATTCTGCTTACGATTGCTTTATCATTTTGCAATTTGCATTTCCTTTAATCAAGCTTTGATTTTCATACATGTTTACTTAATTTGCATAAAATTGTCCATTTGAACTCAAGTTTACTCCAAGTCATTCATATAATCGACTTTAAGGTATCACATTTAAACTATTGAGGGACAGTCATGATCGTATTCTGGGATGGATCAGAATATCGAATTTTAAAAATATAAAGCTTTAGTAAGTATTTAAACTTAAAATTTAGGGGGCAAGACTCAATTGTCTAATATTTAAATTTATAGGGACTTAAATTGTTATTAGATCAAAAAATTTGAGGACATGGATTCATTATTCGTTAGTTCAACACCTACTTAATTAAATATTTAATAAGCTCTTATTTTTTAAAATTTAAATACTTATTTTTATAGGGGCCAAATTGCTATTAGACTAGAATTTATCAAATATTTGAAATTTATATTAGGAACGTAAGCCCTTTGGGCCCCAAAGGAGCTCTGTTCCTGAAATTATTCATAACCCCTAACCATTAAGTCAAAGATAATTACATTAAAGTCAACAATTTCTAGATCAAGCGGTTAAAGCTCTCAAGTTAACATCCTTCCATCTCTCTTAGGTTGTGGGTTTGAAACTCATTAGGAACAAATTCCCGCTCCCCTCCCCTAGGTAGAAATTGTTCAAAACAATTACATTAAAACATATTCAAACTCAAAACTTAGATGTTGCAATAACATTAGTGACCAGGGACGGAGTCAGAATTTGAAGTTAGGAGGGCAAACTATAAATGTTTGAAAGTGAGGAGCAAATTCATAAATAAATCGATTTTTTTAATTTAAATAAGAGGATAAAGGTAAAAAAAAATTCGAGAGCGAAAAAGGGCATATAAAGGTAACATTTAAATTATTCATAACCGCTAACCTTTAAAATCTATTTAAGTACATTCAAACTTAAGACCCAATGTTACTACTGACAACAATGACAGCGTAAAAGTAAAAGTGTTTTTGTATGCAAACAAAGTGATAAGCAATTTGATATTATATATATGAGTATCAAGTTTGAGACGTTGTGTACGCAAAAAGTTCTTGCTAAGAGACTCGTCCACCAAAATTAAGTGTGTAACGCAAGTCGGCCTAGAAAGTCAAGACGAAACTTTGAGAATCAAAATGGCGACAAGAAAATGTAATAATCGTTTTTTCTAGTACATTTTATTATTAAAGATATTCAAGATACTAAAAAATGTAATCAGTCACCTTTGATTCTGGTTGCTTTGCATATATCTCACCATCTTTAACATTTTATCACATGGACAAAGATTGAAGATAAATTTTAAAGAATATTCAGAATAATATTTACCCTAAACAATGCTTTATACCACGATCTGACTTCACTTTCTTAATGTCATTGAGACCATTGAATACGTAATTTTAAAAATTTAGTGTACGTGTGAACTGAATTAAACTCGACTTCGAACCGATAATTTCAAATGATATTCAAAAAATAATTGAATAGTTTCTTACATCTCAACTTTAACATACATATTACATCTCTCTTTGAAATCTCTACTCAAGACTCAAAAGATCCAAACTATAGAATATAATTTAGGGAGTCTATATCATATATAAAAGAAAAATAACATTTGAAACCTGCAAAAATCCATGCCGATGGCCTCCAAGTCAAGAATACACATCATGACATGGACCAACTTGAATATAAAACTAGCTAAGTTGGAGACTGATATCAATTGATAAGTCAAAATCAGCCCTTATTTGTACGCTAAACTATTGGTATTGTGGAATGATCTTCTAAATTTTAGCACTTAATTTCCATGCCTAGAGGTGGGGGAGAAGATGGTTATGGGTGATGTTCATAGCCGGGTTTGTGCTCATGCGGAGGCCTAGGCATGTGTGGTCTTCTCATGACATCTAGAAAATGGTGTGGCTTATGTGGTTCATGTTCCCCTAGAAGGCTTCGGGGAGGGATCTTGCGGTTGCGCATGATTAGCGGCAATCGTTCCCGTGGTTTGGTGACGTAGAATGAATCAGGCGGTCCGCCTCCGTCCTTTCGTGCCTCCTGTTCGAATACCTTGCTTTTGGATGGTTTTTTCATATTGGAGAATGGACTAATTGATGGCGGATTCGCCAAAATACTTCTTCGCATCTCTCTTGCATTTTCTCTTTCGTCATCATAGAACGGACTTATTTCGAGTGCCTGCTGTTTTAATCTCCCCAGCTTCTCTCCCATATCTTCCAACGGTTTGTCACCGAACGGAATCGCGTACGGCGGTTCATCGTCACTGGATTCATAAGCTATAGAGGGATTAAGGGTGGTGAAAACAATCACCATTCCAAGGAGACACAAATGCAAACAAGCTTTGGACATGTTTAAGATCATTGGGTTTTTTTCTTGCAGTGTAACGAAATTGGTGCAGTTGGTTCCCTTTTATAATGGATGAAAAGCGTTGAAGCCATGTCTTTATCACACATGTATGCAACTGTACATTTTCCCCTTCTATTACCGAACTTTCTTCTTTGATAATCCGTAGGACACGCCTGTACCATAAATCCAGATTTAATAGGCCATAACCCAAGGTCGAATGTATCTTTTGATAGGGTTACCCTATATTAAGTTAATTCCTCCCTTTAATATTTTATGCATAAAAATATTGAGTAGAAATCCTTTTTCCTTTTTAGTGTTTTTTTATGCCTCAACATTAAAAATTTAGGTTTAAGGATTAAAATCATAGTTTAGAGTTTAGTATTTAGAATTTATAGTTAGAGTTTGATTTTTTTTAGTGTTGGGACATAAATAGAAAAAAAATGAGCAGATATAATGGCATAAATAGGGTTTAGTTTCATTGAGAATTGTTGGTTAAACTTATTATATAATGGCATGCCCCTAATGATCAAATTCAGATATTATCACAGTTCCATTTTTGGTATTGATAATATTATTTTTTTACAAGTATTGATACATTTTCTTTTCGCTCAGCAAAAGCAATTTTTATTAGAATAACTGTAACGACCCGAATTTCGGGTTAGCAAATCGAGTCTTAGATCCGGGTTTTGAGCCTTTATGTTGGGAGCCCAATTAAAGAATTGGACATGAGCTTTGGGCTTTTATCTAATGGCCTTATCCAAGTTGGGAGAGAGGATGTGGTTGGTGGTGTTTGAATTTTAAATATGTGTGGGTGGTTGGAAAAAGGGGATAATGTTTTTATGAAGAGAGAGAAAATGGAAAAGGTAGGGGTTGTGTTGGAGAGAGGAAAAATAGAGAAAGTGAGGGAGAGGGACTTTCAAACCTTGTCTCGCCATCGTCCAGGCCGCTGTGGCGTTCACCGCTGCTGCCATGAGGTAGATCTCACCGAGACGCTTCCGCCAGTGGTCACTGTGTTGCCGTCGCCGTCGTCACTTGCCGGGGAGGAGCTCGAAAAGATCCGAAGAGGATGGAAAGAGACCTTCCGTTGCTCACCGCCGTGAATCGTTACCACAATTGTGACCGTCGTCGCCTAGAGTGTCGATCTGGAGCTCGCTGTGCACATTCGGCCATAGGGAGCCGCTACACGCACCCTCAAGCGCTGCCTCTGCGCATGGGCGTGACACAATTGCCGTGGGTAGCTGAAATCGGCTCGAGCCGAGCTGTGAGTCGCATTGACTGATAAGTGTTCAAAAGTACTATTTTTATTACCCTTTTTACTCATATTAGTGTTAGACTTAGGCTCATATTAGTTGCATAATTAGTCATTCATGCATCAATTCATGTTTCTTTCCACCGTTGAGCTTGATTACATAACTTGGTGATTTTTGTGGAAAAAGATGTTGCTTTGGTGTGTTTTTGTGTGTGCGCAGAATCATTTGCCTAAACAAGGCTAGAACCAGTTGCCAGGACAGTGCATGAAGGAGATGCCGACGCAGTTGCCAGGACAATGCATGAAAGAGATGCCGAGCCAGTTGCCAGGGTAATTGTCGACAAAGAATAATGTGATATGGTAGTCGAAATTGATGACTAGACAAGCCCAAGATGAAGTGGAGCAAAGCTAAATCCCAAAGGAGTTTGATTTCCATGAAGAGGTTAAAGAAGAATTAAATCCCAAGAAGATATGAGAAGTTTTAGAAGGAATATAATTATAATAACTAATTATATTCTTTAAATATAATTTAATTCCAACTTAACTTCCTCCTCAAAGAAGGACTTTGACCTAGCCCTATAAATTAGAGGCCATGCCGTCAACTCCAAAGGGGGGGAGAAGAGAGAATTTTCGACAAGCTTCAAGGGGAGATCTCGACAAGAAGGCTTCATCCATTCTTCATCTTTTTTCTTTCTTGTTCAATTAGGTTCATGCTAGGAATTCTTTGTCTTGTGTTTCTTTGGAACCTAGCCATGAACCAAATCTATTTGGCTATGGTTATTGTGTCTTGTGGTTGTGAGAAACAATTGGATTTTGTTTAGGTAATAAGAGTTTGCACTTTTCTATTAAAGGTTTATTCATTCTTGGTTCTTATTCTTGTTTACGAGTGAATTGGGAGAGGATCTCGTAACTTCATCTATTATCTAATATCGGGAGAGTTAGATTCAAGAAACGAATGAGTATGATCTTTATTCAGTCTATTGATGGCGAAGATTAATCCAGCTTAGGAATAAGTTAAGGAATTCAACGGCTAAGAGGAGCGCAAGATTGGTTGTTGTTCACCCTTGATTCACGCAGGGATGTAATATCAAGGCATGCACAAGTAGCTAGAGTTTCGATTTAGGGATAAGAAGAAACCATTGAAGAACGCTCTGCCAAACCTTGAAGTTGCTGCCCAGACGCCCAAGTAGTTTCCCAACTAGTCGCCTGGGCAACCATCGATTAGTTGCCAAGGCAACCCCGTTGCGTAAGTTGCCACGGCAACTGAGTTGCCCTTGCACTCTTTTACCAAGACGATCCAATCGGCTATCACACCTCAACTCACGATAACCTGGAATATCTCTCTCACTTGATCTCATCTATTCTTTTACTTTATTGCTTTCTAGTTTAGTTATTAGTTTAAACTCATATAATCTTCTACTTGTGTTTTCTTTTACTTTTTACAGTGTAAGAGATTAGATTATTGAAGTGGCACCAATCCCTGTGGAGACGATATTTTTTATACTATAACTTGCGACGTGTATACTTGCACAATTGCGTAGCACTTATTACGCGCAACATTGACCACCACCTTTGACCGTTGCCTACCATTGGCTTTTTTCGGGGGATCTTACCTAGGGGTTTCTCGACGTTCTAGATCTAATGGCGCAGTCTATTTTTTTGCCAAATTCGAACCTGATAAGCTATTTTTACACATTTGACCCTTCAAATTCTTTAAAGTATATGGGTAAGAGATACTTATGATATTATTTGGTGTACGAGGATTATTCGGGATTGAATATTAGGTCGAGTGGAATATTCAGAAAGCTTGGATGAGGATTTTAGCGACATTGACTTAAGGTTAGAACACCTCAAACTCCTATTGCTTCATGAGCATCATAAATGTGATTGCTTTGGGAGTTAGTGTTTGTAAAATATGTGGACGATAATTAAGCATGTTTAGAGACCGATAATTAGGAAACTCGATATTTATGAGATGCATGATGATGTTGTGAATATGATGGGACTAGTGGAGGCTTTAGAGACTGTGTAGGGTTGTTTGTGATACTTGTGTTATATTTGATGATTGTTCGTTTGATTGAGATAATTGTGACACTTTGTATGCTTCTTCAATTGGATTGGTGTGATTCGATGGAAATCATGTTTTAGGGGCGAATACCCGATTAAATGATTTTGAAGCTGGTAACTAATTCTAATTGAATGGATGCGTTGGTAAACAAACCCTAATGACTTTCATAAGCTTTAGAGATCGAGTAAGTGTTGTAAATCGTAATTCAAGGAAATGGTACGAACCCGTAAATAGGGTATCAGTATGAGCTTTAGTCATACCGGTACGTGGTTAGGGTCCGTATCGGTATGGGTTAACCCGTACTAGTAATTGAGGAAATTTAGAATTTCTAGTAAGTAATATATGTATCAGTACGCGTATGAGTACTGGTACCCGAGGTACCGCATAGATACTCGTGTTCGAGTATCGGTACCCACCGAATGGAATAATCTACATTGCTAATAAAGATGGAAATTGACGTGGAAAATTAGCCGTACTGGTATGCAATTAGGGTCTGTATCAGTACGGGTTAACCTATACCAGTAATTGAGGAAATTTAGGATTTCTAGTAAGTAATATCTGTATCAGTACGCGTATGAGTACCGATACCCAATGTACCGCATCGATACTCTTGTTCGAGTACCAGTACCCACTGAACAGAATAATCTACCATGCTAATAAAGATAGGAATTGACGCGGGATATAAATGAGATAATATGGCTTAATAAGATAATTAACAATGATGATTAATGTACAATTCCATAATGTATTAATAAGTTGATAAAAATTGGATAATTTGATGGTAATAGCAACCGTAAGGATCCTTGATGGATCGTGTGATGTTGTATACTGTGTGGTAGACGTGTTTTTGCTATGTGCAGATATGGACACCTAGATGATTAAATCATCTTGATTGATGGGTTTCGGATACCTAGTGTGAGAAAGAGTGTATTGCAACACCATGTTTAAATATTCTCGAATGTATAAACCCGAGGCTTAGTGGGACCGAGACTCATTCGAAGATGCTTGATGAGAGATTTCGAGCATGGGTGTATGTATCTCGACGCTTACCAGGCCTCAACCAAAGAGTGTATGTATCTCGATGCTTAGTGGAACCCACTCAGAGTGTATGATCCTGATGCTTAGTGGGACCAAACTTCACTCCTATATTGTGTATTATGTTTATATGCTATGTGAAGCTTATGTGCTTGCTGTTGATGCACGGATAGGCGGCTAAATGTAGCTCCATATGTATTTGATGTTATATTGCCATGTTATGTGTATGGTTGGGCCTTGTGTGCCATGTATGATGATTGCTATGATGAGAGCATGTGTTTAGACAACTAGTAGTAGCACCACGTGTTTATTTATCTATCCTTATTGCTCGTACTAGCTTGCATGCTTATGTTTATAATTAGCATGAAGTATAGTAGAGTAGATATGTACCACTGAGGTTTGTAAGCTCAGTGCTCAGAATCGTTGTTTTCATTCGTAGGTTGATCGTTGGTTCGTGGGATCGTGGAGCACTATCAGTAGGAGGTTCCAGCATATGGTGATCTCAAGAGTATGATACTTGTGTTTAGTGGGCTATGTATTCATAGGATCTTACGTGGTTGAGTTTGTAATCTTTACTTTTGAAATTTTATTAATCAAGTCAAGTATTTAGATGTTTTAAATTAAAGTGGAGCTCCTTTGTAACTATTTAAATGATTTATCTATATTTTCATCTGTTGACTTTTAATGTTTTTAAGAAATAACTTGTTTGGGCTAAATCTAGTTTCAGAATTTTATGGTTTTTGGTTTGGACTTGAGGCCCAAATGTGACATCCGGGTTGAGGGTGTTACATTTAGTGGTGTCAGAGCTTAGGTTTAGCCGGTTCTAGGAAACTTCAAGGTGGTATAAGTGTTTTAGTAAGGTGTCTAGCGAATACAAGTCCTTAAATTAAGTTCGTACTCCTTAAGACTGGAATCCTGATGGTGCGTCCAATGTTGTGACGATAAGATTGTTGCGATCGTGGTCGAGAGGGCCGAGTTAAATGTTGAGCCGCTCTTAGGAGCGATTCTGAGGGTGAGGTTGCCCCGGATTGTTGAATTGCGAGTTAGTTGAACAATGTCGGAGTCGAGGATGTGTCATCCTTTCGCCATCTAAATGGTGTCTTCATTATGTGTTGTGGTCGTTCTGGAGCCTTCAGATACATTATGAAAGTTTGTGGCAAGGAATCTTCATTCTTATGCGTTAATAGCAGTTGTGTTGCGGGTTTGGGCAAACCACTTTCAAAATCGATCAGTGGATGCATGTTGGTTAGATGACCCTTGTTTGCTTAAAAGTGAGTCTTGTTGATACTTGGAGAGTATCATCACCCGTTCTAGAGGCGTTTCTCGGAGTTAGTGGATTCGAGATCCACTAGTTCGTTAGAGTGTGCCCAAAGTTAGATATTCTACGTGTTTGAGAGAGCTACATTCTTGAGAGTTATTGAACCTTGGAAATTGTTTTGGTTAATTAAACGTGATGCTAGCCAGTAATGTTGAGAGTGGTACTCGAGGCTTCGAGACCTTGAGCTAACCTAACCTTTGGTAATGAGGAAGTTTAGACCGTTGCCCTATTATCGCGATTTTTGTGGTGGTCATTTTGAGAACGACACAGAGGGGTTGTGAGACATGTTTGAATGGTGGGCATATGTCGATGTCTACAGTTTGATGCTTAGGAGCTTTCAAACTGTTAGAGTGTTTGTTTATGCTTCTTGGAGGAGTCGTTAGGACTTCTTCCCTATCAAGAACGTGAGTGGATCTTGAGGTAAGACCGAGTTAGACGTCAGTGCTCATTACCCTTGTTAGAAGACACTGGCCCACTTGAGAAAGTCAGAGGTTCAGTTGCGAAGGCGTAACCCGAAAGAGGTTTCTTTTATCTAAGTGTTTCGTCCAAGGAAGAAATGAGCTTATTCTCTAGTAGAAGTTGGTTTGTCGAGATGGTGTTTATACCATTTTGGTTTGTAAAGTGGCTGTGAAAGACCATTACTTGTCTCCTTAGGAGGATAACTTGTTTAACGGATTATGAAGTACTCGTGTATTTTTCCAAGATTGGTTCAAAAATAAGATATTTACGGTTAAATTTTTAGAGGCTAGTAGTTCGAAATGAATTTTAGAATGAGAATTTCTCTCTTTAAGGTGTGACGTGGTAACGTAGATGTCTACAGTGATGTTTGAGGTGTTTCAGCTATGATAAGGTAGGAGCCACCACTTTGTCTCTCAGAAATAAATTTATGAAAAGATGAGCGTTGGCAAGATAATTACCTTAATGACCTTGTGTATGGAATGGTTAGTTACTGTGTAATCAATCAAGGAAGCAAGGGTTTAAGATTTCGTAAATGCTTTTAGTTGTATCACAGTTTTCTTGAGGCAAGCCGAGGAACATTGGTGGGTGTCCGAGCTACGTGAGACCTTTTTGTTGTGATAGTGGTTCAGACTCAATAAAGGCCAAGTAAGGTTTTGAAGTTTTTAAGAACATTTTTTTGTTTTGTTAGGACTGCATTTTTGTGCAAGAATGATGATGAGTATGCCTACCTCAACATTGTAAATTTTGAGTATTTGATCTTTAAGTAATTTTAAATTAGGACAACGACGTGAGTCAAAGTAATTGAGGATTGTTGATCGTGTAATTGATCACGACCTAAGTGAAGTAAACCTGATAAGTGATGGGTTGTATGAAGTTAGTTGGGGTCAGAATATCATGTTGCTTATGTGGAGCGATCAAGGATCGCAAGTGATGGTCGTGTAAGAGAGTATCCATGCTAGCTCAAAGTGGTACCAATACTCGATTCTTTTGGTGTCGGTACTAATTGGTCAGTATCGGTACTCACGTGTTTCATTAATTAAGCTTCGAGTAAGGATTGATTTGCTTTGGAAGTCGTGATAGGTAGTATCTGAGTGTAACAAGAGGATTTAATGTTGTGATCGAATTTGGTTCCGCCAGTTTTGATGGACTCGAGATCTTGTTATGGGTGCTTTAGAGGAAAAGATATCAAGGAAAGAAATCCCTCCTATATGGTACATGGTTAGTATATGGTAAAATTTTGAGAGAGACAATTTGTACCAAACTTTCGCCGCATATTTTGGGAGACAGTGTGGAGTCGTGCGTTTGAATTTTGAAATAGTGATAAAAGATTGTCTTGCCGTCAGTTGGGAATCTAACATTAAGTTCGTCGGAGTTTTTGTGATGCTTCGATATTTTTTAGTGGAAATTAAGTAGGTGACCGTACACCTTGTAAAAGATTCGTGAGTGCACGGGCTCGTTGGGATTACGTGGAGTAATGATATAGTCCTTGGTGGGATTTCTTGTGATGACATATCCGAGTGATGGTACATATGACGTGTCCTCTAGACACGTAATAGCTTGGGGTGTAAGACTCTTGCATAAATCGAATTATATGAGCTGTTTTAGTTGTCGATATAGGTTATCATGCCGAGTCTAAGGTAAGTGCTTGAGATGAGTCAAGACGTCATTCATTTTTAGAAGTCTTGCACTGTGCAAGCAATGATTTTGGTAAGGAATGCCATCGAGTTAGAGTCTCCTTCATAGAGTTGTCATGTAATGGACCACTTCGTTTTGGTTATAACGGTTGTGTAACCTCTTGTCCTTTGAGATCGTGTGGAGTTGTGGAAAGATTTTGTTGTGCAACAATATTTTGGGTTATACTGAGTGTAAGTTAAGTTTCTTTGATGACGTATTCGTGTGACAATTTTTTTTGGGGTACTATTGATTTTGCTTATTCGTCTAAAATGTACCGAATGTTTATAAATTCCTTCTAAGAGAAATAATCAGTTGAGATTATGTTTTTGCCGATAGAAGATAAGGGTTATATTGATAAGTGTTGAGATCGAGTACAACAACGGGAAATCTTTGAGAAGGTTAAAGAGTTATAAGAGTTTGAAAATCTTTTTTGAGTTACAGATGCAAATTTTAAGGATGAAATTTCATTTAACGTGAGGAGAGTTGTAACGACCCGAATTTTGGGTTAGCAAATCGAGTCTTGGATTCAGGTTTTGGGCCTTTATGTTGGGAGCCCAATTAAAGAATTGGACATGAGCTTTGGGCCTTTATTTAATGGCCTTATCCAAGTTGGGAGAGAGGATGTGGTTGGTGGTGTTTGAATTTTAAATATGGGTGGGTGGTTGGAAAAAAAGGATAATATTTTTATGAAGAGAGAAAATAGAAAAGGTAAGGGTTGTGTTAGAGGGAGGAAAAAGAGAGAAAGTGAGGGATAGGGACTTTCTAACCTTATCTTGCCACTGTCCAGGCCGCCGCGGCGCTCACCGCTGCCGCCATGGGGTAGATCTCGCCTAAATGCTTCTGCCGATGGTTGTCGCGTCATCGTTATCATCGTCACTCGCCGGGAAAAAGCTAGGAAAGATCTGAAGAGGTTGGAAAGAGACCTTCCAATGCTTACAGTCGCGAGCCATTGCCATAGTTGTGACATTCGTCGCCTCGAGTGTCGATTTGGAGCTTACCCTGCACAATCGGCCGCTGCACGCGCTCCCAGCATCGCCTCTACGCGTAGGCGTGACAAAGCTGCAGTGGGCAGCTGAAACTGGCTCGAGCCATTGGGCTAGCTGTGTGTAGCTGGCCTGCCAAGCCGACTATCCAGCCGAGTCGTGAGCCACATTGACTGCCACCTTTAACCGTCGTCGTTAACCGTTGACCGATGTTGAATTTTTTCGGGGGACTCTACCCAAGGGTTTCTCGATGTTCTGGATCCAATGGCACAGTCATTTTTTCAAATTCAAACCCGGTAAGCTATTTTTACGTATTTAACCCTTCAAATTTTTTAAAGTATGTGGGTAAGAGATACTTATGATATTATTTGGTGTACAAGGATTATTCAGGTTCAGATATTGGGTCGAGTGGAAAATTTGAGAAGCTTGGATGAGGATTTTAGCAATATCGGCTTAAGGTTAGTACATCTCAAACTCCTATTGCTTTATGAGCATCATAAATGTGATTGCTTTGCGAGTTAGTGTCTGCAAAATAGGTGGACGATAATTAAGCATGTTTAGAGACCAGTAATTAAGAGACTCGATATTTATGAGATGCATGATGATGTTGTGAATATGATAGGACTAGTGGAGGTTTTAGAGACCGTGGCAGGTTGTTTGTGATACTTGTGTTATATTTGATGATTGTTCGTTTGATTGAGATAATTGTGACACTTTGTATACTTGTTCAATTAGATTGGTCTAATTCTATAGAAATCATGTTTTAGAGGCAAATACCCGATTAAATGATTTTGAAGCCGGTAATTAATTATAATTGAATGGATGCGTTAGTAAACAAACCCTAATGACTTTCATAAGCTTTAGAGATCGAGTAAAGTGTTGTAAATCGTAATTCAAGGAAATGATACGAACCCATAAATAGGTATCGGTATGAGCTTTAGAGCTTTAGCCGCATCGGTATGGGCAAGTAATTGAGGAAATTTAGAATTTCTAGTAAGTAATATATGGGTTAACCTATACGGGTAGAATTGAGGAAATTTAGGATTTCTATGGAATAATCTACATTGCTAATAAAGATGGAAATTGACGTGGAAAATTAGCCGTCTTGGTATCAGATCGATGACGGGTTAACCTATACCAAGAATTGAGGAAATTTAGGATTTCTAGTAAGTAATATGAGTATCGACGCGTATGAGTGGGTACCGATCGATACTCTTGTTCGAGTACCGCATACTACCGAACTAAATAATCTACCATGCTAATAAAGATAGGAATTGACGCGGGATATAAATGAGATAATATGGCTTAATAAGATAATTAACAATGATGATTAATGTATAATTCCATAATGTATTAATAAGTTGATAAAAATTGGATAATTTGATGGTAATAACAACCGTAAGGATCTTTGATGGATCGTGTGATGTTGTGTGTTGTGTGGTAGACGTGTTTTTGCTATGTGCTGATATGGATACCTAGATGATTAAATCATCTTGATTGATGGGTTTCGGATACCTAGTGTGTGGGAAAGAGTGTGTTGCAACACCATGTTTAAATATTCTCGAATATTTGAACCCGAGGCTTAGTGGGACCGAGATTCATTCGAAGATGCTTGATGAGAGATTTTGAGCATGGGTGTATGTATCCCAACTCTTAGGGTACAGGCCTCACCCAAAGAGTGTATGTATCCCGATGCTTAGTGGAACCTTCACTCAGAGTGTATGATCTCGATGCTTAGTGGGACCAAACTTCACTCCTATATTGTGGTATTATGTTTATATGCTATGTGAAGCTTATGTGCTTGTTGTTGATGATACGGATAGGCGGCTAAATGTAGCTCCATATGTATTTGATGTTATATTGCCATGTTATGTGTATGGTTGGGCCTTACGTGCCATGTATGATGATTGCTATGATGAGAGCATGTGTTTAGACAACTAGTAGTAGCACCACGTGTTTATTTATCTATCCTTATTGCTCGTACTAGCTTGCATGCTTATGTTTATAATTAGCATGAAGTATAGTAGAGTAGATATGTACCACTGAGGTTTGTAAGCTCAGTGCGTAATCGTTGTTTTCATTCGTAGGTTGATCGTTGGTTGTGGGATCGTGGAGCACTATCGGAGGGGAGGTTCCAAAGATATGGTGATCTCAAGAGTATGATACTTGTGTTTAGTGGGCTATGTATTCATAGGATCTTACGTGGTTGAGTTTGTAATCTTTACTTTTGAAATTTTATTAATCAAGTCAAGTATTTAGATGTTTTAAATTAAAGTGGAGCTCCTTTGTAACTATTTAAATGATTTATCTATATTTTCATCTGTTGACTTTTAATGTTTTTAAGAAATAACTTGTTTGGGCTAAATCTAGTTTCAGAATTTTATGGTTTTTGGTTTGGACTTGAGGCCCAAATGTGACATCCGGGTTGAGGGTGTTACATTTAGTGGTGTCAGAGCTTAGGTTTAGCCGGTTCTAGGAAACTTCAAGGTGGTATAAGTGTTTTAGTAAGGTGTCTAGCGAATACAAGTCCTTAAATTAAGTTCGTACTCCTTAAGACTGGAATCCTGATGGTGCGTCCAATGTTGTGACGATAAGATTGTTGCGATCGTGGTCGAGAGGGCCGAGTTAAATGTTGAGCCGCTCTTAGGAGCGATTCTGAGGGTGAGGTTGCCCCGGATTGTTGAATTGCGAGTTAGTTGAACAATGTCGGAGTCGAGGATGTGTCATCCTTTCGCCATCTAAATGGTGTCTTCATTATGTGTTGTGGTCGTTCTGGAGCCTTCGGATACATTATGAAAGTTTGTGGCAAGGAATCTTCATTCTTATGCGTTAATAGCGATTTGTGTTATGGTTTGGGCAAACCACTTTCAAAATCGATCGTGGATGCATGTTGGTTAGATGACCCTTGTTTGCTTAAAAGTGAGTCTTGTTGATACTTGGAGAGTATCATCACCCGTTCTAGGCGTTTCTCGGAGTTAGTGGATTCGAGATCCACTAGTTCGTTAGAGTGTGCCCAAAGTTAGATATTCTACGTGTTTGAGAGAGCTACATTCTTGAGAGTTATTGAACCTTGGAAATTGTTTTGGTTAATTAAACGTGATGCTAGCCAGTAATGTTGAGAGTGGTACTCGAGGCTTGAGACCTTGAGCTAACCTAACCTTTGGTAATGAGGAAGTTTAGACCGTTGCCCTATTATCGCGATTTTTGTGGTGGTCATTTTGAGAACGACACAGAGGGGTTTGAGACATGTTTGAATGGTGGGCATATGTCGATGTCTGATTTGATGCTTAGGAGCTTTCAAACTGTTAGAGTGTTTGTTTATGCTTCTTGGAGGAGTCGTTAGGACTTCTTCCTATCAAGAACGTGAGTGGATCTTGAGGTAAGACCGAGTTAGACGTCGAGTGCTCATTACCCTTGTTAGAAGACAGCGCCCACTTGAGAAAGTCAGAGGTTGATTAAGGCGTAACCCGAAAAGAGGTTTCTTTTATCTAAGTGTTTCGTCCAAGGAAGAAATGAGCTTATTCTCTAGTAGAAGTTGGTTTGTCGAGATGGTGTTTATACCATTTTGGTTTGTAAAGTGGCTGTGAAAGACCATTACTTGTCTCCTTAGGAGGATAACTTGTTTAACGGATTATGAAGTACTCGTGTATTTTTCCAAGATTGGTTCAAAAATAAGATATTTACGGTTAAATTTTTAGAGGCTAGTAGTTGAAATGAATTTTAGAATGAGAATTTCTCTCTTTAAGGTGTGACGTGGTAACGTAGATGTCTCTGATGATGTTTGAGGTGTTTTGGCTATGATAAGGTAGGAGCCACCACTTTGTCTCTCGTAAATAAATTTATGAAAAGATGAGCGTTGGCAAGATAATTACCTTAATGACCTTGTGTATGGAATGGTTAGTTCTTGTGTAATCAATCAAGGAAGCAAGGGTTTAAGATTTCGTAAATGCTTTTAGTTGTATCTGATTTTTTCTTGAGGCAAGCCGAGGAACATTGGTGGGTGTCCGAGCTACGTGAGACCTTTTGTTGTGATAGTGGTTCGGACTCAATAAAGGCCAAGTAAGGTTTTGAAGTTTTTAAGAACATTTTTTTGTTTTGTTAGGACTGCATTTTTGTGCAAGAATGATGATGAGTATGCCTACCTCAACATTGTAAATTTTGAGTATTTGATCTTTAAGTAATTTTAAATTAGGACAACGGCGTGAGTCAAAGTAATTGAGGATTGTTGATCGTGTAATTGATCACGACCTAAGTGAAGTAAACCTGATAAGTGATGGGTTGTATGAAGTTAGTTGGGGTCAGAATATCATGTTGCTTATGTGGAGCGATCAAGGATCGCAAGTGATGGTCGTGTAAGAGAGTATCCATGCTAGCTCAAAGTGGTACCAATACTCGATTCTTTTGGTGTCGGTACTAATTGGTCAGTATCGGTACTCACGTGTTTCATTAATTAAGCTTCGAGTAAGGATTGATTTGCTTTGGAAGTCGTGATAGGTAGTATCTGAGTGTAACAAGAGGATTTAATGTTGTGATCGAATTTGGTTCCACTTGGTTTTGATGGACTCGAGATCTTGTTATGGGTGCTTTAGAGGAAAAGATATCAAGGAAAGAAATCCCTCCTATATGGTACATGGTTAGTATATGGTAAAATTTTGAGAGAGACAATTTGTACCAAACTTTCGCCGCATATTTTGGGAGACAGTGTGGAGTCGTGCGTTTGAATTTTGAAATAGTGATAAAAGATTGTCTTGCCGTCAGTTGGGAATCTAACATTAAGTTCGTCGGAGTTTTTGTGATGCTTCGATATTTTTTAGTGGAAATTAAGTAGGTGACCGTACACCTTGTAAAAGATTCGTGAGTGCACGGGCTCGTTGGGATTACGTGGAGTAATGATATAGTCCTTGGTGGGATTTCTTGTGATGACATATCCGAGTGATGGTACATATGACGTGTCCTCTAGACACGTAATAGCTTGGGGTGTAAGACTCTTGCATAAATCGAATTATATGAGCTGTTTTAGTTGTCGATATAGGTTATCATGCCGAGTCTAAGGTAAGTGCTTGAGATGAGTCAAGACGTCATTCATTTTTAGAAGTCTTGCACCAGGCAAGCAATGATTTTGGTAAGGAATGCCATCAGAGTTAGAGTCTCCTTCATAGAGTTGTCATGTAATGGACCACTTCGTTTTGGTTATAACGGTTGTGTAACCTCTTGTCCTTTGAGATCGTGTGGAGTTGTGGAAAGATTTTGTTGTGCAACAATATTTTGGGTTATACAGTGTAAGTTAAGTTTCTTTGATGACGTATTCGTGTGACAATTTTTTTGGGGTACTATTGGATTTTGCTTATTCGTCTAAAATGTACCGAATGTTTATAAATTCCTTCTAAGAGAAATAATCAGTTGAGATTATGTTTTTGCCGATAGAAGATAAGGGTTATATTGATAAGTGTTGAGATCAGAGTACAACAACGGGAAATCTTTGAGAAGGTTAAAGAGTTATAAGAGTTTGAAAATCTTTTTTGAGTTACAGATGCAAATTTTAAGGATGAAATTTCATTTAACGTGAGGAGAGTTGTAACGACCCGAATTTTGGGTTAGCAAATCGAGTCTTGGATTCAGGTTTTGGGCCTTTATGTTGGGAGCCCAATTAAAGAATTGGACATGAGCTTTGGGCCTTTATTTAATGGCCTTATCCAAGTTGGGAGAGAGGATGTGGTTGGTGGTGTTTGAATTTTAAATATGGGTGGGTGGTTGGAAAAAAAGGATAATATTTTTATGAAGAGAGAAAATAGAAAAGGTAAGGGTTGTGTTAGAGGGAGGAAAAAGAGAGAAAGTGAGGGATAGGGACTTTCTAACCTTATCTTGCCACTGTCCAGGCCGCCGCGGCGCTCACCGCTGCCGCCATGGGGTAGATCTCGCCTAAATGCTTCTGCCGATGGTTGTCGCGTCATCGTTATCATCGTCACTCGCCGGGAAAAAGCTAGGAAAGATCTGAAGAGGTTGGAAAGAGACCTTCCAATGCTTACAGTCGCGAGCCATTGCCATAGTTGTGACATTCGTCGCCTCGAGTGTCGATTTGGAGCTTACCCTGCACAATCGGCCGCTGCACGCGCTCCCAGCATCGCCTCTACGCGTAGGCGTGACAAAGCTGCAGTGGGCAGCTGAAACTGGCTCGAGCCATTGGGCTAGCTGTGTAGCTGGCCTGCCAAGCCGACTATCCAGCCGAGTCGTGAGCCACATTGACTGCCACCTTTAACCGTCGTCGTTAACCGTTGACCGATGTTGAATTTTTTCGGGGGACTCTACCCAAGGGTTTCTCGATGTTCTGGATCCAATGGCACAGTCATTTTTTCAAATTCAAACCCGGTAAGCTATTTTTACGTATTTAACCCTTCAAATTTTTTAAAGTATGTGGGTAAGAGATACTTATGATATTATTTGGTGTACAAGGATTATTCAGGTTCAGATATTGGGTCGAGTGGAAAATTTGAGAAGCTTGGATGAGGATTTTAGCAATATCGGCTTAAGGTTAGTACATCTCAAACTCCTATTGCTTTATGAGCATCATAAATGTGATTGCTTTGCGAGTTAGTGTCTGCAAAATAGGTGGACGATAATTAAGCATGTTTAGAGACCAGTAATTAAGAGACTCGATATTTATGAGATGCATGATGATGTTGTGAATATGATAGGACTAGTGGAGGTTTTAGAGACCGTGCAGGGTCGTTTGTGATGCTTGTGTTATATTTCATGATTGTTCGATTGATTGAGATAATTGTGACACTTTGTATACTTGTTCGATTAGATTGGTCTAATTCTATAGAAATCATGTTTTAGAGGCAAATACCCGAGTAAATGATTATGAAGCCGGTAATTAATTATAATCGAATGGATGCGTTAGTAAACAAACTCTAATGACTTTCATAAGCTTCAGAGATCGAGTAAAGTGTTGTAAATCGTAATTCAAGGAAATGATACGAACCCATAAATAGGGTATCGGTACGAGCTTTAGCCGTACCGGTATGCAATTAGGGTCTGTATTGGTACGGGTTAACCTATACCAGTAATTGAGGAAATTTAGGATTTCTAGTAAGTAATATCTGTATCAGTACGCGTATGAGTACCGACACCCGGGGTACCGCATCGATACTCTTGTTCGAGTACCAGTACCCACTGAACGAAATAATCTACCATGCTAATAAAGATAGGAATTGACGCGGGATATAAATGAGATAATATGGCTTAATAAGATAATTAACGAGGATGATTAATGTATACTTCCATAATGTATTAATAAGTTGGTAAACTCAATTGGATAATTTGATGGTAATAACAACCGTAGGGATCTTTGGTGGATCGTGTAATGTTGTGTGTTGTGTGGTAGACGTGTCATTGCTATGTGCTGATATGGATACCTAGATGATTGAATCATCTTGATTGATGGGTTTCAGATACCTAGTGTGGGAAAGAGCGTGTTGCAACACCATGGTTAAATATTCCCGAATATTTGAACCTGAGGCTTAGTGGGACCGAGATTCATTCGACTATGCTTGATGAGAGATTTCGAGCATGGGTGTATGTATCCCAACTCTTAGGGGTACCGGGCCTCACCCAAAGAGTGTATGTATCCCGATGCTTAGTAGAACCGGGCTTCACTCAGAGTGTATGATCTCGATGCTTAGTGGGACCGAGCCTCACTCCTATATTGTGGTATTATGCTTATATGCTATGTGAAGCCTATGTGCTTGTTGTTGATACACGGATAGGCGGCTATAGGTAGCGCCATATGTATTTGATGTTATATTGCCATGTTATGAGTATAGTTGAGCCTTACGTGCCACGTATGATGATTGCTATGATGAGAGCATGTGTTTAGGCGACTAGTAGTAGCGCCACATGTTTATTTATCTCTCAGTATTGCTCGTACTAGCTTGCATGCTTATGTTTATGATTAGCATGAAGTATAGTAGAATAGATGTGTACCACTGAGGTTTGTAAGCTCAGCGCTCAGAATCGTTGTTTCCGTTCGTAGGTTGATCGTTTGTTTGTGGGGTCGTGAAGCCCTATCAGTACGGGGTTCCAGTATATGGTGATCTCAAGAGTACGATACTTGTGTTTAGTGGGCTATGTATTCATAGGACCTTACGTGATTGAGTTTGTAATCTTTACTTTTGAAATTGTATTAATCATATCAAGTATTTAAATGTTTTAAATTAAAGTTGAGCTCTTTTGTGACTATTTAAATGATTTACCTATATTTTCAACTGTTTACTTTTAATGCTTTTAAAAAATAATTTATTTGGGCGAAACCCAGTTTGAGAATTTTTGATTTGGGCTTGAGGCCCAAATATAACATTCGGGTCGAGTGTGTTAGATTAACCTTGCTCGTAAGCCTTGTTGAAAACCTCCCTAATCTTATGTTAGAGAAAAAGTGTACCTACGAACAAGGGGAGATACAAACAACAGCCAAGGGCTCCCAACTCTAATCTTGAAGCTCAACACTTTACAGGCCCATTACATATAAATCACCAGCTCCCAATTACAAAAGACCAGCTCAATTCTTACAATAAAGCAAAGAAGCACAACTGTATATAGACTTTCAAGAAAAACAGAGCCTACCACCACGCTTTGAAGAAAGATGAACGATGCATACCTTCTATGGCCAGACAATCTGCTAACACATTTGCTTGTCTCGGAAGGTAATTGAGTAACCACCTGATACAATTCTAACCAACTGAAACACCTACGGCCAAGAGAATCTTCAACACATTCAGAGCTAAAAACACTCCCAGATTACTACTCCGATACAGCAAGCACTTGCAAAAGCACTACACCTAACAGCTGCTGCAATCATTCAACAAAGACAGTAGCCTCTGATCAAATGAACTTACCACCATGTCTTGAGTAAAGAACCACTTTCCACATCAGATTTTGCAAGGTATTCTGCATAGCATTTCTTTCTCTTATATGTGTTGTCTAGCCGACCCAAAACTGTTCCAACGAAATCTTCTAGAACTATTTTAATTGCCATCAGTTCAACCAATTCTGATCCTTGAAAAGGGACAAGCCCTGAAAACATGGCCCCAACTTCACCAGTATCCAATCAAAGCTCTCCACCACAGCCTATTGCACTGCTAAATGCTGCTCCATCATCGTTACAACCTAAGGACAATTTGTTTACAAATGCGTGAATGATCCTATATGTTTGTTAGTCCTCATCCTTTTAAAGATGTTCATTTTTCACTGCCTTGCACCATAAAGAGCATACATCTTAGAAAAGGAACCTTAGAAAACATACACATTTCATCACAGCAGACCATCAAGCATTGAACATTGTAACAAAAAATACATTGATTTGTTTTTTTTACTTGGCAAAATAATTTTATTGAATAAATAAACCTTAGTTGTATGTCTTGTCCTCAATTCAAATAAAAAAAAGAGTACATACAACCAGGGTAAGATTAACATAAACAATGTACGCCTTACAAACATATTGAGTCAAGCTCGGCCAAAATATACCTTATAGCAACTCTCACACACACAATTACACCAACACCATGATAACCAAAATGGATCACAGTCAATCATCTTTCCTTGTGACGAACTCCAGGAATAGTCAAGCTACTGGTAACCTTACCACCACGCTTTACACATTTCATCCCTCCTCATTCCGAATTTCGCTAAGTAATCGGCAAAAGCATTACGCTCTCGTTTTACATACTCACATTTAACTGCAACGATAGATTTCGTACGCTTATCGATTTCTTGAAAAATTTCCCACCATCTCCAAGGTCAGTTTAATACCACTTGAGAACCAGATTCAATTATTAATCTCGCCTTGTAATTCGTATCGAATATTATAAAAATTTATTATGGAGACGGCCCTCTTAATCATAATATACAAATTTCGACTTCTAAATAAAGCGATTGAGAAAAATAATAGTATCGAATAAGGTATTTATGGAAGAACATCAAATTAATAACTACTCGCTATTTGATTCAACTAAGGGGACACTTACGTATCCGTTTACCAAAACTTTAGTTGCCATGAATTTTGATACAACTAAGGGGATAAGAAAGTGAAATACGACACATTTACTTCACTAAGGGGACACTTACGTATCCGTTTACCAAAACTGTTTGGATATTTCTGTCTTTGGTGTAATTAATTTGTTTAATTATTGTATTCATCCAATAAATCTATGTATGTTTAATTTATTCATCTTTTGTGTATATTTTTTCTTTTTCTATGGATTTGTATGCAAAACATTAATAGTAAATATTGGTTCACTAATTATCAAATAATTTAACTGAATATAGGTTGTATGATAAAATTTGTAATGTGAAAGGGAACTTACATTAGTCGGTAATCTAAACAGGTTTGTAACTTATTCGAAAGAATAATTCATATCAAGACTATAATATCTTAACTATCAAATCAAATTAATGTCGGTCAAATGGTGTACGATTATTTGAAAGAAACAAAGTTCAACGATGTTGAAAAAAGTTAGGGATTTCAATGTTAAATTAGAAAAAAAAATGTTACAATTTTTTTTTAAAAAAAAGACAAATGGGGCACATAAGAATTTTTTTTAGGGAAATGGTCGTAGCATCAAGGGGAGTTGTCAGCAGTTGTAACCGAATTTGTGAAAGTTGCCGTCCGATGTTGGGGGTGGGTTAGGGGTCGTCGGCAGCTGTCGGCAACTTAGGGTCAATTTTTGTATTTTGGACTGAAATGCAAAGAGCTAAAATTATAGGATTAAAATTGAAAGTTTTAAAAATTCTCTCTTTAATCTAAAGCAAATCGTTAAAGTTGAATCTAAAATGGAAGGTTTCAAAGTTTGTTCCCTCTAGATTTAGTTTCATTTTAATTTGGCCCTATCAATTTAATTTCCTTTCAGTTGAGCCCTGTAAAATTATCTTAGGGACAGAGACCAAAATGAAATTTTTAGAGTGAAATTAAAATTAAACGCATTGAATCCTCATGACTATATATATATATATGTGTGTGTGAGAGAGAGAGACAATTACATTGAAAATGAAAACGACGATAAAACAATTGCATAATATGGTTGGCGTGGAGATCGCGAAAAATTATGAATTTAAAAATTTTAATATTATTTAAGAGATTTAATGTCTTATTTCTTTAAATCAAATGATATTGATATAATTAGTTTAATAAAAATTAATTTTTTCTTATTCATTTTGACAATAAAAATATCACATCAAAGAGTTGAAAAGACTTTGGATCTGAACTTGAGTGGTAGAACTTGTCTCTTTTGTTTCCATTTCAGCCACCTTGTTTCTTCTTTAATAATTTACTATTATTATTTTTAAAGAAAGAAAGCATAGGATATATTCATCCTGGCTGCCTTTAAATTCCATGGGACACAAGAAGAATACCATTTACAAAGTCAAACTGAAATTAAATCCACTTTAGATCATTTATTAAAGTTAATATATACTTTAACCCCTCCCTTTTAGAGAAATTCTCATTTTAGTCTGTTTACTACTTCTTTTATCAATTTGACCTCTTAACTTTGATTCCATATGCATCCAAGGGCGGATGGTTATGGGAGCCATGGGTAGCTCACGCCCCCCAAAATTTCAAAAATTTAAAACTTAACCCTTCAAAAATTTAAAAATTTTAATTTGGTCCCTATAAAATTTAGAAATTCTTGTTATATTTTAAATTTTTAAATATTTTTAATCAAGTCCGCTTCTAAATTTTTTAAAGTTTCTCATTAAATTTAGTTAAACACATTTTTTTTGAAAATTCAAAATTAAACCCTTTAAATTTTTGAAAATTTTAATTTAAGCCTTCAAAAATTTTAAAATTTTCAAGTAGGCTCTACAAACTTTATTATCAAGATTCGCCCCTGTCTACACCGTTGATCCCCGGACATTTTCAGTTGAAAAAGACGTGTTACCTAATCAAGTTTCGCCCTGTAACATTTTTGTTAAAAGAAACTAAAAAACCCAGAAATTATATTCTTGAATTTATGTTTCTTTAAAAATTCGTAGTTATGATTGATTTATTTTTTAAAAAAATAAAAATCATAAAACATTAAAAATATAGAATTTCCTAAATATGAAAAAATGTCAAAAAAAAGTTTTCTTAGTTGTTTTATTGAATTCTAGATTTTTAAAGAATGTTTTTAGAATTTGTCGTATTTTTATAATTTTTTTATAATTTTCTATTTATAAATTTTAAATTAAAAAAATCATAAAATGCAAAGCAAATAAAAAATCAGAATTCATGTTTTTAATTTTATATTTTTCAGAAAAATTGTAATTGTGCTTAATTTATTAAAAAGTCATTAAAAAATTAAAAATAAATATATATAATTTTTTGGTAAAAATTTAAGGATCATTTTTTAATAGTTTGATAGTTTTAATGGCTATTTTATAATAGTTTGATAAAGCTTAGTGACCATTTTGTATCAATTCTATAAATTCGAGGACTAATTTATAACTTTTAAAACTTAAAATGGGCAAAATATTTTTACTTATTTTAATCACCATTTGGTATACTTTACCAAGAAAAATTCCCCCGCGCACCAAGAACGACCAGTCATGCATGTTTAAACAACACAAAATGAAAGTTTACAAATAAAAAATATATTCTCTTTCACTAGAAGATCAAAGCTGGAAAGACCCTTTCTTCTTCTCTTCTTCTTCTTTATTCTTTGATTCTTTCTCTATTTCTTCTTTTATCCTCTTGGCTAAGGCTTTCACTTCTTCTTCTTGTTATTTGGAGTATGGAAACTGGAGTTCTTGACAGTATAATCTATAGGTTGCTTGAAGTTAGAGGCAAACCAGGGAAACCAGTCCAGCTTTCTGAGTCTGAAATAAGGCAGCTTTGTCTTGTTTCTAAAGATATCTTCTCCAGGCAGCCCATTCTTTTAGAGCTTGAAGCACCTATTAAGATTTGTGGTATCTTCTTTTTCTTCAATTTGAATATGTATCTCTGTTATAATTATGCACCATTTTGATTGTTTTGAAATGGGTTTCTTCCAGTTTATGTTGTCACTAGCTGTATGATGATTTGTTTCTGCAAGGTTCAAATATAGGTTTCATATGTGTTATCTGAGATGCTGATTTATGAATATGTTTTGCTGAATTAGTGCTTTATGTTGACTGTTTTTGAGTAACATCTTGTGAAAGTTGATGTTTATAACTTTGGTCATGTGGATGGTTCTTTTAATGTATCTGAGTGTGTTTCATTTTTTTTTATTGTTTTCGTGATCCAGGAGACATTCATGGTCAGTATTCTGATCTCCTGAGGCTATTCGAGAATGGAGGTTTCCCTCCTCGTTCCAATTACTTGTTCTTGGGGGATTATGTAGATCGTGGAAAACAAAGCCTGGAAACCATATGCCTTCTCCTGGCCTACAAGATCAAATATCCTCAAAACATTTTCCTTCTCAGGGGTAATCATGAATGTGCTTCGGTGAACCGTGTATACGGATTCTACGACGAGTGTAAGCGGAGATTCAATGTGCGGCTCTGGAGAGTGTTCACAGATTGTTTCAATTTCCTGCCTGTGGCAGCTCTGGTTGAAGAAAGGATATTCTGCATGCACGGCGGACTTTCACCGGAGCTCCGCAGTATGGACCAGATTAGAAAAATCAAGAGGCCTACTGATGTTCCAGAATCTGGCTTACTCTGTGATCTCCTCTGGTCTGATCCTAGTAAAGACATTCTGGGATGGGGTCCGAATGATCGGGGAGTTTCCTACATGTTCGGCGCCGATAGGGTGATCGATTGTCTCAAGAGGCTCGACATCGACATAATATGTCGAGCACACCAGGTTTAAATATGTTTCACATGAAACATTTGATGGAGTTTCATGGCTTTGGGTTCCTGCGTCTCATTCTGTGATATCCATGCTTGTAGGTCGTTGAAGATGGATATGCATTCTTTGCTAACAGGCAACTTGTAACCATATTTTCGGCTCCGAATTACTGCGGAGAGTTTGACAATGATGCTGCCATGATGAGTGTGGATGAGAGTTTAACATGTTCTTTCCAGATATTAAAGGCTGTGGATAAGAAACCAAAGTTCGGATTTGGAATCTTAGCTCCAACTAAGTCATCTATTACTACCAGTACAAAGAAGGTATATTCAAATCCATGTCGGCGTTGCTTCGAATGCATAAATATCATCTTTCGAATATATGCCGAAAATAGGTCATTAACATGATACATAGAAGCAAAGCTTATCAGTTCGTCTTGTTTTATGTTTGCAGGAGCAGGAGCAGGAGCAGCAGCCGGAACAGGAGCCGATGCAGGAAGAGGGGTGCCATTTGATGTAAGAATTCTAATTCTCGAGGACTGGAATTTGTTGCTTCACTTGGATCCAAGACAATAAGGTGAAAACAACACAACCGGTGTTAGAAAAAACAAGCAATAGATAGAAACTAGAAAAAGGCAAGAAAGAAGAGAAAATAAGACCAGAAGAAAAAAATGGTACTTTTGGGATAGGTCGATGACAATAACGACTGCAACAATCCGAAGGTGGATCCGGGATTTCCCATGATGTTGTTAGGGATCTTCGGACCTGAAGCTGTTTATCATTTTTAGTTCTTTGGTTTGGAAAAATGTAGAAATGGTGGCGAGGTATTAGTGGCTCAAGTTCATACAAAGCAATATAGTAAGAAACTATAATCTTAGTGTAAGTTTTGCTCATTTATTGCCAGAAATTACACATTGTTGTTGTTGGTAATAGCTAATTAATAACATCTCATTATTTCGAAAGCTCATGTGACTTACATATCTATCTATCTATCATGAGCATAGTTACAGACATCCGGGCTCTTCGTCGAAGGCTTAAGGTTGCAGATTGTTTAATCTGACGTATTAGACTGATAACTAAATAGCTTTACTTACCATTCTTGCTTGAAGTATGTTCCAAGTCGATCTTTTCTTGCCTGGACTGCTTCATATCAGAAGATTCGTACTCCTGCAAAGGCCTGCCACCGGACGAAGAACAAGATTGGGGAATAGGGAATGACATTCTACTGATACTTTGCCTCTTCGATGCAGAAGATTCGGCAGTCGAGCATAAGTCTTCTTCTCCTCTAGAGGTCCCTGCTTGTTTATTGTGATTATTATTAGGTCGATCAGCAGGCAACCTTTCTTCTTCCACATTTTTTGCTCTCTTCCTACGCAATGAACCATTGTTGCCAGTTTGAAATAATGGAACCCTTTGATCATTAGATGAATATGTCGGACAAGAGGACAATTCCTTTAGTAAAACTTTCGGGATCGGAGACGTTTCCATACCAACGGAATTGTCAAAGACTTCTTCATTCGCCCCATCTGAAGTTGCAGCCTTCGCAGCTGCTTCTGTTTCCCACATTTTGAATATAGCTTCTCTCAGATGTTCTCTAGCTGTATCGATGTCTATTACCGGTTTTGGATAGTTTAACCCCAACTCCACACCGGCAGCTTTAAGCACAGTAAGAGGTGCATCCCAAGGATGATGGATCCACTCGGTTGGTATTCTAGCTAGCTCCGGCAGCCATTGCCTTACATATTCACCTTTGGGGTCGAATTTGGCCCCTTGAATCTGAATTGAAAAAAATTCAACTTATAAAGATGTTCAAAGATGGGAAAGTACTTGTTTTGATTATGTTCTTTAGGGGAACTTGACATACCTGTGGGCTGTCTAATCGTTCTAGCTCATGACCATCCGGTAAGCTGCCAGAGATGTACTGCCAACCAAGAATATCACATTCTAAATCCGCATCCAATAGTGTGTCCCAGAAATACTTCATTCCCCATCTCCATGGAAGAAGAAGAAACTTCACTGAGAAACTCGAAACGATCACTCTTATTCTATTGTGTATCCAACCGGTTGCCCAAAGCTCCCTCATTCCTGCATCTACCAACGGATATCCCGTCCGACCTTGTCTCCAAGCCTTAAACTGGTTTGCATCAGCATGCCAAGGAAAATACTTCAAGTTGCTCAACAACGGTCTCTCGTGAGTGAATGGAAAGTTGAAAGTAAGGTACCGGGAGTACTCTCTGAGTCCGATGGCCCTTAGAAACAGGGTTACACTCTCTTCCCCTTGAGCGTTCTGTTCTCTTCTCCATAGTAACTGTTTCATCCGTGCACTCTGGAAAACTTTCCTCACACTTAGCTCCCCAAAATGAAGATACGGAGACAAAAGCGATGTGGAGTTGCCCCCGACCTTAAGCCTACTTTTCGAATAGTCAAATAGATTCCGTTCAACAAACTCAGTTAGAGCCTTATCAGCGTTGCCCCAACCTGGAGACCATGCTCTTCCTAGCAATGAATTGCTAGCTTTTTCTGTTTCGTTTTCGAGGTCCAAATCATCAATCGAGCACCTTTCTACTGTTCCTGTCACTAATAAGGAAAGAGTACAGCAAACTAGTTACTCATTTTTGCAATATGCATGTGTGTAATATATATATATATAAATATCATGCTTCGTACACAATTCATCTACGAGTTTCTTTTGATTGCACTATCAAGAACAAACCGAGCCGGATTACATGTTATTATGTTCAAAGTTACCTGCAACAGGCAGCAATCTCCATGGGGGAAGAAGTGAAATGGGTTCCATTTGCATGTTCAAGCACTTGTCCCAATACGCGTCGAAGGTAGTAAAAGCTTGCCCCTTCTCATCATGTATCTCCCATGGTTCATATAACAGATCTCCATTATAGCTTTGCACAGAAATGCCGACCTCTGCCAGTTTCTCTTTGATGTTATGATCTCGAACTAACGAAACCGGATCTGGGAACAAACAGCAAACATGACACATTAGCATCCGCTAGTAATTAAAATTACATCATCAGAGGAATCAGAATATACCATAAAGATGGT